>OY735209.1:12455813-12505813 GCA_963457665.1 Thysanoteuthis rhombus
AATTCTGATGTTTCAGCAGTATCTGAAGGGTACTGTAAACCTGCCAATTCTCTATCAATAATTTACCTCCAGTCCAGCCTAGCTTTTAACAACGTCTCCATGACAGTGCCACCTGTCCCCTCATCTATCATTCGCTTACTCCTTTCCTCCTGAGTTAGAGATTGTTCGTCATTTTGAAAAAAACGAGAATCTTTGAAGAGCCAACAGAAAATGCGAATGAGTCCATGAAAAACATTTTGAAAAATATGTCAATACCTTGACTAGTGTGTGTTTTGATGCAGTACGATTACGGTATTGTTGTACAAATGAAAGAATGAGTATTTGCTGAAAAACAAGCTCAAAAGTCAGACCATAGATGTGTTTTTGTTTTTTGTATGAAGATCTAGCAAGGGCAGTATTGCCAACTTTATTCTCAGTTTACATCGAAAATTGAGTCAAAAACAGAATTAAAACATTTAGATTCTCCAGATATCTATCTAAAATCTAAGAAATATATCACATGAACTCATAATACTTTTATCTGCAACATTTATCTTATTGAAATATTTTTTTGACCTATTAGAAATATCATTTTGTTAAAAATCATCTAAATAGCAGTTTCTAACATCAAGATGCAACCCATCTAATTTGACAACACTGAGCAAGGGATGTAACTCACATTTTGTGTATAACGTATAAGGGATGTGATGTAACACATTTTGGTTTGTCAGTCAGTGACAGCAGTTGCCACTATAGATGCTAGCGTATCTAAACAAAAAAAAAACCACCTTGAAGCGTGCAGTCTTGAATAATACAGAAAATCTTGGAGAGAATTAATTGCACTATTCAAGGTGTATCTGTAGATGCATTATTTTATTTCCTAGATCAGGGATGGTGAACCTATATCCTGCACAAGCATTTTATTGGCATGCTTGAGATACACTTTTTTGTTGGCAATTTTATTTTCCAACACAGCAGCTACCTTTAATTTATCAGCGGTCGCCTCAGTTATTGATTGTCTGTAAAGACTTCTTTGAGGATGCTTTCAAGCGTTTTGTTCTCTTTTTCCATAAAATATTTTATAAAATACAAATATATTGAAAATGATAATCTGCTGCTTGAAAATTCCTATGGAGGAAATCTTTTTTCCAGAAGTCAATCACTTACGTGGGAACATGCAGTCAAAAAGATTTACCATCCCTTTCCCAGGTTCTGGAATATCCTTTGTTGGATTCGTATAGTTTTTCAGACTCCATCTTATTTTTTTTTCTTTTTTTTTTTGTTCACACAATGTTTTGGCTGACCCATTCTACAGCCTTCTTCAGATGCACTTTCCGAATGTTAGGGGGAGTTAACAATTTTTCCAATGATAGCAACACTGTGATATTGGATTCGGGCGATATTTTTTTCTTTTCTTGTTAGGCTTGGATTTTCATACCCTGTCCCTGTTGAGTGGCGGATGCCACATTGGGTTGAAGTCTGCACTTAACTGACTTATATGCTGTCAACATGTCGATGTGTGCTGTCTCTCGGATTTTTCTCAGTTCCCAACAACATTCGCTGTCTTATAATTCCGACTTCTTCCCCAAGAGAATCGTGTTCGCCTTTTTCTCTCCCAGCTACTCTAGATCTATCTATTATGCCTTTTTTATTTATAGTTTTTTTTTTATGCTCTTCGTATTTTGAGAGGCCTGTCCGTCTCTCCAGTATAACTACACAGAACAAGGAGTTCAGTCATCAGAAAAATCCTTTGAATGTTGATGACCCTTCTCGAAACTATAGACAGTATCTGAAACTTTAATATTGGTAGACTGATATAAGTATTCATCACCGGCTTATCATCCTCTTATCTGCTGCATACTAAAACCTAATTATAGTAAGTACTTAAAAAATATCGGTTTCATGTACGCAGTCAAAAATGATAACATGGGTACACTATTTCCATTATTATTCGGACCATCCTCATCTTTGTTGTTTTTTATACAACGTTTCGGCCGTTGCACTCTACGGCCTTCGTCAGGTATCATCTGGGAGAGTGCAACGGCCGAAACGTTGTATAAAAAACAACAAAGATGAGGATGGTCCGAATAATAATGGAAATAATAATACCTCATCTCAAAAATTCCGAGTTATGGGTACACTAGTTACCTATAAAGGCGATGTCAAATCTGAAAATTTTTTTTTTTCATTAATCTTTTTACACCATGGTGTGCATGTATACACAGAGACATACACATACTTCAAGTGACGTGTAATCACTTAGTTGCCTCTAGTCTCTGTTTTGTTGAGCAGTAAATCTCAAACCATTTATCTCTTATCTCCGAATGCTTTTCATAATAGAAGAGAAAATATACCTGTTGATGACCACATTTGTTTCTCATATCTTGGTTATCTAATCAGTTGTCACCTGCACCTCTACAGCTGCTGCTTCAGACTGTTTCCATTGTATCTGTAAGGTTTATTGCTTTTTTTAAAAAAAAACATGTACTTTAATGAAGCCTCACTCATTGAAAAAAAAAAAAGAAAAGAATTCTGCCTCCAGGCGTTAGCCAATTATAATTGTGAAATAACTTACTTAAATATCTCCAAGCTTATTTTGTTGCTCTCCTTCTCTTCGTGGTAAATTGTTGCTGTTTATAAAACAATGGCATAGTAACCATCGTAAATGTTGGGATGGATAAGTTATAGAAATTGTGTTTGTTGGAAACAAAAGAATACTCACCTTGAACAAAATTTTATTTTCTTCTGATTTTCTATCACCTTTCCCTATTTGCTTTGAGGAGGGGGAAAAAAAAAAAAAATGCTGTGAAATAATTAACCTTCGCTACCCAAAATAGACCAATTTAAACACAGATGCTGGGCTTAGCTTATTCATGTGTTCTGACATTGCCCAGGTTTAACCGTTCATAGTAGAAAATTGAGATTTTGCTCGCACACTCCCCTTATTTAGGGAAAACATCTTTGGTTTTGAGGGGTTTTTTTTGTTATGTTTTTATTTTTTGTCCATTGTTTTTAGTTGATCCCTTAGTTTGTGTTCACCAGTTGTGTTGATGATACTTTTTCAGTGATCACTGCCCAACAACAATTTATTTGTTGACAACCCATTTTTCCAATATTTTTGATTGATCAATGACACATTGGTTACATGATGGTTTCTATTTAGTGACTAACCAGACCTTTTATGAATTCATGGTTCAAACCATACTGGTAGTATTTTCATCCAAGTCACTTAATTTTGGCACCTTCACTGCTTAATTTATGAGGTAAAAAGCCGTGTATATGAGGGGGGCTGTGATTCATAATCTTTCCAATTTCTCACTGCTCAATTTACTAGGTATATAGAAGTATACATGGGTCGCAATGATTGATAATTTCTCTTGAAATGTAGGTTCATTTGTGGGATCTATCTATTCATCATTTTTTCATCATTTTTTTTTCTTCAATTTCTCACTGCTTAGTGTTTCTCTGAATTTTTCTTACTGCTTAATTCACCAGGTAAAAAGTAACATATATAGGTGGAGGTGATTTGTAATTTCTCTTGGAATGTTAATCCATCTCTAGGATCTATCTATTCATAAATTTTGAAAACATCAATCACAAACTAACAAAGGATAACTTTGTTGTTGAAGATTCATTTCATGCTACTTGGTTGATGATAATGGATTTCTAGACCATACGCTGATAGTTTGGCTACTGTTTCAGTGGAAGATGTTTCCAGGTAATTGATGACCTTGTAACTCCCATTCAGTTACCCCAAGTCAAATATATTCATGAAGAGAGATCGCAAATGTCATCAACCTGTAATCCTGCAAACTCATGACATGGATCCCCCGAGATCACATGCACAACCGAGGCCGGCAGAATATTAGATGGAGAGACGAGCTAGACTGGTTCAGGAAGTACTGGCTCTGTGACACCCATGATAGAGAAGTGTGGCAAATCCTGGGGAAGGTCTATGTCCAACGAAGGACGTTAAAAGACTGATGATGATGATGCTTGAATAAAAAAATTTTAAAAACTAAAATACACTTTTTAATTGTCCAAAGAAATGTGCCTCCGTCCCTAAATTGTAAAGTAGCTTGAATAGTACTTTTGATTTATCTCAGGAAATCTGTCTTCTGTATATCATCAGATATTGTCTTCAAATATCTCTCCTTCTCTCCATTCTTGTATCTCTTTATGTTTATCATTTACAAGTATATACCTGCCAAAAATGACAGGATTATTTATGTATCGATCAACACTGGTGAGCTTGAAGCTTATCTATTGAGTAATTCATTTTTGATTATTCAAGTACTCTAATTTCAAGTTTTTTTTAAAGTCTCGACTCAAACTGTCTTGAAAGGTGATTGGACATAAGGTCATGTGACAAAATGTTACGTAAGAGTGAATAAGGGCAACATGAGTAGTTTTCAAAAGATAGTAACGTTAGATTTATTTGAAGAAATAGATGAAAGAAAAAAATGGGTTTTTAAAAAAAAATTTTTTCATGTAAAAAATATTTTAATAAAAAATGAGAATAATGTTTTGAATATTTGTTACATATTGTATGCGTATTTGAAAATGAGAAAATAATAATAGATTCTTATTTCGGTGTAGAAGAAACTTTTTCGTTTGAATGGACAGACTTGAAAATCAGTTTGGCCAAATCAAAAGTCAGTCAATCACTAAATCACTCTTCTGTTCCTTGAACACACTCACTCAATAACTCTTTCTCTGACTTGCTCACCAACTTGATGACTCATTCTTTCTTTCAGTCACTTGCAAACTTGCTCTTTTTTTCTTCTCTTTCTTCTTTCTTTTTTTTCTTTTTTTCTTCTTTTTCTTTTTTCTTTTTCTTTTTTTCTTTTTTTTCCTTCTTTTTTCTTTTTTCTTTTTTCTTTTTTCTTCTTTTTTTCTTTTTTCTTCTTTTTTTTTCTTTTTTCTTCTTTTTTTCTTTTTTTTCTTCTTTCTTTTCTTTTTTCTTCTTTTTTTCTTTTTTTTCTTCTTTTTTCTTCTTTTTTCTTTTTTTTCTTTTTTTTTCTTACTTTCAAACAATCAGCATCTCTGTGACCTGTCTAATGCTGTGCCAACAGACGATCACATTCTACTACCCTTTTATTTATTTATTCATTCATAGCTCTGTTGATCTATTCCACATGGACCAATCCATTTTGACTTTTAGGTTATAACAGGACTTGGACAAAACAGACAATTAATCTATTTGCATATATTGCTTCTTCACATCACACCATTTCTTGAGGCTTACAGAAGTTTTTTTTTTTTTATTGGGGAAACTCTAATTTTAGATAGCAGGGGTAACCTGTATCTGTGATTTCCACTCAGTTTTATAACAAGTTTGGTTTCTTTGATGTAATTGATCTGTTCATACCTCTCCCTTCGAATATCATTTTTGTCTTTATATTTTAGATGGCTTCATAATTTACTTGCATTCATGTGATTCTGTGATATTTTCTCGCAGAGATAGCTGACACTCTCCAGCTCTGAAACACTTCAGAAAGAGCATGTATGTGTTTGCTGAGTTCTTCTCTTATCAGCCGGATCTTATGTAACTGGTCTAGTTTACATGTAGAAGCCTTTAAATTTTAAGATCTCTTTATTTTGTCTTGAAATCAAATTACTCCTTATGTGCAGTAACGTATCACCCACAAATTGTTGAAAGCATTGTAAGAATGTGTTCCGTGGATCTCTTTTTACAGGTCTTCTGGAATATCTCAATCCACGCATTAAGCATCTCAATATTTTGCCGTATCTTAGGGCGTCTAAGATGCACGGTCATGTAAGATGCACCCCAATTTTTTGTGAGCATATTTTCGAAAAAATAAAGATTTTTTCCCAGATTTTCACAGCCCTCCACACTTTTGGGTTATTCTAACGCTCTCATTGATTCAAATCTGTATTAACCCCCATAGCAAAGCACAGTAACGTTAGTAAACAACTGATACAGCTTCCACCTCCCGACATGGTACTCAGAAAAAAAGACACGTCTTTTATGCCATAAAAAACGGAAGTCTTGAAAGTGTATAAATCATATACATTGCTGATCTCGATTTCATAAAACAAATTCATTGATTTCTGTTCGTGTAACCGTTACCTGCTCAAGTTTTTTTCTAATAATTTGTTTCTTTCTAGCATTGGGCACTAAGCAGTCTCGTCGGCTCTTATGGCAAATTTCTTTTTCCAACTATCTATTTGCTGTTGCTTATTCTATTAGCCAGTTTCTAACTTGCTTTCTTTGCAAGGTGTCTTCAGCTCAAAGCAGTAAATTTGTTTTTCTTCAATGTTCTTCCTGAAAGGTATTTTTAAATTTCATTTCATCTGATAGTATCAGAACTTTGTGTTTCTTCTATTTGAATTAGGACTACTCGAATGGCTTCTCTGTGCAAATGATCATTTGATTATGGAAGAATTTACAATATCAAAAATTAATTTTTTTTCTTTTTTCTCTCTTTCCTTTTATTCAATTAACGTTCAGTTCATATTTTTCCTCTTAGACATCTCTACTTCAGGCTTCAGAAAAGTTAATACCCAAAAGAAATTTATTTTCCGCCAATTTCTCTCTAAATGTACAAATTGAAACATAGGAGACTCTGAAGCATTAGATTTGGGGAGGGGACTAGTGGCTTTTATACTTCTCAAACTAATTTTTTTTTGTTTTTTTGTGCTTCCATATAATCTCGGTGTTGGTTAAGTTAATTTTTATGAGTTTATAACCTAATTATTTATTTTTTGACTAGTATTTCTTTCATCGTAATTGAATCACCGTAGCCATGATCACCAACCTAAACAAACAACAAAAGATATGATGGCTTGATATATTTCCCTTTTCAGTCGTCTGTCTGTCCGTTTCAGTGCCCCTGTCACTTATTTTGGCAGAGAGCCTTGAAGATTTATATGGGTACTAGAGTAGCCATCTTTTTGATATTTTTATATTTTTATTTTTTTAAATTTATCATTTTTCAGTTGTTTTTAGAGGGTCGTTGATTTACAATAATAATCCATAGTAAAATGGACACATTTATTTCACCACTGCTGTTACTTTTTTGAAGTGTTTGAGGAAAAGCTCGGTTTGAATGATAGAGTTGAAGGAAGATTGTATGACAAATGATATTGCAAGTTTGCTTCTTTAAAATGAAAATAACATCTTTTTTCTTTCTTTCTTTTGTCCTCCTGGTTCAGTAACACCCATTCTGAATTGAAATTCATAAAGCTGATCGATTGCCGGTCAGCGCGTTTGACCTTTCCGATCCAATGTGTTGCCCTACGTAACTTTATATCACTATCCAAAGTGTTGGGGTGTGAGAGCTGAGTCAGTGAAATCTAGAGTAGCTGTGGAGGTAGGGTGACAAAAATCCAACTGTTAGGTCGAGGCGATTCATTTTTCGGCAGAGGTGGTAATATCTTACTTGCATTCTGACTGAATAGCACAGGCTGTATGGACAACCAGGCTTTCCGAGGGAAAAATGGATGGGATTCCAAGTCTCACCAGAAACCTATCCTTTATTTCCACTCTTTACTGTTTACTAACAGCAGTACACTGGCAGTTTGAGTAGTTGCAATTAAGATTGATTAAAATTAATTGATAGGAATACTAATAAAAGAAAATGAATAGTGGCTGACGATGCTTCATCTGATGAAGAGTAAGATCAAGAGATGCTCTGTTTACTGAAAGCTTTCTTTTGTAAACAGTTTTTTTTAAATTACAAAAAATGAAGAAATTGTTTTGATGAATTTTAATCCTGACATTTCATCACTTACCCCATGTCTTCCCTTCTGTCCACCCAATATCTCCAAAAGTTCTCTATGGATTTAAATGAAGTTTTGTGGAAGGGTGGGTTGTGATCTAAGTAAGTGACCAAATTTTGGAGGCAGATCCAGGAATTTTTCTCTCAATTGAGTTAATGTACAGCATCGGCTGAGGTATGAGCTCGCTCTGAGATTATTTTTTTTCTTTCTTTTTTTTTCTTTTTTCTTTTTTCTTTTACAAGAATGAGTATAATTATTGTTGTAAATTGAGCGTCCCAATATATGAAAAGACAGAACTTGAAAGAAAAATTACAAGCAAAAGTTTTATTAGCTGACTACTGGACTACACTTGTAAATTTCCAAATCTCTGTTCCAAAAAAATATGACCAGGAGCACTGAAATAGACAGACAGATGAGTGAAAAGGGAAGAATACCCCATCCACCATGTTTTTGCTATTTGTTCAGGCCTGTTATCATGGCTTCAGTGATTCAATAAGTTGCCCTCACTCTATATTAAAAATTCATTAGTTATTCCTTGCCAACTTAGTTTAAATAGCAACTTCATACCAATTCTTTGTACAGATCATTAGATGTTATTATTAGAGTTCTTTTTCATTTCATCCCTTGTACATATGCCATAACAATTTTGCTGTCCATGACATTTTGTTTCTTGTTATGTCTTAATTGGATCTCATCATGTTTGTACTGCTTTGGGCAATGGCAATGATTTTCCTCTTTTCTTTTTAAAAGTTTAAATTTTTTGAGAAGGTTTTCTTTTTATTTCTATCCGTGTGGCAACCGTATTCTTTGGGGGAAGTCAGCATCCATGTGATGTATCAACAGGATGTTTATTCTTCGTTGTCTTCCAAGAGTATAGAAAGCAAATAGTGGCGACCGTATGGGCCAAGTTGACCATACTTTGCATGTAATGCTGAACCATTCCCTAGAACCAATAGACCAGAAAAATAGTCATGGATTCGGATCTTTATCAGAAAATAGGCTGGAGTCTTCCTATGAACATATTTGAAAATATTTAGAGGTCCTCTTCAGCAAAACATCCATAGTTGAACTAATCACTTCAAATTATGGAAATCTGGTGTAAATTTCCATGTGTTTTGTCGTTAGCGTAAAGCTGAAATGTTACTTTTTGAAACTCGTAGCCTTAATAAGGATACAAAAACTACATAACTCTTTCAAGTTCACTAAAAATCGAGATTTGAAAGGTTCTTCTAGATCTTTTTACAGTAGAATACAATGTTGATAGATTTTCATCAAAAATGTCTTATTTTCATGTTATGATGTGTCTGACTTAACAAATTTTCAAAGGATGTTTTGTTTCTTTCATATGTGCTCAGTATGAAAACAGCTTTCTAAAATGGGGTCAACCACCTCTTGTTCATTTCTTCAAGTCATGTCATTGCATATTGAATTCTTATTTCCTCATTCCCCCCCCCCCCTTGTGCCCACTGTGAACTGGTAGCCATCAGGGAACTTAATTTTATGCTGGGGCAGCCAACCTTGCCTCCTTTGTCATTCTGGCAATTGTCTCAGCTGTCCAAGAACTTTCATGTATATGCAGCTTTGTCTCTTAATCTGCTACTAGGCTTCTATCTTTGAATTTTTCTCTTTTTTTCTCTTTTCTTACGGATTTAGGATATCAATTATCATTTTGAAGCTGCAGAATGGTGAAACAGTTACTGGTCCGCAAAAGGTGTGAAATAGCATAACAGTTGCTGGCACGGAAAAAAGAATCGGCAGGCTGAGTTTAGGTTTTTGCCCAAGGCTGTTTATGTTCACTTTGTATAAATGCCTTTTGAAAAGGCATGAATCCACTCCCTCCTCCCCCAGCTATGGATAAATAGCAGTGCCCTTGGAACACTTCAGTCTTTTAGTCTTGTAAGGCAGTTCATCTAAGGGAAGATTACAGGAAAAACACCACAGCTTGGTAACCACTGCAGCTGGTCCCAAGCCAAGGTAAAGGAAGAAGGTTGAATATGGAAGTGGCAACTCCATCCTGTGGAAACCAACTTACTACTAAAATCACATCAGAGTAGGTGTGGCCCTATGCTCCGCAAAGACTTGATGGGAATAAACAAACTATTATTCAAAGACTCATTACATCCTTTCAATTAAAAAAGCATTAATTTGACTGATTAATTAGATATGAATCGATTTTAGTTCCAAGCATTCAAATCATTTTTAATTTGGAAACTGTTCGCACCTCTTTCTGTGTAGGAATTTTTCTTTAATTTTTAAAGAGTTGATTTTGACTATTCTCTCAGTAAAATTGAAGTAATTGAAATGCTTTGTCAAAATCATTACTCTACTTCATTGCCATAATACTATTAAATCACCCTAGCCATGCTCATCAACCCAAACAAAAAAACACAGGCTAGAGGTATTCTTCCCTTTTCACTTGTCTGTTCATCTGTCCCTTTGTCCATTTCAGTGCTTCTGGTCCCAGCCACTTTCTAAAAGTGGGTTTTTCATTCCTTTGTAATTTGTCTTTTTTTCACTTGTTTTTAAGGGCTTCTAGATTTATGATAAGAATCCATTGTAAAATTGATGCTTTCATTTTGCCTCAGCTGTTATGTAGCATTTATGAAGTTGAAGCGTTAGTGAAAAGATTGGTCAAAAAGATATATATATATATATATATATATATATATATATATATATATATATATATATATATATATATATATGCGTGTGTGTTTGGTTAAATTTTGGATTTTTTTATTTTTTTATTTTTGTCCTATTGTACATAGTACACCGATTCCCTTAAAACTGACAACTCCAGTCGGTCGGCGCCTTTCATTTTGTTGAGTCATGTATTGCTATATGTAACTTTGTATCACTTTCCAAATAGTTTGGATGGTGTAGGTGGCTTAGTAAAGTCTTGAGTCACTGAGATAAAAACTTACAGAGCAGGGATGGGTATGGGTATTGTGGGGAAAAAAATGAAGAAACTTGATTTTGATAATTTTTTATTAGGCTGGGGTGGCAATATTATTATTGATTATGAAGAATTTGTTGGTAAATGAATATATGCAGAACCAGTGCATAAATCTACATATACTTTCTTTATCTTTACAATAAAAAATAGTCTTATGTTGTTTCTTTTTTCTATTTTTTTCATTTATTTAAATATTACTGTATCGTTTCAAATTTTCTAAACAATTTCCTTGTATCAATTATAGAATAATGCCTCGTATTAGTTTTTCTTCTTCTGCTCTGATCATTTTCATATGCCAAATATTCATCTATCTAATTGATAGTGGAAACGTACTGAGATATTCTTGTCCTAAGTAATTTTTAACTGAAATGTAAAATGTTAACAGGTCTGTATAGCTTGAGAGTCAAGTTAGCTAGTTGGTTATTCAACCTGACTTCTCGTGATATATATTCACGACTCGGGTCCAATATATTTGGAATTATTTTTTGTAGCAACTTTTTTTCAAATGGAAAGGGGGGAAGTACTAATTGTGGAATGACCACAAAAAAGCTGGGAACCACTGGTCTAGTTCTGAGCTATGATAACTCTTCTCTATCCTTTTCACAGTATCTAGTGAACTAAGAAAAAATAGAATAAATAACATGAGTATTTACTCAAGATAAATCCGATTTACTGGAGAGGTGCTATTATTTTCTTTTCATTAACCAACAATTTTTTCCTTCTTTTTGTGTTAAGAACCCTAACAATCTAAAAGTTCATATTTAATTTTATTTGATTCTTCTACTCATTTTTAGCGATATTACCGTGTTATGCCCACACTCTTTGACATGTAGCCACCAAATTTGACAGCATGATGCAACCTGGGAACAAATAGGGGGAGCTCTGGACCGGGTGGGGGCATTTGGGGCTTGAAAGTGAAAATCACTTTTCATATCCTTATTCTCTCTATTTATGCCACTGAAATTTTTAATTAGTCACTTCTTGAGCAACATATGTAATGAATGCTAACCAATTTTGGTACACATCGAACTATGTGTAGTTCCTGCTTTTGTGAATATCTTAAATATCGGTGAATAACTCACTGGGGGCTTTATATTTGTGGCCTTGTGTGCCAAAGCTAAGCTAAGTGAATAACATCTTTTACGCAAAGTTTCTTTCTTTTCTTTTTTTTCGTTTTTTCTTATAAATGGATTTGGAGCCATTGAGTGAAATTCTCAATTACTGTTTAACAATGCATCCGAGGAAGTTTCATGATCAAAATATGTTTGAAATAATTATATTTTGCTTTTATCAATCTTGAGTCAAAGTCTGGAGTTAACTTGGTACCCCACTTCTCCCTCGTAACAACAGCAGCAAGAACAATCTTCACTTAATTTAGGAGAGTAAACCTTGTGTTGCGTATCTATCATGTTATCTTAACTCAATCCTATGTATAAAATTAACATTCCCCTACTGTGATTTGGAATCACAACCAATTGATTGGCAGGCAGCTCTCTTGCCAACTGAGCTAAGCTGACTAGTTTTACTTAACCTACAAATTTACTCCTCTTATATGCAATACAAAAGTTGCAGCAATCATCTTCTGTCGGAATAGAAGTAGGGGCAGAGTTTGACCCTGTCACAACCAGGCTTATCTTTCCCCCTCTCTCTCTCTCTCTCCCTCTGATTGTTTGTTTACTCAGTACATGAATTTAACAGTTCTTTTTTTTCTCTCCTTTTTCTCTCCAGTGTTTTTGGAATTGCTTCTAAATGTATGATGCCAGCATTCCGGATGCACCTGCGAGCCCATGGCACCACTACCAAGATCTTTACTGCTTTGTATGATGCCTCTTCAAACCCTGTAAGTTGATTTTCTTTTTTTTTTCTTTCTTTTCCTTCAAAAAGAAAAAAAATATATATAAACAAGTCATTTTGCTTTTTGTGGGGTGAAAGTGAAAAGATGTCTCTTTGCCTGTTTGTAAGAGACAAACAAAATGGCCCTTATGTTTGCAATGAATTCAGTATTTATTCACTTTTTATATGATCTCTCCATGGAATGAAGAGATGGATTCATGCCTTTCTAAATGGCATAGATGTGAAGTGAGTATATCTATCTCCAAGTTGTCTATCTCCAAGACTGGCTGCTGTTTGTCTATTGTTGGAGAAAGAAAAGAGCAGGCGGGGTTCTCTCGCCATGGTTGGCAATCAGTTTAGGAGACAGACAACTCTGACACCAAACCAGGAATAGGAGACCCCCAAAGGCAGCTTGATGCCAACTTTAACTCTCTTCCGGTAGCTATTACAGCCAAACTGATGCCAAATATATCCTCCTGATTTTCTTTGGACTCTGCCCATGCTTGTGTCTTGGAGAGGTCACTCAAGGGTCTAATGAGACAGACGGAGGCCATCTTATGGAAGTAAGGAAATATTGAAAAAATTGACCGGTACTTAATATCGAAATACTCTTAAAGAAATCGATGTCCAACACATGATATAAATAGCATTTCACCTCTCATAGGATCTTTATTTGAATTGTGGAATATTCCTTAAAGACTCTGGCAGAAATAACTTTTCTTTTTTGTTTTTACACAATGGCAATGATAAACTTTTAACTAAAAAGCAATTATCATTATCAAGTATTTTGTGAATAAAAATTAGTTCCGTGATCAGTCAACAAAAACCTGATTCTGATTTAAATACTCCAAGTCCTTGATATTCCAAAGATAGCCTGTTTGTAACAAAAATTTCTCTAAAACATTATTTGTAAAATTCAATGAAAAATCATAAGTTTCTCTGGTAAGTTCTGCTCCTGAACATGCATGAAAAATGATTTTAAAAAAATCTAATTTTCATGCATTAAATTGTGAAGCGTCTTTAAAAGTCGACAGGAAATGGTTTAAGTAGTTAACCATTGAAAAAAATAACACCCTGAAACTAAAAAAAAAAAAAAAAGAAATAAGTAATGGTAGTTATAGAGTGTGTTGAAGAAGTAACCCCCCAAAAAGAGATAAGAGAAAGATGCTCGTTTTTTATTCCCCCCCCTACGCTCATTCTGTCTTTTTACAATTTGCAACCATAATAATACAATAAAAGACCGATTTCATGAAGTGAATCTACTAAACAATTAGATTCTTTTCTAATAGAGTAGTATATTTTTAGAATAAGTTGCCTACTTGTGTTAAAAATAGCCATAGTGTATAGAGTTCTAAAAATGATTTAGATAAGTTGAGAAAATCATGGAAGGAATATGACCTCAGAAGGACCTTCTTTTTTTTTTTTTATTTGGAATCTGTCTAATGAGATTTTTTTAAAGTCCATCCGAACCGTGAATTGTGTTGATCGTTGATGTTGTCCGTACTTCTGTACATTGAATATGTTTTCATGAATTTCGTTTCTGTTTTGAAGTTGTGTAAACATAGTGTGTAGTTGGAGGTGCCCCAAAAGGCATAATGAATAATAACTGCTAATATATCTCAGCTAATGTGGGAACAGAAACAGTGATGTTCTGATTATATTTCACCTTTTGATAGCACGATCTACAAAAAGGAAATCTTCACCCGTTCACGCTCCAATTTATATCTGTACGTAAAGACATTCTTTCCAGATTTCCTTCATCATTTTTTTTTTTTTTTTCTCGTGTACGTGTGTGTGTGATCTTTCATTCTGAGCTACATTTGAATTCTGCACTGCTTGATAGATCTGAATTGATATATGCTTAAACATCCCCCCCTCCCGCCCAAGCTCTCACCAATCTCTGCATTTTCAGTTGATTGCACAGGTCATTTAATGTGATCAGTGCTGTCGCAGTGTGCACTCATTGAAGACTAGTAAGTGGGATGGACAAGGAAGAGAGGCTGGCGGGGGGGGGGGATGCGAAAATAAAAAAAAACCCACATTAACGCTGATGCAGCACTTGGCTGACTCCTGTCAGTGTGAATGGCTTCTGCCAAAACATTTCCATTGGAAACTATGAAAGTCTCTTTGAATAGAGGAAGGGGAAAAAAAAAAAAGTGGAACAAAAAAAAAGGACAGAATGTAATATCCGTACTTTGGATAAGTGAATCACCATAGCCTGCATGCATACCAGAACTAATTATTTAAAAAGATATGTAAAATTATCTAAAAAGAAAAAAAATCTTTTATCTAAGATGATCTTTGGAAAAATAGATCTTTTTATCTGAAATTATTTCTGAAAAATAGATCTTTTTATCTAAAATTATTTCTGAAAAATAGATCTTTTTATCTAAAATTATCTCTGAAAAATAGATCTTTTTATCTAAAATTATCTCTAAACAATGAATCTTTTTATCTAAAATTATCTTTGAAAAACGGATCTTTTTTATCTAAAATTATCTTTGAAAAACGGATCTTTTTTATCTAAAATTATCTTTGAAAAACGGATCTTTTTTATCTAAAATTATCTTTGAAAAACGGATCTTTTCTATCTAAAATTATTTCTGAAAAATATATCCTTTTATGTGGAATGTGTAGTTAGTTTAATCCACGCAGCTTGCTCCACTATTGTGCCCTTTTGCCAGACAAAGCTAATTAGCTACCTAAGAATAATTTCTTCCCTTTTTAACTGCAATGTAAGTTGGCAGTTCTATGAATGGCAAAAAATTCTTAATGCCAAATTCAAATCAGTTAGCAGTGTTTGTAAGGAATTGAGTGACCCGAAGAGAGAGTGGTTAAAGAAAGATAGTGTTCCTAACAAAGGGAAAAAAGTTCATAGCGCTGTTTAACATAGTGTGATAGGATATAGAGAGTGAACAAAACAGTAATCTTTCTTTTCTTTTTTACGTCACTCCACATAATTCATTTTTTCAAAATCTATCCTCGAGATGAAAAAAAGAAGGTACGTGAAAGAAAGGAAAAGGAAGCAGACTATACTGTGTTTATAACTAATGTATACACATCATATCAACATTTATAAAATTTTTCATCTGCCAATGAATTATGTTGCATCTCGGATGTTTCTTATTGTTTTGTCTTTGATGCAATGATTATTTATTTTTGTTTTCGTACGTTTTGACAAGGATGAACTTGAAATTAATTGGAAACTGGAAAAAATCTTTATCAATAATTCACAATAATGTCGATTAATTAAAAGTGAATTCATAAGTAAATGCAAATCTATTCTTGGAATTTATTCAAAATCGTCTGCCAAAACTGTCAAAATAGGTTTCTTTAGTTGCAAAATTGATCCTGCTAGCCATATATCTATTGGAGCTAGACTTTTCGACAACTACTCTTTATTTTATCTTGAAAAAACTTTTCTCCCCTGGAAAAAAAAACATTTGGCAGGAGGGTTTTAAAAACTAAAAACAAAAATCAAAACAAATTTTTATCTAGATATAAAAGGAAAATATTTGAATTTCCATCCTTCTAGCTCCATTGATGTGGCCTGTATACTTAACACATAGATTGCCAGCCAGCCAGACCTACTTGGAAACTCAAGGAACCTTTGTTAATAGTTTCTCTTAGAGAGGTTGATTATTAAATTTCTTGCTGAAATTTTTGAATAATTGTCAAGAGAGAAGTTGAAGGAATGAACATAATGAAGTGATAGCTGCCCAAGTTAATTACACAAGTTGAAGCAAAAATTGTTTTTATGTGTATCCAACACATCTCAGTGAGATGATTTTTTCCTTGTCATTAAGAGCTAAAAATGTTCCCAGAAATGGCTGAAACTGGCTAAACTTTCCAATTCACAGCTAACTTTATAGCTACAAAATGTGATACATATTTATTGAAAGGCCACTTATATCAAAGAAAAAAACAGAAATTAAGTCTCCAGAACAAATTCCTTGAAAATTGTACATTTATGTTAATTAGAACTTCTAATTGTTTTTTTATGACCAGATTTTTAGATGAACCTTCCTCCTCCTCCTGCCACTACTACTATCACCAAAACTTGTAATACTATTACCACTTGATTTAGAATCCCTTTGAAATTGGAAATCATAGATATGGACGTTAGAATGGTGGACGCATTGTTGAACTTATCTTTCTCATTTTCTTATAAAGCTGTCAATCAAGAAAAAGCTAACAATGAGCAATAAAACAAAGAATATTTAGGATCTGGTACATGGATTCCAGTATTGCCGAGATGGTTAATGACACTGTCTGTATTTCGACCAATGGGCTGGTCTGGCAGTGGGTTTGAATACCAGATTCTATCTTTGCTGTAGATTTTATTGCCTGGCATTATGTTGAAACAATAAAAATATACTTAGAAAGATGATTCTATGACAATGGGGATGTTTCTTGGTATTTTGTCATTGTGATATAACTACTAAAAAAATGAAGTCAAGAATTATTAATACTATTGTGGCTTTTTTTTCTTTTTAAATTTAGAAAAATTTATCAGACTTCTTCACCTCTCGATCAGTCCCTGTTTAGTTCCACAGCTGTTTTAAGTCTGATTTTTAAAACTCGGTAGAAAGGTGTCCCTTGATAAGATGCTTATTACCTTAAATTATCTTCTGCCGTCATCTGATCTGACCATAATGGTGTTTAAACTTAACAGTGGACGCCTCATTGAACTCTCAATTCTTGTTTCTGTCCCTCTCTCTCTTCAATATTGTTGGCCTTGACATTTCCTTATGCTCAATGATTGGTTGATTGTGAAAAGATCTTTCTTGGTTCTATTCTTTTGCAAAGTTTAAAAACCTAGCAATAATAACTATAATAATCACAAAAATCCAAGCTTTAAGAATATTTTATTACTGGGTTCTAAAGAATGAGAGCTGAACGACATCCAATTTTTCCTTCTATTGTATCCAGCACGTTTTCATGTCTAATTATCATGAAACGTTTATCAAAATTCTATTTATTACTGTGTAAGATAGCTTCACTCATCATCTAGTTGATTTCTGCCAGCTATTAGAAGTCAGATATATCTTGATTTTAAAATTGTGACTTTTGGTAGCGTTTAGGTATGATTCCTACTTAGTTAGGAATTAATATTTTCTTTTCATTGTTCATTCTATTTACGTTGTCTAGGCTAAGTGATATATTAACTGTGTGATGACAGGAGATCATTTAAGAGTTTCAATATAATATAACACAATTTATAATCATTCTGTCGGATCATGTATCCATTTTTTAATACAATGTAAGTTATGTGAATCATCATCATCAACAACAACAACATCAACAACAATAACAACAACATCAACAACAATAACAACAACAACAATAACAACATCAACAACAATAACATCAATAACAGCAACAACATCAACAATAACAACAACAACAGCATCAACAATAACAGCAACAACATCAACAACAATAACAACAACAACATCAACAATAACACCAACAACATCAACAACAATAACAACTACAACATCAACAACAATAACAACAACATCAACAACAATAACAACAACATCAACAATAATAGCAACAATATCAACTACAACAACAACAACAATAATTTTTGTAGAAATTCAATTTGTTTTCAATTACAGACAGTGGTTTGGCCATTAAGATTTCATTTTACATCAAAACAAGGATAGTCTGGGAAATTTAAAGAAAACATTTTTTATCTGTTGCTTATGCTTCTCAAAACTCTTGGAGACGACACAGATATGGAGGTTTTCTATGACTGCAGTGATATGATATGTCTTGTAAGATCTCTCTCTGAAGTCTACTCGGACATTTTAGTTCAGGCATTAAGAACCTTGATCAGTTAATCTTGAAAAGGATAATATGATCTGTGGAGTAGTAGTTTTTAATATTTCTTTTTCTCTCTTTTCTCAGATTGGCATGTATTGAGTGGGGAGGGGTTAAAAATCACTTTCTGATGTTCCGTAATTTGAATTTTTTTTTTTTTTTCCTCCTGTCAATTTCTAGGTCTGTTAAAGGACTGTAATCCCTTCATATAAGGGCCATTTATGCAAATTAGTATGTCAAGTCGTATATCCTGTCCGTGTCTTGTTATAACCTCAAAGTTATAATAGATGGGTCCATGTGAAATAGATTAACACAGCTAAAAAATACGATGAAAGGATTGTGAGATAAGCTCTCATGAAATGACAATGAATAATACATCACAGAATTGCTGGATGTTTTCAACTAAAAGGAAAGAAAAAAATACAGAGTGCAAGTGACTGAAATAAATGTTTAATGTTGAGTTGAGACATTGAAAAAACACTTGAAATTAGGATACTTGAATTATTGAACATAAATTATTTTATAAAATTGCTTTAAGCTCCTTTGTTCTGATCCATACATAAATAACCCAGTCATTTAAAAAAACTTTTCTATACAGGTATGTGCTAGTATATTTATAAATATTTAATAGTTTGAAAAATTGAATCATGTCATATTTGTAAATGTTTACACACAATATTTGTTTCTGTAGTAAAAAGATATGGAGGAGTCATTCCTCACTATTTCTTTGGAGTTACATTCCAGACTTAACATTTTTGAATGTTGGGTGTCTTTTTCCCCAAATACCTGCTTTTACTCAGTAGCACTGGATAGTACTATCATAACAACTGTGCACTGAAATAAAACTCTGTTACTGGACTATTTACATCTTATATTTCATTTACAGTAGAATCTGGTAAGGGCACGTTGGTTTCTATTGTCTTGTCAGACTAGATTTTAGAATTTTACAAAAAATTCGACTTTCCGGGTTTTGATAAAAAATTTCCGTTCTTATCTAATCAAGGATTTTTCTCTTTTTCATGAAGTTTCCATTTGAAATATTTTTTTCTTTTCTTTTTCTTTTAAATTTCTGTTAGATAATGAGTTTACACATATCAAGGATAGGTCTATAGCAAAATAAATTCTGTTTACCCTTTTGAAAAAACAGGTCTGGGGTTTTGGCAAGGAAGCCTTATACATGAATTTAGGAAACTGAAAAATAAAATATTGCTCTTGGCAAGTTTTCATATTCATTTGCTAACCTATGGCCATTTTCCGTTGTAAAGAAAACAACTATTTGATTTTTTTTTTCTTTAAAATCTCATTTTATTCTTTCACTAACTGTTGGAGATCGAGATTTATGGCATTATTATGAACAATTGATGAATTATTAAATAAATTTTTTTTCTTCTAAATACTGCTCTGGGGAATTTGAAAAAAAAATTTTTTTAAGTAGACAATATTTTTAATGGATGGCTATAACTGTAATAAAGTCTTACCAATTTCATGACTTCCAGTCATTAGAAAGAAATTGAGCTGAACCCATTTTTTGTTGTTGTCTTCCAACGCTAAGCCCTCATACTAATGTGCTTCTATTGATTGACTTTTAGCTGTCAGCACTTCATCGACCTTTGATGAAGGAGTGTACTACCACCCTTACTCTTTCATTGTTGTTTTACTCAGCAAGTGAGGATTTTTTGGCACAGTTTAGTTTAGTAATGATGGAACTAACTTTTGAGAAATAAATCATCTTCATCATAAGTATACATTATTTTTAGATTTTTTTTTTATTACAGGATTAGAATTTTTTAATTTTGAAAACTTTCAACCAAATGGCCTAAAAATCATTGATTCATCAATTAAAGAGTCAATGTTGATTTTAAAAGATGAATTTTACTCTGTAATTGATGAAAAAAAATTTTAAGCAAAATTTGGGCTTTTTTCCTTTCTTGCAAAAACAAGAAAAATACTTGACACATTTTTTGAAAAATTTGATGAATTTTCAAAGTAAGATGTTGAAGATTTCAAAAGTTCTGTGGTAAAGCCTCGGTAGAGCCAACCTCTGTTGTACGAGAAATGATCTAACAGAAGTAATTTGGGAAAGACTATGCTTTCATGAGTACCAGATGATATGTTTAGATACAAAATTCCACTTTCACTCAAACTTCTTTTTTTATTCAAAGAAAAATGAAGGGTAACACATTCTTCTATCTATAAACTTGTGTTCTTCATAGTATATGATCAAATTTGGAATTTCTCTTCAGTTTCATGATCTTGTTTTTACAACCAGGCTCCAAATGGTGATATGTAGCTTTTATCTTAGATTTGATTGGACTATTCATGAGTTTTACTCTAAAAAGATCTTTTTTGTTGTTGTTGTTGTCGTCACTATCACCCTTTTAATCTTTTTTGTGGCTGACTCTTACAGTAATGAAAAGGAATGATTTTAACTCCTCTACACTTAAACCATTTCTTTATTCTTTTAACTTTTTTCATTTTTCTGCTGATGTAAGTGATATGCAAAGACAGGCAATTGTATGTATTATTCTCTATATCTTTTGGGAGATCACTTTGCAGCCACCATTGATAGACATCTGAAGCATCTTTAATTTCTGAAACACTTTTTTTTTTTTTTCTTTCATCCCCATTTTTTTTTCTTTTTCAATTTTCTTTTTCTTTTTCTGTTCTCTTTTCTTTTCTTACCCCGCCCATTTTTTCCACTTATTTCCTTTTCTTTTTCTCTTCTCTTCTTTCTTGTCTTCTCTTATCTTTCTTCTTCTGTTATCTTTCTTCTTCTGTTATCTTTCTTCTTCTGTTATCTTTCTTCTTCTGTTATCTTTCTTCTTCTTCTCTTCTTTTTCTTCTTTTCTTTTTCTTTTTCTCTTCCCTCCTTCTTCTCTTCTTTCTTGTTTTCTCTTCTCTTCTTTCTTGTTTTCTCTTCTCTTCTTTCTTGTCTTCCCTTCTCTTCTTTCTTGTCTTCCCTTCTCTTCTTTCTTGTCTTCCCTTCTCTTCTTTCTTGTCTTCCCTTCTCTTCTTTCTTGTCTTCCCTTCTCTTCTTTCTTGTCTTCCCTTCTCTTCTTTCTTGTCTTCCCTTCTCTTCTTTCTTGTCTTCCCTTCTCTTCTTTCTTGTCTTCTCTTATCTTTCTTCTTCTCCTTTTTCTCCTTCTTCTCTTCTCTCCTTTTTCTCTTCTCTCCTTCTTCTCTTCTCTTTCTTCCCTCCTTTTTTCTTTTCTTTTCTTTTTTCCCTCCTTTTTTCTTCTCTTTTCTTTCCTCCCTCCTTTTTTCTTCTCTTTTCTTTCCTCCCTCCTTTTTTCTTCTCTTTTCTTTCTTCCCTCCTTTTTTCTTCTCTTTTCTTTCTTCCCTCCTTTTTTCTTCTCTCTTCTTTCTTCCCTCCTTTTTTCTTCTCTTTTCTTTCTTCCCTCCTTTTTTCTTCTCTTTTCTTTCTTCCCTCCTTTTTTCTTCTCTTTTCATCCTTCCCTCCTTTTTTCTTCTCTTTTCATCCTTCCCTCCTTTTTTCTTCTCTTTTTTTTCTTCCCTCCTTTTTTCTTCTCTTTTCTTTCTTCCCTCCTTTTTTCTTCTCTTTTCTTTCTTCCCTCCTTTTTTCTTCTCTTTTCTTTCTTCCCTCCTTTTTTCTTCTCTTTTCATCCTTCCCTCCTTTTTTCTTCTCTTTTCATCCTTCCCTCCTTTTTTCTTCTCTTTTCATCCTTCCCTCCTTTTTTCTTCACTTTTCATCCTTCCCTCCTTTTTTCTTCTCTTTTCATCCTTCCCTCCTTTTTTCTTCTCTTTTCTTTCTTCCCTCCTTTTTTCTTCTCTTTTCTTTCTTCCCTCCTTTTTTCTTCTCTTTTCTTTCTTCCCTCCTTTTTTCTTCTTTTTTCATCCTTCCCTCCTTTTTTCTTCTCTTTTCTTTCTTCCCTCCTTTTTTCTTCTCTTTTCTTTCTTCCCTCCTTTTTTCTTCTCTTTTCTTTCTTTTTTTAACATTCAGTGAAATCATTTACAATTCCATTAAATTCCAAATGTTACCATAATGGCATCCTTTGGTTCCATGAAACTAATTGTACTAGGAATTTGTAAATATGGAAAAAGAAAAAGAAATAAGAAACAAGGACTCGTGAATGACAATTAGGAACGAGTGCAGCTCTTCAATTACATCTACATTCATTTACTTCATTCTGCCTTCATATTTGTACTTTTCTCTTTCTTTTCTTTCCTCCCTTTCTATTCAGATGTCTTACTTCTCTTAGTCTATTAAATCTTCAATGTTGTTTGTTTATGTCATTAGAGTTAAAAGCTATTTCCAGACTCCTTTTCATTATTTGCCTCGTCAGCTATATTTATTTAATAGAGAATAGAATAGATAAGTTTAATCTATCAAATCACCATAGCCCCATGAATGGCCTGCCAATCAGCCAAGTAAGCTACAAATTCTTCTTGCTTTGATTGTCTGTATGATTCTCTGGGAACTTCTGGTCACATTTATGGGGCTAGAACCCACAAACCTGTTCTGCATTTTTTTTTCTTTTTTTTCTTTTCCTGATTTTCACTATGATCATTTTAGACCAATGATTTTAGTTGGACTTTTTTCTCTCTTTTTCCTCTCCTTCTCTTTTCTTTCTCTTCTTTTTTCTCTTTTGCTTTCTCTTTTCCTTTTTCTTTCTCTCCTTTTCTTTCTTTTTCTTTCTCTTTTTCTTTCTCTTCTTCTTTCTCTTTTTCTTTCTCTTTCCTTCTCTTTTTCTTTCTCTTTCCTTCTCTTTTTCTTTCTCTTTCCTTCTCTTCTTCTTTCTCTTTCCTTCTCTTCTTCTTTCTCTTTCCTTCTTTTCTTCTTTCTCTTTCCTTCTCTTCTTCTTTCTATTTCCTTCTCTTCTTCTTTCTATTTCCTTCTCTTCTTCTTTCTATTTCCTTCTCTTCTTCTTTCTATTTCCTTCTCTTCTTCTTTCTATTTCCGTCTCTTCTTCTTTCTATTTCCTTCTCTTCTTCTTTCTATTTCCTTCTCTTCTTCTTTCTATTTCCGTCTCTTCTTCTTTCTATTTCCTTCTCTTTTCCTTTCTCTTTTCCTTTTTCTTTCCTTCTCTTTTCCTTTCTCTTTTCCTTTCTCTTTCCTTCTCTTTCCTTCCTCTTTCCTTCTCTTTTTCTTTCTCTCTCCTTCTCTTTTTCTTTCTCTCTCCTTCTCTTTTTCTTTCTCTCTCCTTCTCTTTTTCTTTCTCTCTCCTTCTCTTTTTCTTTCTCTCTCCTTCTCTTTTTCTTTCTCTCTCCTTCTCTTTTTCTTTCTCTCTCCTTCTCTTTTTCTTTCTCTCTCCTTCTCTTTTTCTTTCTCTCTCCTTCTCTTTTTCTTTCTCTCTCCTTCTCTTTTTCTTTCTCTCTCCTTCTCTTTTTCTTTCTCTCTCCTTCTCTTTTTCTTTCTCTCTCCTTCTCTTTTTCTTTCTCTCTCCTTCTCTTTTTCTTTCTCTCTCTCTCTTTTTCTCAGATAATTTTAGATAATTAGTTCTGGTACATGGGCAAGTTACCATGATTCATTTATGTGCATTATTCATGTTTTTTATGAGACAAAGCTAGAACTTTTTGCTTTTCTTGATCTGGGATTGGCTGGCGTGTTTCTTTTAATTTGAATTCCTGAAGAGTTAAATTGCCAGAATTTGTTGTCTTTAATCCTGTTTGTTGAATTTTATAGACAAAGCATTCCCATTAGTATTTTTCTTTACTAGTTTTTCCATCTTATTTTTGTTGCTTCTTTTATTGCAGCGTTCTGATCATTTTACATTCTAAATTACGTAATGGTTATAGAATGTAAAACAACCATTTAGATAAAGCAGGAAAAACTAGTCAAAATCTTCATCTAAGAAATTAAAAAAACTTGAGACTTATGTGTACTACTTACTAGGTGTAAACAAACAATATGGCTTAGAGAAAATTAGACAAAGAAGAATGTTATAATTTGAATCTCATCTACCTAAGTGTCTCTGTGGACAAATTGTTATGGCATCGTTCATGTCAGATGGGCTTTCTAGGGTATTCAGATCTGGTCAGAGGTTACTTCTTTATTTCATATCCATGCAGTTGACTTCACATTCATAGAATATAAAACAATGTGGATGTTATGATGAAAAATAAGATGACAGAAAAACTAGTCAAAAAATGAATAAATTCTGGTTTCAAGAACAAAATGTCTACCTCCATTTTGGTTTTGTTGTTGAAGCTGCCAAGATCCACATTCAAATACCTCAATATCAGATCTTATTGAATAACTCAAATATTTGTTTCCATTACTAAGCATATCATTTGCTCTTGGAGAATAACTGATTCCAAAACCAAGAATTTGAGTCTATACAAACAAATGAAAAATACTGATGGAATATCATTTCATTTAAATAAAACCCATGAGTCTTCAGGTTTTCCATATGTCTCTGTAATTAAGGGAAAATTCTTCTGATTTCTAATATTTCTTTTTTATGACTCTACAGCAAGTCTCAAAATGAACCTACAAAAAGGAAAGTCAATTCACTGTCTCTTTGGCAAACATCATGCGAGAACTTTTTGTTGTATGTTAAATCTTTCTGGAAACATTATTTGAACTCCAAAGAAATGAGTTAATTCTTTTCAATTTTTCGAAAAGTATCGCTATCAACTCAAATTCTCCCTACTTATTAGAATATTACTGTTTTATATATATATATATATATATATATATATATATATAATGTATATAATTTTTAAAAAAACTTTTAAATCAATACTCGATGAAAAGAAAGGAAGCAACTGTGCAGTGCTTATAACAAACGTATACACTTCATATATATATTTATAACTTTTCCATTTGTCAATGAATCATATTGCATTTCAGATGATATTTCTCATCTTATTTTTGATACAATGATTATTGATTTTTGTTTTTGATGTTTCAACAGGGATCAACTTGAAAAATCATTTGGAAACAAATAGTCTTATTACAGAAACAAATATTGCCAAAAATTATACAACGTTGCAGGGTTTTTTTTTTAAATTTTTTATTTTTCTATTTTTTTATTTTTTATTTTTTTATTTTTTTTATTACAACTAATTTTTTTTCTTTTCTTATTTTCAGAGTCTAGCATTGAGTACAGCCACTCTAATGTTCATGTTGATGCGAGATCGACTGAGCTATGACGTGGGCCAGGACACATTGAGTCTAATTGTGCAGCTTTTGGAAATGGAAACAGGCACACTGTCCAATTGTGAAGCCAAGGAGTATGACCGTATGGTACAGAAAGTACAGGAGTTATATAGGGAGTGTCATAAAATAGGCATGGCCAAACAGATCGATCTCGATTCTATATCAGTAAGTTTTTTGCATTTTACTCTATTCTTTTGTTTTCTTTTTTTTTTAAATTCTTTAGATGCGTCCACACATCTTTTACTAAGAGTTGGATACGATTTGATGTGGCTGACTCAATATGAAATAGGTTTGTAAATGAAAGGCATAAACCTTGCGGAATATTGATGTTATCACAAAAAAAAAAAAAAACCAAGGCAGTAGAGAGAAGAAAGACTGGAGAAAAATTTCAAGTATTAAAAATTATTTATGTAAATTATATAAATGGTGATGTATTTGTTTGAAAACTTTCTTCATGCAAAAACCGTAAGATTTATTCCTTAACATTGCTTTGCAGTATAAACAAAATTGTAAAATGGTTATATCTCCAGTCCTATACAGTTGATTCACATAAAGTTCATCGTTTATTTCTTGGCAATCCTTCTTTTCTCAATTGTCACCAGAAAACATCTATATAAGAAAAGTTTTGTGCGTTTATTTACAAACATGCTATCCTGCTTCCCGGTATATGTCATGGGAAAATCTATCCACAGACAAAGGGTTTAAGAGAGAACCCCTCTGGAATATTCACGAGGAATAGCTTATAATTATGAATAATTTAATTTCACTGTTAGAGTGATGCCTTTTCATTATTCTTTTATTGAATATCCTTCTTTATTGTCATTTAATGAACGTATGATAAGTGTTGCATCGAGTTGTCCTGGTATCGAGTGGATTCCCTCCTCTATTTGATGCTTTTCGGTTGGTCAGTCAGTCAGTCAGTTGGCTGGTTCGAGTTACGATAGCCAAGAAAAAGAACTAGGAGGAGAGTATAGATTTATTCACCAGGTGCTATTGTGATGTTGTTTAATGAACACTCAAATTTAAAAAAAAATTTTTTTAAAAATGGCCAAAAACTGCCAAAAGTGGCTTTTTACAATATTCCCATTTCACAATTGCATGAAAATTGATACACAAGATTGAAAAGGTTTGATTTTTATCTTGTGTATTGATTATATCTATCGCATGTTGTTCGGACAGGCAATATTTTACAAGTATGATAATAAATAGATTTGGAGAAAGACGACTTGCTCTTCCTCTTCCTCCTTGTATTACTTCTACGACACCTGGTGGACATGTTGTTGAACTTATGGTTCTTGTTTTTATTTTTTTAATTTTTTTCTATTTTTTCTATTTTTTTCAATCTTAATTATAACTTGTAGTAGTTACTTCATTAAATGAAAGCAATTAGAGGAAATGAATGATTCTCTCCTGTGCAGTGACCTTTTATGCTAAGCAAAATGTTTGTTTTATTTTTTTTCCGTTTTTTTTTTCTTTTTTGGTTCTTCTGCATGGGAACTGGAATTGGTCTGTGGGGTGAGGAGGGTCTTACTCAGTTTTCTAATTAGTGAGAACTTGTTAATTGTACAGATTTTCTTTAAATCTTTTTGCTTATTCTTGTAAGGCTGTAATCATGCCAATGAATTGATTGGCAAACAAATAAAATGTCTTTTGCTTTGAAATTGATACCTTGTATCTGCCTGTAAATTTTTTATTTATATTCATAAACCTAGGATGACATTGATTTTCAATGTGTTTCTTTGAAAATGTCTTATATTCATGATCATAATTGTGTATACGTAAACAAAGAAAGAACATCTATCCACGTAAAACCTTATAAACAATCTGTATGGTTCTTCTATGTCCTGTCTGATTCCTGTTATAACCTAAAACTTATAATGAATTGGTCCATGTGAAATAGATTAATTGGGCTAAAAAAAATACTGTTAAAGTGTTGTAATTAAATGAGAACGGCTGTAATGACATAACAATGAATAATACATCACAGGAACGCTGTTTGTTTAAAGCTGAAATAAAGGTAAAAAAAAAAAGTGTTAGCGACTGAAAGAAATGTTTATCGTTGAGTTGAGATATGGAAAAAAACTTATTTGGGATACTTGAATTATTAAAAATGAATTACCAGATAAAATAGCTTTAGGCTCCTTAGTGCAGATCCAAACATGGAGAGCAGTGTATATGACGGGTATATATGTGTATGCGTGTATATATGTGTATATGTATGTATATGTGTATGCATATATATATGTGTATATGCGTGTATATATGTGTATGTGTGTGTGTATATATATATATATATATATATATATATATATATATGTGTGTGTGTGATATTATTATACACTGATTTATTCAGATTGTTGTCCTCATCTTGGTTGTGTTAATGATCACATTCCAGCTGTGTACCCTCCAGCCTTTTTCCGTTGTCTGGTTTGTTCTCATTTTGGTTGTGCATGATGAGAGATCTGTTAATTCAAATTGCACATCATTGAATCGATGTTTCTTTTTGGGGCTCATGAACATTAATTACAAACAGAATACAGCAACATATCCTCTAGCATAGACAGCCAAAATAAGAACAAAATAGATACCTGAAGAAGGCTTGAGGATTTGTATTCAAAACGTGAAAAAAAGAAATTTTCCAATCAGATTTGACCAGAATGAACCCTGACTTTTTTTTTGTATTTGCTAAAAAATAAGATGGAACTACTAGATAATTGGCATTTGATAGACATCGCTTTTGACAAATTGGTCATTATGATATAGAATGGCGCGGACGCAGACCCCGCAATATCATCACCAGGCAACAATTCACCTAGAATTTTTTCACATTCTTCGAATTGGTGCATTTTTGGGATATATAATGACTTGATACCTCTGGCTTCAATGCACTGTTTAGAAGTCACAGATGAACGAAATCAGACTTATAGATTGGTAAATGGATTATTATTATCAGAATGAGTGCGAACGCAGACCCCATACTATTATTCAGTTTCAAATCATCCAAACTTATTTAGCATTCTTTGAGTTAGTGCATTTAGAGGTGCCTTAATTTATATTTCTAGCTACATTGCTCCATTCAAGTTGCTCAGAGATCACAGATAAACTAAGTCAGATTTTTAGTATTATATAGATAGAAATATTATCATTATGATGATGATGTTGAGCATCAATGCAATCCCCACACTATTATCATTGAATTGCAAATTAAGTTTAACCACTTATGAGGTCACAAGCAGAAGCAGTATTATAGATTAGTGACAGAATAGGACTATTATATATGCCTTTTGTACTTTGATGTTTAGAAATGAATCTAATTTAGATTAATAATTGCATTTCAGACTTGTATTTTTTTTTCTTCAAACTTTGAATAATGAAATGTCTCATTTAGTTAATAACCTCCCATATTTTTTTATCTAATTGGAGTTCATCCGATCATCAAAATTAAGTTATTTTGTGTCTGGTTCGTACTAAATGTATAACTATAGTTTTATTTTGCCATAATTGAAGGATATATCACCAAAAAATACAATTTTCTACAATCTTTATTTTATTAATAACACAAAGGTAATTACGACAAAATCAATAAATTTCACATTATGGACATCTTCATTGACACACGTTGCTTTTATTCCGTTAGAGTTGCTTATATACATTGTACACTGAGCATGACGCTTCATATAACTTTATAAAACGTATATTTTATGAAATTATTTTACAAATAACGATGTTAATTCTTTTGGGTCTAGTTAATTCAGATCTGACTCCTCTGAAAATCCATTAACTATCATAAGTTTGGTTTACTCTTAAGTGTGGAGTGGTAATTGTTATAGTAATTTTGGAGTCGTCCGGTTCCAATGCTATGCTATGAATCACGGTAATGATCTTTAATGGTCACTCTGTTAACTATGGTTTTATCCGACATCAAGCTTAACGGGGGTCCATTTTATAGAGGGTTCATTATATTTGAAAATACCTACTGCTACATGTTGGTGTTGAAATGAGTTTTGTAAAAAGAGATGTTAAGACCTTCATTTAAAAAATTTTGAACACTGTCACTAACTGCCAACTCTTTAATGAACCATCAGTCGGAAAGGCAATTCCTTAGTCCATTTCCCTCTATCCTTTTCTGCTTCAATTTAAGTAGTGACAGTGTCAAATATATTGATTGAAGTCAACTGCCACTGAACTGTCAATGACCGACATAATAATTATTTGAAATGCCAGTTTTAGTGCTAAAGCTTTTGATGGCTGCTACAACCATTTAATAGGAAAAGATTGCCATAAACGTAATGAGAAATATGTAGATTTATGTTTGTTATAGTCTTTGTCAGCATCATCATTATTTTGCTCTCCTTTCAATATTCTGAATTTAAAGCTGAGTAATGTTATTGATTCTAACCTTTCAGACGGGTAACTTGGCAATGGAGTCATTATTGACTATCACCGCATCTCGTAATGCATCAGATGTCTTCAAGAATGAGTTGCGATCACTTGGTGCCCTTGACCATATTGTTAACACAGGTGAGTACCTATTGTTTGCGGCTTCTACTGTCCAGTGTGTATTACCTACCTGATACTAAACAAGGTTAAATAACATTATCTGTGCTAAATTATTCTTTCCTGCTCACTCAGTTTTTTTTATTGTTTTTTTCACTGTTTTGTTTCTTTTTTACTTTCTTGTTGATTCTCAATTATTGTCTGTTTACTAACCTAAGTGAGAATTATTTGCTCTCTCTCTCTCTCTCTCTCTCTCTCTCTCTGCTTCATCGCCTGAATCTTTGGTCAAGAGAAATTCTTCCCTCTCCTCGTTGAAATTTTTTTTCCCACTAATATTAGTTAATAGTTCCATGTCACTTTTGGAGTGGGTCTTTTAGATAACAGTAACCGGCTGATAACATTAAGCAAAGGATATGAAAATTGAAACAATTTACCGTCATTGTTATAATCAACTTTACACTTTACATGATCAAAAATTGAAATGAAATTAAAATTAATGAATTTTTAATATAGTTTAAATGAGGTGTTTGGGACTGACCGAATTTGTCAACTAGGGCTAGTTAGTCATTCTGTGGAAACTGTCACATGATCAACATCTTTGGCAGCATGCAGTGTTAGGGGTGATCAATGAATAAGTTACTTCTCTTACCATGTTTGATTGCTGAAAAGTCTGAATTTTGATAATAACTAGTGGGCACAAACTTGTGACCAATTTAGAATAAACTTACATTGTAGAAAAAGATAACTATGGGTTTTTGGAAAAACAAAAAACAAAAAGTTCTTTCTTGCATAATAAGTAGTAAATGTTTGAATTTTATAGTCTGTATGTGTGCTATATATATACATAGCCTTCCAGATGAGCTTAAAAACTCAAGAAACCAATTTTCACAGTTTTGGTGATATTATTATATTTTCCGCTTGGTTAGTCTACAGTGGTTTGAATAAATGCATCTCTAGTTTTGTGATCTTACCTTGTGGTTTTATACACATTTTTTTTTTTTGAATAATTAACAAAATTAACAAATGATTGGTTAATGAATGAGAAAAAAATAATCCTTTGTTGGTTTACTTTAGCTCACTATTATTCACTAATTTTTAGTTCTTACAGTTACAAAGCTTTACCAATTCACCCTCAGATCTTTTTTTGAAGGCCTGGGGTTACAACGGAATGGTGGGACTAAAACAACCAAGAGGCTGACATCAGTACAAATAAATCAGTGTAAAATAAATCAAGTATCAAGTTTCAAGTCGTTTGGATCAGCGGTTCTCAGTATGAGGGTGTGCTCGATTTACAATAAAAAAATCTCTGCATCTCTAATCATTTTGATGCAATTCGGGATTAAAATTGTAAGACAGAGAGAGAGAGAGAGAAAGAGAGAGAGAGAGAGGGTTTCTTTTCTGTAGAATGAGATTAAATTAAACTATAGTTAGATGACGTAACAGCCTTTTAAAAAAACATTCTGTGTTATTACTATTAACGATAATATTTCAGTTTTGATTGTTGCTATTAATGTTATAATTAACAAAAAACATTGTCTCATGCACATGTTGAATGGGCATGTCCTGGTGATGATAATTAGAGAATCAGACAAAAAAGCAACTCACATAAATGTTGGACTTATGTAATAATAAGTTCAACATTCTGTTATTGTTAGTAAGTTTATTCTAAATATCTGTATAAACTTCTTTCATTTCCTTTACAGAATTTTTTAACCACTATTGTATTATTCTCTTTCTTTTTTCAAATGCTTATAAAGATATAAATATTTATTTTAGGAGCTTTTTCCTTTGTTCATTGAGAGAGAGATTCTGTATTAGCCTTTGTGAGGCATATTTACAGCCTTAACTCTTAACAATTGACTGGTTATAAGAAATTGTTTGCCTGGAAGATGACTCAGCTAAGTGGCCATTATAAAATAGGTCTAATCCCTAAAGAAAGAGAAAAGATTAGTTTCTTTTCCCGGGGAAAATACATCAAACAAATAAATTAACCTTTGCTAGGGTGACTGTATGGCGCTTGACATTTGAATATTTTTAGAAATCCCTCATCTCCCCCCACCCCCATGCTCACTCACACACTTTCCTAGTTAAAGGTCCAATGATGGAAAAAGGCTCCGAAAAAGGGGTGATAATTCGTCTTGGTGCCAAACACTTACCATAATTCTTCATGTATAACATGAAAGATTTTATAATTGAATCTGACTGAAAATATGGTGGGCAGGTAATATATGGAAAATTTTTTTTATATATTACTAAAATTGAGCTGATTTAATGACAGAAATTTTCATACATATATATATATATACATATATATATATATATATATATATACATATATATATATATACATATATATACATATATATATATACATATATATACATATATATATATATATATACATATATACATATATATATATATATATATATACATATATATATATATATATATATATATATACATATATATATATATATATATATATATATACATATATATATATATATATATATATATATACATATATATATATATATATATATACATATATATATATATATATATATATATATACATATATATATATATATATATACATATATATATATATATATATACATATATATATATATATATATACATATATATATTATATATATACATATATATATATATATATACATATATATATATATATATATACATATATATATATATATATATACATATATATATATATATATATACATATATATATATATATATATATATATATACATATATATATATATATATATATATATATATATATATATACATATATATATATATATATATATATATATATATATATACATATATATATATATATATATATATATATATATATAATACATATATATATATATATATATATATATATATATATATACATATATATATATATATATATATATATATATATATATATACATATATATATATATATATATATACATATATATATATATATATATATACATATATATATATATATATATATACATATATATATATATATATATACATATATATATATATATATATATATATATACATATATATATATATATATATATATACATATACATATATATATATATATATATATATATATATATACATATACATATATATATATATATATATATATATATATATATATATATATATATACATATACATATATATATATATATATATATATATATATATATATATATATACATATATATATATATATACATATACATATATATATATATATATATATATATATATATATATATACTCTCAAATTTTGAACATTGAAGCTGAAGAACATAAGGAGAGCTCAATCAAGTACCTGTGTTATGAGAGGCTACTATTCTATACCTATTTTCCAACATATCTAGTACTTATATTATACAAGAATTGTGTTATACACAAAGAAATACAGTAATTGCTTCTTTTCATAGAAATAGACAAGTGACCTGTAGAAATGTCAATTGCTCTTCTGAATATGGCTTGGAACAGTTCACTGAGTGCAGAATGGTCTCAATATCTCTCAATGGCTGCCCTGCCGTTGAAGATAACACTCCAAACCCTATGATATAGAGAATTTATGTGTAAATAAGGAATAAACTAGGTATCCATGCCCCCATGAGCAAAAAATATGACGGGTTTGGGGGACATTGAAACATTGAAACACATTCATATTTATTATATAGTTGAATGATATTAACAGATGATCATTTTTTCTTTTTCTTGTGTTTACTGGGGAGAAGGCAATGATCTCTCTTATTTTTTTTCATCTAGCCTACCATAGTAAATTGATTAACTGTATTCTGAGAATCATTTGATCGGAGAAATACAGAAAGACTATTAGTACTTAGTGATGGCAAAAAGTGCTTGAAGGATTTTTTGCTGTGTGATTCTGTTGGAACTGTGCTCTTTACTTATTGGTTCTTTCTAAAGAATATATTTGGTTTATTCCCAATGAATTACTCTCATCAATGACTCTGTTGTTCTGATGTTCTTTATAGATGTATCCACTTACCTCAATGAGACTTGTCGATCGGTTCCTGTTATGTTAAACCACAGAAGGAGGGGGATTTTGTGTTACATTTACTAACTGCTATTATATCAGAAAGGGTGTGATGTCATCAAAAGAACATGTATCCTGATCAATTTTTTTTCACCAACTGCTAGGATGTCAGAAAAGAATGTCCGACATCCACATTTTTGTCTGTAAAAAAGGCCAAAGATGGCCATTTATGATCTTCATTGAAAATGATACTCACAGAATATTTCCATATCATAATTATATGAAAATTAATGCACAAGATTTTGAAAGGTTAAATTTTTTCTTGTTTTAATTTCATTCATAGCATACATGGTGGTCGAACTACAACACTGAATGAGTATGAGAATCAATTGTCTCTGAGAGAGAGACTACTTGTTCTTCTCCAATCATAGATGGTAGACACATTGTTAAACTTATGATTCTTGTGGAATATTAACTACCTTTTCTTTGTCAAGCGTAAATGGAATTTAATTTAATTTTCTATATATTAACTACTTCAGGCCAGGATATTTTTGCGTGATGCCGCATTGGTGAATTATCTCATCAGCTGCACCAGGACATTCGCTGTTTTCTCTAACCTTATCACCATCAACAAACTATCTTGAGTCACTATGCAATTCATTACCAGAGCAAAATGAACCGAGTAAAAGACATTTCCTTTGGGGAAACTCTTTTGTTATTCCAAAACAAAGAAATTTCTCGAGAGATATCTTGTCAGCCATTCCCAAGTGGTCGATAAAAAAATGTAGTTTATCATCCTCTCTTCATTTCTATTATTATTTGGACTATCCTCATCTTGGTTGTTTTTCATACAACGTTTCGGCCGTTGTACTCTACGACCTTCATCAGGTATCATCTGGTAGGTGTGGGGAAGTAACGAACCGAACCCTTTATTTAACCGATGGGGGGTATATTGACCGCACTCCCCTTCTAGCATTAGTAGTGTTATTATTGTCTCACACTGGGATTGAACCTAGAACCATCAGATTACTTGCAGTAATTTTGTCTGATTCTGTAACCACTATGCTATGTGTCCATGTGGAACGTTGTATAAAAACAACCAAGATGAGGATGGTCCGAATAATAATAGAAATAATAATAATACCTCATCTAAAAAATTCAGAGATATACTATCCTCTCTTCAGTTGAAGAATCAACCCTCTGATACTTTAACCGGAGAACATGTGGAATCCCCTCAATATTTCTATGTTTATTGCTTATTTTACTTACTTGAATACAGTGTTAAATTGTCTGAGAGTTTGAGGTAATCCTTGCTGGCCTGCTCTGTGGCAGAGATAGTTACAATCCCTACCAATACCAAAAGTTGTTGTTCAAACTCTACATAAAAAAAGTCAGGATTTTAAATGCTGGTTTTCTAAGCCTGCAGCCCCTTCATCTAGCTATTTCCTCTACTATGCTACTCTTGATAAATATCTTTGTAATCCTTGATTTTCTCCTGTTATACTGTTATGTAGCATGCATTCAAAACTATTCTGATGTTTTACTAAGGATTATTCCAGTATTGTAAAGCCGTCGCTGCATGTGCAATGTATTTTTGTGTTTTCATATAAAATCAGAACCGTGTTAAGTATTTATGAATGCCCAATTATGGTAAGTGGAGATTGTGCAAAAATACTCCAGCAAAAATCTTGAGCAAATTGTTTGGCAGAAGAATATACGACTTTCCATTAGAAGTTTCGGAGAGGAGAGTAATTGTTGTGTGCTTATTCTGTAGCCTTTAATACATGCACTTGCGAAATTCTATATCTGTTGATTCAAACGTGGGAAGGTCACACATAAATGAAAAATGTATGCAAGGCAAGTCCTACAGGAACTTAATGCCTATTACACTAGCTTATACTAGTATGGTCCAGACCTTAGACTAGTCTTCTATATTCTACTTCCTTAGTATATAGAAAATTCATAATATCTAAAATATATGAATATCGTTTTGTATGATAGGTAACCCATCACAAGTACCTTACCATGGAACAATTGTTAGAAAACCAGTCTCACGGACCATTACTACTGTAGTGGGTGTAATCTCCACTTGATGTCCTACACTTTACGCCTTGTGTCAGACTAAGTTAAGCTTTGAAAATATCGGTACAGAATCCTCCTAAGCTCCATGGGTTAATATGAGGATCTCCGCTTTAGAAATAACTAATCTTTGAACACTGCACTGCCACAGACGAGATATCCTATCTGAGCAAGTTGTTAGTCCAGTACCACAGGTGAGATTGAATTACTGGAGCCATAATTACCAACCTGACCAAACAGGAAAAATAAAACATAGGCTAGGTATTCTTCCCTTTTCACTCGTTGGTCCATCTGTTCTTCTGTATTTCAGTACTCCTGGACACATTTTTTGGCACAGTCTTGTAAATTAATGTGTAGTCCAGTCACCACCTCATGTAGACAAATGTTTCGTTTTTCAAAGATTCATCTTTATAGGGAGGTGCTTGATTTGCAGTAAATTTGAATTTCTTTTTCTTTCTTTTTTTTTTTTCCTGTTAAAGATTGCATCTTCTTTGTCTTACTGGTTCTGTTATACTCATTTCTCTCAAACTGACATCTCCAGTCGGTCAGCACCTTTGATCTCGGCAAGTCAGGATAGGGTAGGTGGGTTGACAGAGAGATAAGGACTTGAAGAGAGGAGGTTTTGTGAGTAAAATGAACCAACTTGGCTACAGAGATTCATTTTTAGGCAGAGGTGGCAATATTCTTTTCTTCCTACATACATTTATTAGATATTCTCTCGTACATATCGGTTGATTTGTATGAAAACAACATCATTTTAAACGTGCAATGAAGACTTCCTACTTTGATCAAATTTTTTCATGAGAAAAACTAAGCACAGGAATTACGATATTGAAAAATATTACTTGGCAAACAAACAGTTGAACCGATTGTCAATATCAGCTTTTCCCATCAAAATCAGATTCATGAGTTGAATTCAAATACCAACCCATTTGCTCTTCTGTGATCTTTCTCCAGAGAGTAGAATCCTGTAGGGCTGTAACTGATTATTTACAATGCCTTTCTCTCTCTGTGTCTCTCTCTTTCTCTCTCTACCCGTTGGAGAAAAGTTCTTTGTTCCCTCGTTCAATCCCCCACTTCAGTAATGCTAGCTCTTGTTGCATGACTGTTCTCCATATCTATATCAATAGTGAACCTCTATTGTTACAGTGTAAAGGGTAATTGGGCAGCTACCAGGACCAAGAACAAAAGGATCTTCTTTATACACAACGCTGATCTTAAGTAATAAGCCCTGTATTCTATCACTTTGTCATTGGCTTCAAGTGCAGACTCTCCGCTGTGATGATCTGCAGGCTCATTCCTATGTAATTCCCAACTGTTGGTCTCCATTAACTCCTGCTATCTACAAGCTTTGTCTATCTTTTAACCCTTCTAAAGACATTGCCTGTCTTGAATACAGACTGGTTTTGCAAAGGATTTCTAGAGTCTATCTGCTTTCCAGTCAAACTGGTGTTGGTTTAGACTTGTTTTTTAGGATAGGGTTTTTTGTAAACATTACTTGTTAGGTCTTTGAGAATCTCTTGCAAACTATACCTACATGATATTGTGATGGGTTTTTCTCCAAATCACATATTTATTATTTTTTTTAAGTACTTGAGAGAGCCATCTAATTGTTATCAAAAGGAGTTGGTCCCAAACACTTTATTTAAATTGAGTTTAGGAATTTTGATTCTTGAAATTGAAAAATAAATTTTGTATCAATTTTTTATCATTGAAATTCGTTTAATAGCATTATGAATTTTTATTGCAACGAATGTACATTTATAAAACTGAAGATAAAATGTTGTAATTTTCATATTACTTGATTAATATTATCACCTGGTTATCAGTATCCAGATCAAGACCCTGTCCCGAAGTGATCACAATTAGCGGCCTCCTCTATACATTGATAGCAACATATGATATTACTGTCTTTTCCTCCATTTTATATTAAGTCATTTTCCTTCTCTCACTATTCTGATAATAGATCTATCTACCCTAGCACTATGGTTAGAACTACTCTAGTTAACACTGCCACTTTTGGGGGATTTCACAGCTATTTATCTGCAGTTTTCTATCGCTTAGCTATTTCGTATTAGCTATTCTAGTGTTTCAAAGAAGGGCTTTCCCTCTATGGGTGTCCATTGGCCTTCCTTATCTTCTACCTAAAATGAGGCTTTTCAATCGAAAGGTTTTATTTCAAATGAACAACTCTTGATGTACATTTTGGCTGAATGTTTTAAATTACAGTATCCTCTGTAATTGATATTTATTTGTCAGTGAAATCTGCCATTTGAAACATCTTCCGTACTGATTCTTCTCTTTTTTTCTCCATTTCAGTGTGTTCTTGTGTGGAGTCCTTAGAAAAATATGCATTGTCCATGTCTCACAATCACAGAAGGAAGCTAGAAAAAGTGGACAGATGTCTCCGGGTCCTGGAAAATGTAAGTATCTTTTACTTGACATCATTCACTTTCACCCTTTATCTCTGAAAAAGGAAATATTATTGTGCATAATTGATATTTCCTTTTGGTTTCAAGACTTGTTGTTATTGTTTGCTATTTTAGATGTTCATGCCTGGCACCCTGGGATTAAGAAAAAAAACAAATAACTAGTTGATAACTATTGCCTGCCTGTCTTTGTGCAGCATATTCATCTGTGCGATTGAAACACTTTATATCCGTATAAGTCCATTTTCTGAGCTTCGAATATGAAAGGGGAAAAAAAAAAAGGATGTTTTTTTTTGCTTGGCTGAAATGTTGCGTTCACAACAAAAGCAGCAGAGAAATTAGTCAAAAAAAACTCCTGGGAGTTGGAATATATCAAAGAACAGTAAAGAACAATTCTAATTCATCTTTGTTAAATATCTTCTTTCTATTTTTTTTTTTTTTTCATTTCTGTGAATGTTACTTTTCTTCCCTGAGGTACCTATGTATATTATCAATGCTAGTATGTATTGTCATATTAGCAAATTGCCTCATCAGCCATTCAGGGACTATCTTTGCTTTCACTGTGTTCATTAACATTTATAAATTCTCTCGATTCAATTTCTGATTTAGTGCCTGAGTTCAGACCATTGAAATTTCCCACGAGATATCTTGTCAGCTGCTGTAGGACTATCCTTGCTTTCACTAACTCTCTCACCATCTCCAAATTGTCTATCTGATTCTCTCCCAGAATAAGAAGGCCCTAAACATGTGATAGATATCAGAATTTCTCAGAAATATATCCATGACCTTTCATCGTGGACGCTATCATTTTCAAAAGCTGGGAAGTTGTTTACTAGTTGCTGTCGTGTAAAAATATCACCGAGTTGAATAAATATTTAGAACTAGATTTCATTACCAAGGTGTGAAAATTAAACTTTGCTATTTTCAGTCCATGACCTGTTAATGTGTGACGTCATACCACTAAATATCGTGTCAGCTGCTCCTGGAGTAATAAATTTCTCATGAGCTATCTAATTAGCCGGTCTCACAACTAAAGACAAAAATAACAGGTCTGGTTAATCACAATGAAAGAAAAAAAAACGTAATACGAGCGACGTCATTTGGCAGCATGCCATGTTGGGGGTTGATCAATTGAAAAATTGGAAAAAGGGGTGATCAATGAATTAATTACTTCTCTCACCTTTTGGTGGGCAGTGATCACTTAGAAAAGATCTGAATTTGAAAAAAAACAAGCGAATGCTGTTGGACACAGACTAAAGGAACCATTCAGTGTAAAATTACAGTGCAAATTAAACCATTCACCAAAGACCTATTTAAGGTGAGGTTGAAAAAAAACAAAGAAATTGTATTTTTTCTGGACGTAATAAATGTTTGAAATTTCTACATCAGTGAAACCAGCACATACAGCCAGACCATTTAGAAAACTGAAGAAAACTATATTGATGGTCTTGTAAACCTACCAAAATGTTTTTGTCTGTTGTTTTTATTTATTCTAGATGTTGATTTAATGATACCTTTGGTTCGTACAAATGAGAATCAAGTATACACTCTGAAAGGTAGCATCCTCTTAACTGAAATACTACTTTTTCATATTAAATCTCTGTAGCCACAATCACTGACCCAACCATACAAAAAAGAATTTAGGCTAGAGGTATTCTTCCCTTTTCACTGCACTGTACGTCTTTCCATTCATTTCAGTGCTCCTGGTCATATTTTTCAGCTTTGACCCCAGGGAATTTGCACATGGAGTCTAGATGCCATCTTTTAAAAAAAGGATTTTCCTTTTCTTTTTTTTTTGTTTCTTTTGTTTCTTTTCTAAAATTTTGGATTCATACTTTTTTCACTTGTTTCTTAAGGGGTGCTCAGTTTACAATGATAATCTTTCTTGAAATGAACACGGATTTTTTTTGCCACCACTGTGATGTAGCATTTATGAGGTTGTAAATGTTCATGGAAAAGCTTGGTTGGAATGATAAAAAGCATGAGAAGGTTTCCGATCAAATTTCAAGTTAAAAGAAATAAACGAACTTGGTTCAGGTCCTGCATGGCATGGTTGCTCCGCAGGGTCTGAAGTCATGACTTGTGCTTGACTTGGAATATAGTGTGGCAGCATTTCACACTTCCTCAGCCTCACTCTCTCATCCATGCATGTCTGGGTCAAGAGGCAAGACACATGTCAGCCGGAGACAGATAAGCATACAGTTGATAACCAAGGGGGTCGCCGTGTCACATCACACACTTCACTCTCCACAACACGTCTCTGATTATCGGTTTTCTGTCTATGGAACCAACTGTCGGTTCCCTCTGTGTGGTCCAGTGAGGGGTTGAATTTTCCCCAATCTGAATTTGGAGTTGTTCTTCTCGTAGACCGGATGCTGAACAAGGCCACCAAGGGCATTAGTACGCATAAATTTACACAGCCAGAGTCTGAATTGTCAAATCCATTTTCTATTCTGCCAACTGTTCGGCCATCTGAGACTTTGTATTGTTCCTCTGTGTTTCTCTGCTGCTGCTATCACTTCCCCATCATTGTCAAATCTTTTATCTTCAGATGGAATTCCGTCTTCGACAAATGAAATATGAGATTAATGTGAAAAATTACTGCAGAAGTGTGATAACATTTTGGCCATTTTTGGCCACTTACAGCCTTTTTATGTCCATTTATATCTTTTTTATGGCCACTTACAGCTTTTTTATGGCCACTCTCAGCCTTTTTATGGCTACCTAGGGACGTTTTTTACTAGATTTTTAAAAAAATTTAGCATTTTTTGTCATTCAAACCAACACAAAAAATATTGTTTAAGTTGGCAACTCTGAGTTTGTCTTGGCATTTTTTTTTTCCTTTCTTCTTCTGCTAGCACCCATTCACTCCGTTGCTCAGATGTTATTGCCATAAAGGTGGCTACTTACATCTAAATCGAGAGATGTAAGAGAATCAATAATAGACTGCTAAGATAAACACTCGTCTCTTTTTCTCCCCCCTCCTGGTTCTGGAGATGAAACGGACAAATAGGCAGTCAGAAAAGATAGATTGATGGGTCAATTTCAACGGCTTCCACCATCTGTTCTTCGTCAGGTTCACTTTGATCGAACTTTCCACTCCAATTTCGTGAGCAGAATGGCCTCCATTCCGTCTCTGCAGACAATGGAACGTCACTCACCACCACCACCTCACTCCACGCCCACTCAGGGTGCGTGCCTCGGTGGGGCGGAGCAGATGGAGATCCTTGGATGCCCAGTCATCAGAATCACTACCCCCACTTGGCCTTGCTGATGTAGTCCAGACAGAAGCAGAGAGTGATATGTCTGGCATCGGCTTGGCTGCAGGAGCTGTCGAGGCTGCCAGAAGGCTGTCAAATTGGGCGTCAAACCGCCTCAAAGTGGCTTCACTCTGAGGAATCAGAGTTATCCTTCTCCTAGAGTGGTTGCCTTCCAATGCTAGAGAGCCTAATCTGCCCTACTATTTTACCTATAGCCGGGGAAGCAGGCAAGAGATTGATTTGTACCCTTCCCAATAACTAGAATGGCTATTTTCAATATGGTCCCCCCCACTTATTTACTACATCTTTCAGCGAAACAGTTACAATGCTTCTTCCTGACTTCTGAATTTACTCGGAAACAGAGGTGCTTGGCAATAAATATTCCGAATGGTTGGTCATACTTCCTCAGGATCATAGTTTTCTGAGTAGTGTGAGCAGTTCGTAAGAGATCTTTGAATAGTCCGGTGATAAAGTTTGTCAGAATTCTCCAATTTTTAATTGATCGTTTTTATTGTTGTGCTGCCCTAACTTGGAGTCCCCATATTAAAGGGTCCCCCCCCCCAATATCCTTTTGGCCCATTCTGGAAAAGTAGCAGCAAACACCTGTGTTGCCTTAATATTGGGTGTCCATGAAGTCCCTATCTATTTTCATTGAAACAATGTTATAAAATGATTAGACTTTATGGACACCTTGTATTTGAAAGTGTAATAAAGAAGAGAGTCTAATGTAAGTTGTGCCGGTTCGTATATAAATTTCATATTTGAATAGGACGTAATAGTTTACAAACTATTAGGATTAGAAGCTTAGCCAAAGGAGTTGTCAGTCCTCTCATTCAAGTTAACTGAATAGGTAAATATAAAATTACTTCCTTGATTGATAAATTTCTGCGTATCTCAGTAATATCGAGCAAGAAGTTCAATTTTAGATAAGCCTCTTCCTATAGTTAGAGAGAGCACATTACTACTGTTTGTTTATGATTCAAGTTACTTTACTGAAAAATTATGTTCTTTTTTATTACTTCATACAACTGGCTAGAGAAACAATATTTTGCCCTTACACTATAAAGACAGGAATGGCTTTCTATTTAATTTAGTTATTAAAAAGTTGAAAGTACATCTTTGTTGTTATATTTATATCCAGTAGCTGTCTGAACAAGAAATTAATGTCTAGCTATTATCATAATGCAGTTAGCAGAAAAAACATCCTACTTGCTCCTTTAATTTTTTTTTTTTTTTTAAACAATTTGTTTTCTTGAAACTCTATTGTTTCAATATGGAAACCTCGTAAACTTACTGGATGTTGTTTTTGTTTTTTGTTGTTTTTTTTTCATTGTTTCTATTATTCTTTTTTTCCATTGTCTGTTTTTGTTAAATAGAGCCAACTTCTAGCTTCTAGAATCTAGAAAATTTCTCATTTCGTAGTAGGGAACCAAAACAAAGCTTGTATATCAGCAAATTTTATTCCTGAAGATCTCTTCTGTCTTGGGAAGCCTGGTTTGCAAGATACAAGTTTGAGTCATGCAAAGAGCTTATTCACTATTTTCTAATCTACACTGTTTATTCATTGCCTTAGGCTGACGGTGTGCGTAGTTACAATGTAAAGCAACTAGAATTAAGACGAAAGAAATACCGGTCATCTGATTAATAATGGCTGACAATACTTCATAATGAAAAAGTTGATATTACTTCTGCTAATACTACTAGTGTATGTAAAAAATGACATTGAAAAAATATGGTGTTAAGGGATTAGAAGAATAAAGGCTAAGTTCAAATGGTCAAGTTTGATCTCCTACCAGCCATCTGACTCTTGTAGCTCAAGTGGTGAAGCAGCTGGCACACTGAACTCTTCCTGGATGAAAAGGGATGGGAGTCTGAGTCTTGCTGAGAGCTTATTCATTATTCATGGACTCTGCTGTTTACTGACTGTGTAGACTGCTGGTCTATGTAGATGCAATGAAAAGCTACTAAAATTCAAGATGAAAGAAATACTAGTCAAAAGATTGATAATGACCAGTTCTTGTTTTGAGGGAGTATCTTGGAATAGTGTTTTTTTGGATCAAGTATTATTCAATGAATTGTAAAATTGTTTTTTATCAGGGAAAAAACTGTTTCCTTCAGTTGATCTACTTTCTAAATATACTTATCACCATTATAACTTCTTTTTTTTAAAATTCGGTATTTGTCAAGTAAAAAAAAAATCTCAAACTTTGAAATGAAAGGTATGAAAATAATGTGATAAGTGCAACCAAGTGCATCTCTGAACTTGAATTTTCGGGAGGGGGGGGTCGGTCCGAATAAGTATGGGGATTATCATGTAACATTGTGATTGTTCCAGTATATATTCAAAGTATTGGAACCGTTTGTTATTTCATGTTTGAACATGCATTGAAGAAAAAAAGTGAATTTGTTGTGAAATGATTTTATTTTTAGATTGGTTGTATGGAAGTTAGCTTGACATTGCTAAATGATCATATTCAAAGTTAGAAGGGAAAAAGTCTGCATTCCAAGTTGAAGCTCACACTTCAGACTTTGAGGAATTGGCAATGTCCAATCAGATTAATTCTGGTTATGATGAAGATATAAACTCCTTTCCTATGACTTCAGTTTACTGAAGGTCAGGCAGGGGGGGGGCAACTTTTTTTCTTTTTTTTTTTCTTGCTCCCAAGCTGGCAAGCTTCCAACCACGGTTGCTGGATTTGCTTCTTTTTTTTTTTTTTTTTTTTTTTTTTTTAGCCAAATTTCACAAATTTGACACTTTTTCGACCATTCTGGCATCATAATTTCGGCTTGGCATTTTTTTTTTCTCTTGGATACCTTTAAAATATCAGTTGAACAACTATAGCTCTCAAAGATGGCAAAAGATTCTATCCTTATTTTGTAAGTGCGTATGTTTGTTCCAGAGCTCCTGGTCATACTGTTTTGTCTATAGACTTGAAAATCGGCATCAGAACTCCACTAGACCCCTTCTAAGAATACTTGAAAATTGACATCAGCTCTCCACTTGACCCTTTCATATTTTTTGGAAAAAAAGCATTTTTGACCTTTTGGAGGGTCTTAGTATAAGAGCTTGTTTTTTTTTCTCATTGGTAAATCGTAAAATGAATAAAGAAAATCATTTTTCACTTGAATTATAGAGAAATACTAAGATTAGCTTCACCTCAACATTCATCACTCTTTTAGAATGAATTCGATTTTTTTATGCAGTTGTATGTCCAATTTTTTCACCATTTCTTGTTTTATACACCTATTTCATTGGCATGCACCCCCCAGTTAAGGTCAGTGAAGGTCATTAGGTACACCCCTACCTTCTTCCATCCTATCTTTTTTTTGTACTGATCTTATTTTCTCCCTACCTACTTACATCCTTTTTATTTGTTTTCTTACTTTCCTTTCTTTTTTTCTTCCTTTTTTTTCTCTACTTCCTCCTCTTTAACATCCGGCTCGCCCTCTTCTTTCCAACCCACAGCATAGGTCGCATGATATATTTCAATTTTCCCATTTCCAGGCATATTAAGGATTTGCGGAAGAGTGAAGATTGATTCTCAAACATTACGTATAGATAATTATCATTGTGATAACTCAAATGATCACCAATTTAAAAAAAAACCGAAAAAACAACTTTTCCAGGCTCCATGTTAAAAAGAAAATATCTTATTTTCATGGAATTTCAAAAATCCAATTATATTCGGATGAAGTCATAGAATAGCAGAGTTACTTTGTATTTTTCTTGGTGTTGATAGCTGAATTATCAGCTGGTTAAATGGAGGAGAAAAAATCTCTAGTCTCTCTCAGAAAGTTGCTTGAATTATTTTAAAAAGACGAGAGCCGAGTTTTCACCATGATCTGCGAGTGGTAGATGTACTTCAAAATTCACTTCAAAATATTTTTATAATCTGAATAATTTCGTTTTTTAAATGTTGTACGCTCAGGCTATTAGTAAACTCTCAACCAAAACCGTCACTTAATCTATTAACGTAGGTTTCTTCAGTTTTTTAGTTGGTATGCTTTATGTGTACTGGCCGCGCAGATAGGGCTTGAGAGCTGAAAATTTGAATATGTGTTGAAAAAATGTTTTTTTTCCCCCAAAAAATTAAATTTACAATATAAATTTATGCTGACTTGATCCCTTAGTTTGCACACTTTTTTTCTTTAAATTCAGAAATTTTCAGTGATCACTGCCCAACAGAAGGTGAGAGAAGTAACTTGATGAACACTTCTTCCAGAAACTTCACACAATTTCTCTCCCAAAAGTGATCATAACAAAAAATGAGGTCATAAAATTCTTTCATGAAGTCATTAAATTCTGTTTGGATGTGTCATACCCGTTGAAAGCAAAGTAAGGATCTAGATTTGCATTTTAGTTATATAGTAAATAGAACTCCCCTCCCAAAACATGATGTAACAGTTGAAAATTATCTGGGCTCGCTTTACTCCTCAAGTTAGAGCATTTGGCGGATGTAGCACTAAAACTAACTGCCTACCACGTGTCATTTCTGCTGGGTTACAGTAACCCACATACAAACCCAAAAATATTTTTATTGTATTAATGAAATTCTTGAATGAAATAATGAAGAACAGTTTTTTTCAGCTTTCTCTCTATTGATTATACAATCAGTAATAATTTGTTTCTCAGAAATTGTGTTAAACTTTCCTCTCAGCCATTTTCAATGAAGCATCTATGCCCCAATCAAATTAAATTTCTTTTTTTTTTCTTCCACTAAAAGATGACTGAATTTGGCTAGATCTCCTCCATTTTTGGCTAACTTTATGGCTAAAAACATTGAATATATGTTCTGAGTTACCTATAAGATAAATTAAATCTGCCAATTTCTTTTTTTCTTTTTTTCTTTTTAATGGCTAGATTTTTGGGTATCTGCTATCGCTGCGTTTAGTCTGCTTAATAAAAAAAAAATCTGCTAGATCTAGCTGAAAAATGGCTGATTCGGTATCCCTGTCTGTGGCTCTTTTCCGTGGCATTTATCAGTCAAGAAAAAAAGTGCGAAGGAAGGTGAGAGAATGAAATAAATAAATAAATATCCCCTTCCCACCCTCAGCGGAACAGAAAGAAGAAAAAAAAGTACAATCTGCTAAAACCCTCACTCAATACAATTATTGCAGTTCAGTCTCTTATTGATTTTCCCCTTTTCTTGTTTCCCCATTTCACAAAATACGACTGCTTCTCGTATGATGGATAATGGGTGCTGCTGACTTAGGGTCATTTTGTTTTTTTGTTTTTGTTTTTGTTTTGTTCTTCCCTCTCCCTACCATCCTTTTGCAGAGATGGCAGCTCTTCTTGTCTATGATATTTCAGGTCGTACTTGATGTGTCAGCGAAAGTTGATTTGTTGTGTTTTAAATCGCTCTCAGTTTTTGTTGTCCTCCAGAATTTCGACTCGCATTCTTCTCCAACGTACAATTTTTTTATATTTGTAATCTTTATTGTTTTATGTAATCATCATGTTGAGGACGGATCGAACAGGATTTTTAAGGCACTCAATATTTTCAAGCTGTTTTGCTTATTTGTTTGTATGTGTGTATTTGTGCATGTCTATGTATATATATATGTATGCATATGTATATATATATATATATATATGTGTGTGTGTATATATATGTATGTATGTGTGTGTGTATATATGTATATATATATATATAAAATAAAATTTAAAGTGCGTGTGTGTATATATATATATATATATATATATATATATATATATATATATATATATATATATATATATATATATATATATAATAAGGCTGTCCACTGAAGTTTAGTTTTAGGTTATGTTTGGCATTTTCTAAGCAGATTATTTCTGACACATTCAAAATTAATGAAGACTGCTACACCATATGGGTTGTAAATTTGTGTACAAGAGTAACTTGATTCCAGGATGAGCATAGGATAAGTGACACTGTCTTCTAAAGATAATTTTAAGGTTGGGTCAGTTTAGGCCATTTCAAAGATGGGAGATGGTTGCATTGTACTAGTGGTAACCTGACTCCAAGCTGAACATAGGACAGGTGGTGTTGACCTCTGTTAACCTGTAAAGGTTAATTGAAAGTCAAGTCAAATTTGTATTTTCGAAAAAGGCCAATTTGAACATTTTGAAACCACCTCAAGGGTTGTGATCCCTGTTGAGAAAAGTTCTTTGTTGGAATTCACAACAAGAGCTCTCAGTATTTATATTTTTTTCCAATGCTGGGTACCTCAGTAAATGTATGGGGACATTCCCTACAGAGCATTTGTGAATAAATACCTATTCACCCAATCTGTGATTTCCTCATTGTCTATAATTTGTCCCTAGATAGCAATTTTTAAAAAAATTGAACTTTCCCTTATCAAAATTTTTGGTTTTGTCTGTACAAGGACTCTACATGACTATTGACCACTTCAGCTTCTGGAAGATAGTTGCCAATTCAGTGTGTTTCTTGTTTTGGCAGTGCAAACATTTAACATTCATTGCAATTTTTCAGCCATTCTAGCTCATCCTGGCTATTTCGTAGTCATGTTTAGCTGTTGTGAATGGCTATAAAATTGCTGACTGTTTTGGTGTGTGTTGATGCCTTATCGAGGTTTATTCAGCCAGAAAATCTTCTGGACTTGGCAACACTGTTCAGAAAGCATTTACAAGGGGAATCAATTTCTGTCCACAGATACAAAGAGGGAAATCCATCTTGTAGGAAACCTACTATCAATGTTGTAAAAGTTGTGCACAATTTTCTTTCCAAGTGTTTTAATGACTGTTTTGAATGTCATTCATAAGAACCACATCTAGATTCTAGAAATTTATAGATTCATATAAATGATCTTTTTTTTTTTTTCATTAATTATTAAAAAAATGTATAAACTATATTTTATCTGATATTGATTTTAGATCTTTTACCTCGCTAGCTTCGGGGCGGGGGGTGCGTTAAAACTGTTCTTTGAATGCTCTTTTGAAAATACTGTTGGTTGGGAAAATAATTCTCTTATACCTGGAAATTGTATAAACATTAGATAATCCCCATGAAATAATTGATATATATATATATATATATATATATATAATATATATATATATATATATATATATATATTGGTGTATTTCTATCTGATGATTTTTGTTTGAAGAGAAAAGACTGAACTATTTTCAATAAAAGTAATGGTTTCAAATGGTAGGTTGGCAAAATTGTTACTTTTGAATGGAAGAGTTCATTGCTGATCACAGAGAAATAGAAAAAAAAAGCGTTATATAAGTACATAATCAAAAGTTGATTGTGACATTATTTTCGAACGTGTTCAATTAATGATTATTGAATTGATTGATGAAATGATATTTTTTTGGAAATGTTATTTATTGAACTGATGTCAAATGTTCACTGACATGATTTCAAATTCAGGGATACCTGATAAATAGCACTACTTTCTATCCCTGCCACACCCTGCCACACATCAATGATATATTTCAATGGGAAAAAACAAACTATCCTGGAAACTTGTTGATGAAATATTTTGATGCAAAAACTATTGCCGAACACTTATGAAATACTTTGATGTAAAAACTATCCCTGCCACTTCCTAATGAAAACTTCCAATTCTTAAACATAGACAAAATCCCTGCCACTCCCTGCCACGCATTGATGAAACATTCCTGTGTATAAATTAATGAAATTAATTGATGAAGATTTTTAAATGAAATTTTCAATTAATTTAATACTCGAGGAATCAGAATTTAATTCCGAGATAAATCCGGAGGCTAGTTATTAACTTCTGTATTGTAGCTCAGTCTAGAGTCACAACCATTATCGTGAGAAATGGCATCAATATTTTCATCAAAATATTTCATTAACATATGGCAAGGAGTGGTGAGGATAAGAAGCCCCACCCCCCACCCCCTGAATACATGTATATCAAATGACATTTCACTTAGATATTTCTTCAGTGATAAAACAGATTCTCTTTTCACTGGATATTTTAAGCATTATTTCCTGTATATTAATTACCTCAGCCGGACCAACTTGGAGAGTTTTATTTATTCGGTCATGTCTGTCTTTCCACAAGATATCTCCAGAAGTATTCGATGAATTTCTGTGGGATTTCGTGGGAGGGTGGGCAATGGGGTAAGGAAACGATTTTTAAATTTGGGGGGTGGATCTAGGAATATTATTTGATTGAGAATTTTTTTGTTTTTTTGTTTTTTCATTTATTTATTTTATTT
>OY735209.1:12510813-12588313 GCA_963457665.1 Thysanoteuthis rhombus
TTTCTTCTTTTTTTCTTTTTCTTCTTTTTCTTCTTTTTCTTTTTCTTTTTCTTTTTTTCTTTTTCTCCTTTTTTCTTTTTCTTTTCTCTATGTTTCTTTTTTGTTTTTCTCTTGTTTTTTTCTCTTTTTTGTTTTTTCTTTTTTTTGTTTTTTCTTTTTCTTTCGTTTTTGTCTTTCCTCCTCCCCCTGTATTATTTTAGAGTTGTCTAGATAATTAGTTTTGGTACAGGCACAGGCTACGGTCATTTATTTATGTGAGATATGGATATTGTCATTTTTTATTTTTTTTATTTCTTTGTTATCTTGTTTTTTGGTCAGGTGATATTGCTAAGTGATAATCATGAAATTTTCTGCACTTTTCTCTGTTTAGATGAAGATACTTCTTCAAAATATCATAATCCTTGACAATGCTTCATAAGTGAGAAATTATTCAATGTTTCACAAAAGCTTTTCTTGTTTTTGATTGTATGTATGTGTACATATATATATATATATATATATATATATATATATATATATATATATATATATAAGGTCTATCCGGAAACTATCAAGCCAAAAAATTCTAGGGTAATGTTGCCTTAGTCTCCTTCAAAAATACTCCCTTGAGAGCTCACTCACGGTTTCCAGTGTCCCTTCCCCTGTTCCAAACAGATTGCAAAGACCTCTATCCAGATTGCCAACATCTGCTTCGTTGTATTCTCTTTAATCTCATTCACAGTCTGAAATCCCTTTGAGAAAGGACACTTGTCAAAAAAAAAAACAAATCTGGCATGAGACGTGAAGAATGACTCGCTCAATCATGGTGAATGTGGTGGTCTCATAGTACACGACCTCATCCAGTGGCATCTGACTGACTGCTGCCTGAGTAATCCCACAGGAGAGTGTCTGTTTATGTTTGTGCAGTAATGTCCCCCTCCGATTGCTTTCCAAGTTTCATCAAAGCTGCACAAATGGCTTGGATACTGTTTAAGACAGACCTTATCCTTGAGTCTGCTCTTCTGATTGATTTGTTGTTTATTTATTTATGTATTTACTTATTTTTTTATTTATTTCTAAACTTTCTCAACCATTTTTCTTTTTCTTTGCAGGTGACCATCACAAATATTGAAAACCAAAGTTTCTTGATCTCATACAAGCAATGTGCATTAGTGAATTCTCTCAACACGTAAGTTGATTATTAATAAATGTGTTCATTTTCCCATGGTTGTTGAATCTCTGTCTTCTGATAGAATTTTGTCTTTGACAAATAGAAATCTGGTAGTGTGAAAATCACTAAATTAGCACAGAAGTGTTTTAAGATTTTGGTGATTTCGGGGGTCCATTTTGGTAGGGGGGGGGTTGCTTGTTTGTTTGTTTGTTGGGTTTTTTTTTTTTTTTTTTTTTTTTTTTAAATTTAGTGCTTTTTGGCAGTCAAACTTGAACAAAAACATATATTGAATATTGGAAATTTTTTGTCTCTTAATTATTACAACCATCATTTATTGAGTTGGGAATTTTTAAGTATTTGGTACATATCCTCAGTGAAGTTTGGTTTAATTTCCGCCTATGCTGAAGATATTATCAATCAGTAATTTTTAGTTGGAAAATTTGTATTTCTCCATTTTATTTCTATTTACTTTAGTTTATTGTGACCAGCTTGAAGTAATCACATGTTGACCCTTTAAAGACTAACTTATTCAAATGCCTGAATTTTCCAAAGGTGTTCAAAAAAAAAAAAGAGCCAAAAATGTCTCAATTTTCATTTAATGTTCAGAGAAAATAATTCTTTTATTGAATTAAATTTTCTCCACGTCTTGAAGAACCAAAATCGTAAGATACGTTTATCCCAGGACTGATGAGGAACGTGGAATTAACAGATCACCTTTGCTTCATGTCTTTCCCTCCTGTTCTGTCTTGTAATGCAAAATGATATCTGCACAGGTTTCAAACTATGATGATATCGTTGTCTGCTGTTTGAAAAAAACGCTAAAATATCATTTGCTTTATTTTTCATGACACTTGCATCTCGGTAGACTTCTGAAAGTGATCTGCGGAACATATATATCCCAGTATTCATAGAAACCGCAGGAGTCAATCTTGAAAGGGTTACACTTAAAGTGACATTCTCTTTCTTTTTTATTCATTTGGAAAATATTGCTTTTATCTTTTTATTTTAAGTGTTCCTCTGTGTATTGCTCTGGAAGATATATCAGTCAGTCATTTATGGACATTGTCTTCCATGAAACATAGAGCTATTACTTATTTCAATATTATTGAAGAAATACTTGAATGAATGACTAATGTCTTTTTAATATAGCTCAAAAATATACTCTGTATAGAATTTTGTGCAACTGGTTAAAAAATTTGATCCGAATAGGTGTTACACCTTTTAATGACATCACACTTTCCTTCCTATTTCTATTGTTCAACATGATGGAACTGAGCATCCAACGAGGAAACATCTTATTTGGATGTGTGAAAACATATAAAAGCCACTTACATATTGTTTTGTCTTCTTGAAAGTTTTCTCTCACTATGTGATTTGGTTTATGCAATCATATTTCAGGTGAAAGGTAATTGACTTCTTTCAATTCCAAAGAAAAGAATAAACAATTCAGTGTTGAAGGAAAATATTTTCCAGATCTTTTTGAAAAAAAAATGCATCATAAAACGATGTGTACTTATTGAATCACCATAGCCCACAAATAGCCCAACCAACCAGCCAAGTGGACTACAAATTCTTCTTTCTTTGAGTGTCAGTTTATCTATCAATCTATCTATCTGTGTGCGAATGTGTGTATGTCACTCTCTGTGTCTCCAGGCATTCCTGGTCACATTTTTGGGGCTACAGTCATTTTGCATGAGTACACCCCTAGACACCATTTTTTCAAAGTGCTATTTCAGGTCTCTATGGTCATTTGGGACCAACAATGCCCAAATCTTGGGCGGGTATCTTTTTTTATTTTATTTGGATGATTTTAGATAAAAAGATTTTTTTTTTTTTTTTTTTTTCGTTGATATAAGATTTTAGAACCTGAACAAGCTATGGTGATTCAATTATGTGAGGTATTAGTATTATTATTTATGACTAGTTTCTCTCCATCTTATTATTGTTGTTTCATTATGGAACATTCTGGGTCAATATACTCTTCAACTGCTAGAGCACACACCATAAAATTGAAAATAAAAAAGTAGCTTCTGACCGCCGCTCTGGGAAGTTTAAAGGATTGTCATTGAGAAGAATATTTAATACTGACTGATTTACATTTCGGCTATTTGAAAATATATTGTGATATGGTGTCCGACCACTATGGTTGTTATTCCAAGCCTAGCATGTATCTTGATCGAGTTTTCTAACCAAGTTTTAAAATAATTTCTAACCGATATTTGAAAAATCTGGATGCATACTTGAAACTTGAATAGTATTGGCTGACTGTACATTGAGAATAGCGTGACAAGCTGAAATATATCCGTTGTCAAAACATATGCTGAAGAGAAAACTTGTTTAATGAAGTTGAATGTTACAAATTCAAGTTTCTTTTTCTTTTTTTTCCCCATTTTGGTTCTACACAGACTGAAGTTCCTTTTTTGAGTGGGTGTGTGTATATAATTGTATATACATATATATATAAGAGGATTGCAGTAATAGATACTTAACATATTTGAGCTAAAAATATTTGTGCAACTATCATGAAGTTCTAACTTTAACTTATTATGATAGAATGAAAAAAAAAAGCAATTGTCTAAAAATGAATTTGTGTTCATTCAATTCCATTTCTGGAGAAGAAATTCTATTACTATATTCATTGTTATCTACATTTTTACAGAAATGTCATCTGCCCCTGCATAATTAGGGCCTGGCTTATAAATACAAAGATTTTTTTTCTAATCATTATGTGGATTGGCTTATTGTATGTTTAGGCAAAATGAAAAAAAAACAAACTATATGCTCATATTTGTAAATACTGTGTGTACAAGGAATTTATAACCATACAGGAAGCTTCTAGCATGTTATGCCCAAATGATTTATTAGTAGGCTAAACATAGACATCAACACTTTGTGCAGGGGGTGGGGGGTACTAATAAGGGGGGGAATAGAGATTAGATTTATGGCCTACTAGATAAAAGTGTTGGTGAAACTAATCCAGCTCCCTGGAAGTTAAAGGTTCAATCCCTGTGTGAGGTAGTGCAGTATTGAAGAGTGGAGAGACAGATTGGCATTGTTACTCCCCCCCTTCCCCGAACAGGATGGGATACAAGGTTGGTTCTATGAACACTGATGTTTAGGGTGGGGTCTCCCTAAAGAACTCTTTCATGTAGTTAAATTTATAATTAGTATTATTATCTAAACTATCTAATAGTTATCCCGTGATGTCATATATGAAATGTATGGATATACATATTGAATTTTATATATGTGAATGATTTAATGAATAATGACATCTTATGATGATCAAATGATAATTGGATATTTTATATACATGAATAAATAATAATATTTTATTAATAAATAAACTTCTTTTTCTTCTTCTTCTTCTTCTTCTTCTTTTTTCTTTTTCTTCTTTTTCTTCTTTTTCTTCTTCTTCTTCTTAGTAGTAGTAGTAGTTCTTTTTTTTCATCTTCTTTTTCTTCTTCCTCTTCTTTTTCTTCTTCCTCTTCTTTTTCTTCTTCTCTGCTGTCAAAAATGACTGCATATACACATTACACTTTATATATGTGAATAATAGAGATTTGCATTGCAGTAAGCTTGGAGAATAAGCATTCTGTTGACCACAAATGGATTTTGTTTTTATTACTTTTTAAATGTTTTTTTTTCTTTTCATTATTCTCTAAATTCAACATTTTTACTATGTTATCAGAACATGAAATTCTATTTTTACTCCCTCATTATGTGGTGACCTACTTAATGATAATGAAGATTAATGGTGTCTCATAACACAAATGAATGATTAAGTAAGTAGATTAGTCTGGTTAGTCAACAAATAGAAACTGTCATGTGACCAACATCTTTAGGCAGCATGTCATGATGGGGTGGGGGTGAACAATTAAAAATTGGAAAAATGAGTGATCAGTGAATGCTACTTCTCTTTCCTTTTATTGGGCAGTAAAGCCTGGATTTACAAGAAACAAACATGAATGCTATTAGACACAGACTAAGGAACCAATTTACCATAAACACGCATTGTAAATCCCCCCCAACCTTTTTGTAGAATATAAAGGGTAAATGTTTGAATTTTTAGCACCTTAGCTCCTGCCTGTATATGTGATGCATACATAGCCAGCCAACCAGAGCCTCTTGAAAACTGAAGAAACCTATGTTGACAGTTTCTAATATACATAGTATATTATTGGATATCATTAACAATAACTGTCACTGAAACCGTCAATATAGGTTTCTTCAGTTTTTAAGATGGTCTAGCTATATTTTCTAATGTATGTATCACTTATACAGACCACAATTGTTAGAGCTAGAGGACTGAAAATTTCAACATTCACTCCTTATGATGTCTACAAAAAACATTTTTTGAGCTCTCCCCTAAAAATCGTGAGGTGGGTTTCAATACACAATATAAGTTTATGTCAAATTGGTCCTTAGTTTGTGTCTGGCTGTGTTCACACTTGATTTCTGAAAATTCAGACATTCTAGAGTTCCACAAATGGGGAGAGAAGTAACATTCACTGATCACCCCTTTTTGGCAAATTTTTTTTATTGATCCTCCCATCACAATATGCTGCCAAAAGATAGTGGTCATATGACGATTTCTATTGAGTGACTAACCAGACCTGTTACAGTTAGTTTATTATGATGATGATGATGGCATGTATAGAGTATGAAGAGATAGAATAGATTTGGATCTATTCGTAGTCATAAAATATATGTCTAGAGTTTCAACTAAGATGAAAAGAACTATTTGAACATTTGATTCAATCATACATGCGTTCACATATAAAACCACCATTTTTATGAAGGCTTTTCAGCAAAATTTATTTCTTTGTCCTTTTTTGTTTCAATTTTTTTTCCTCTTTCAGTCGCATTTCAACCTTTTCACTCGTTGAAAATCAAAACCTTTTGAATATTTTTCTGGGTTTTTTTTGTTTTTTTTTTTAATCATCAGATTTTTATTTGATGAAGTATCTGTAAATCATTATTTCAAATTTTATTATGGCTACTTCTCACCTTCATCCTAATTCTATTGTCTGCTTTTCATTGTAACTTCTTGCTCAGACCATTTACCATCCGACAGTGAGCAAAAAACCCACATTCCCAAAGGGAAGCACTGTTTACCCTGGCCTATTTTATCAATCAAATCACCAAGACTCAACTAGGAACAGAAGTCCAAATAATGACCCTAAGACCCATCCTACATTTCTAATCAGCAGCCATGTTTGTTTCCAGTTTGGGAGTTTTAGCTTTTGATACTTTCTGTATTTGTTCATTTTTATTCCGTTTAATGACTATTTTTTTCCCTTCATATTAATTTAGTTAGTTGCTTTTTATTGCAATTTCTTGTGAAGACCAACTCTGATTAATGCTATTTGCTCTCTGTTGGAGGATAATCAGTCTGAGCATAGAGTCGTGATAGAAAGCAACTCATAAAATTAAGATGAAGGGTTATGTAGTAGTCGTAAAAAATTGATAATGATAATGGCTTAAATATTATTTTCATTCACGAAATAAGTGGGAATGAATGCAGAATAGATTATTACATGCTAAGGATTTATGTTTCACTGTCATTAGTCATGGGAGATTTTGATAATTCTCTGACCTATAGTCGTTGACTTGAGGCTTAGTTTGTGTTAAGCGTAGTAACATATTTACTTGAACAAATTCTAAACTGTTTTCTGCAATCCGATTTGAGTCTTCATAATAATAAAAGGTCACACCCACTTTATGAGATGGGGAGGGAGCTGACCAGCCCCGCCCCAATTTCAGTTTCACTCTCTTCTCCTTTTGTCTCAGTATTTTTATTTTTATCTCTCATGGTGCGGCACTTTTTAGCCCTGCTACTTGTTAATGAAATATTTTGGTACTAAATCTATCCCTGACACTCCCTAATGAACGACAGAGATATATTTTACATTGAAATATTTCATTAATGTGTATATATATATATGTGTGTGTGTGTGTGTATATATGTATGTGTGTGTGTGTGTGTGTGTATATAAAAAGTGTTACCATCTGATTTGATTGATGCTCACATCTCAGCTTCTGCAGCCAAAAGTTGTAATTCCTCTCAGATACAGACTTTCTCTATCACTCTCTCTCCCTCTCTCTCTCTCTCTCTCCAGGTTTAATAAGTAAAAATTTTATCAGATTTTTTTATCAGGGGTGGCTTGGGATTGGGTGTGTGATTTTTATGAAGACAAAATTCTGATTAGTACATTAATCAGACTGGAGATGTTTTTGCCTGGAAGAAACGACTGTACTTTGAAATGGTTTTCTTCTTCTTCATTTTAATAAGTGATCACTGTTGAGACTTCTCATTGAGCCTCTCTCTTTAAGAGCTTTGCAGGAATTGAACAAATGCTTTTCCAATGAAATAACCTTTTGCTAATTATTTTTCTGTTCTAGATATACATGCTTGAAATTGTTATATATCTACGATTGCAGGTATCAATCAGTGTATGTGAGTATGCACTATGAATACTCCACAACTAGCCATTGTACAAAATAGACATTTGCCAGATATATTGGTTCGCACACTACGCATTGCAGTGTAGGGTTTGGAGTTGTTTGGGTCAAGGATTCACAGAAAATCTAATAGAAATGAATGAAAAAAACATCATAGATCATAGATCCTTTATCTAAAACTATAGATCTTAATCTGGATATGAAACATCTAAACTAGGAATAGATCTAAATCTGGATATCAAATATCTAAACTAGGAATAGATTTGAATGTAGATATGAAATATCTAAACTAGGAATAGATTTAAATTTAGATATGAAATATCTAAACTAGGAATAGATTTAGATTTAGATATGAAATATCTAAACTAGGAATAGATTTAGATTTAGATATGAAATATCTAAACTAGGAATGGATTTAAATTTAGATATGAAATATCTAAACTAGGAATAGATTTAGATTTAGATATGAAATATCTAAACTAGGAATAGATTTAGATTTAGATATGAAATATCTAAACTAGGAATAGATTTAAATTTAGATATGAAATATCTAAACTAGGAATAGATTTAAATTTAGATATGAAATATCTAAACTAGGAATAGATTTAAATTTAGATATGAAATATCTAAACTAGGAATAGATTTAAATTTAGATATGAAATATTTAAAGTGGCATTTTTTCCCAGGCACAACCTACAAGATGAGTGTCAGAACTTACTTAAACAAGTTTTAGGTGAAAAAAATAAATTCCCATGTTCAGCCCTCGATCATTTCCTCCCTGCTGCCTGAAATATCTCTTTAATGCAGGAAATGACTACAGTTAATGGTTTCTGGGAGTAGTGGTAAAGACTGTGGACAGCAATTAAAAAAAAAATTGAATCCTTTCATATGTAAATGGAGTTCAAATACAGTCAACACAAAAATGTGTCCTGCTTGATCCCATTCAAGCATAAGCACCTGCTTCCAAAAATGAAAGATATGAAGAGAGTGAATGATGATTAGAAAGCATAATGGTCATACATACAAATGAGCAGAATATTAGTATAATTTTTCTTTTAATGCCAAAGTTTCCTAAAAAAATTTTTATAGGTGGTAAAAAAAGGATTTTATTGGTCCATAAGACTTATCGGTATAGAATCATTCTTATTGCTATGTAAGCATTATTTCTGATTCAACAAAATGTTTTTTGTTTTTTTTCTTTCTTCCTATAAAAAGATGAAATCCGTTCTGCCTCTGTCGGTCACTTGAATGTATCAAGATCGAAGCTTTAGTGTTATGCGTCCTCGGTCTTGTGTTATGCTTCGCGTGAATTTTCCCTTGTGTCGCCTGGTAGATATGACAGACGTGGATTATTAGATTTGAGAGTGGCCAGCAAATATTTAGAAGGGGGGAAAAAAACTAAGGTGTGATTCCAAGTCCGTTCAGCTGTCAATGAGTGATTCATCATTATAAGCCACAAGCACTTTTTAATCTTCAAGCATTCTCCAATTCATTGCTGCTACTATCTTTTCAAATCCTCTTGTCTGGCAGAAGTTAACCTGAGTTCCTTATTGATTGCAAACTTAGTATTCATAGACAACAATCAATGAATCGTTATTCTCTGGGAGCAGCTGCTTTAGATCAGGCCTTACTGATTCGGCAAATTGTACCGTGCTGAAGATCAGTTTGGTCGTGGATGCTAATGGCATTCTCGTAGGAATCTCTCAAGATACAATGTCCCCGGCCTTTCCTCTATTTTGAGTCTGAGTTTCACTTGATTTGATTTTGATTTCGATGTACCTCCCCTCTTGCCATTCAGTCGTATTTGTGATGTCTTGAAATTGCAATATTTTAGAATTTAAAGAAAGAAGTGACAGATGATTTTTCTTGTGTTTAATGTTAACAGATTAATCATCATCTGCTTATATATATATATATATATATATATATATATATATATATATACACACACATACACAGAGGAAATACAGTGCTTTGTGGTGACTCTTAGTTTCATACTAATGCAATCGTCAGATGCTGTGACGATTGTGTTGGTATGAAATTCAGTCACCGTGAAGCATCAAATTTTTTCTATTTACATATGCGCTATCCCTGATATCGAGTACTTGTCATGCATAGATAACTCAACCCAAATGATAACTGTATGTATGTATGTGTGTGTGTGTGTGTGTGTGTGTATGTATATATATATATATATATATATATATATATATATACACACGCACATGTATTGACAGAGGTACATTAATAAGTCCATAACCTCATTCCTCATCGATGAACTTTTTGAATATAACAGAATGAAAGATCAAAATTCTCATGTCAGCCAAGGACTTATTGATCTACACTTAATATAAATATATATATATATATATATATATATATATATATATATATGTGTGTGTGTGTATATAAAGAGAGAGAGAGAAAATGATGCATTTCTGCCTACTTGCAAAATCTTGCTCTTTCAAGTGCATTTTCCATAACACAGCGCTTGCTTGTGTACACAGGCTCCTTCAGATATCCCCACAGGGAAAAATCTGGGGCAAACGAGTAGGCCGACGCATTTCTGAGTTCCGGGAAATTAGAGCAGGACTTAACGAGGAGGCAGAAGGACATCCTTTCCTATACTTGATTCCCCAAATAAATTTGAACTTAAAATTTTCTATAGTTATAACTATTTATATTGAACACAATTAGAAAAAATATTCCTGGAATGTTTCAACTCCTTTGGAACTTCTGACCCTCTATGTATGTATATTCTGTTATGATGATAGTCTTGCATGTTCATATTGGTTTATTTATATCTACTTGGGACTGTAAGTGTATGTCGTTATCAGAGTATGCATGTATGTAAACATCTGAGCAATGTTGATAAGAAAATGAATAAACATTTCTTTCATGTTTTTTTTTTTCACATGTATGAATTGCTACAACTAGGACAGCAATAAATTGCCCGGATCATATCAGCTTAATATGCTTGTATTTTCAGTCTGGTATTACATGTTCGAAAGCTACCAGTGTACGTTTACTGTAGCCGAAAACATTATACTAGCTTTCGGTGCCTTGATTTGTTGGGAAGCTGATCTTCTAATCTGGCTTTGGAGTATAACCAGTAATTCTTGTTGGTTGCTCAAGATATTGTGATAGCTCTTTAGATCTTTGTGACCTGGAAGGTTTATTTCCTTATTCTAATTGCATTTGAATAGACTCTTTTATGAAATCAGTGTCATGTTTGCCTTGGGTCTTTTTTTTTAGTGTTTTGTCGTGTTTGAACAGGGTGAAATGAGATCAAAGAAAAGGATTAAAGGTGGTTATAAGTCTCATTTTTAAGCTCACTGTTGAGGAACAAAAGCTTTTAAGTAATAAGTTAGCGGAAATCATCGATTTTATTTTTTATTTTTTTATTTAATGCATAGCCCTTTTTTCCCTTTAGTGCTGGTAGTACTCCTTTGTTAATTTAAGATCTAATGAAATACTGATATTATAAAAGAGAGTGACCTTTTGTCACCTTTGATGAATCTTCAAATTTTTCAGAAACGTTTTTTCCGTATCTTTCACCAGGACAGTGAGAACCAAAATTGAAGAGCTAATCAGATTAGATCCATTGTAATTTATAGTAAACTTACAAACGTTACGCATACAGATCTGGTTTGTCATTCAATTGAAACATGTTTGGGGGTGATCAATCAAAAAATTGGAAAACTGTGTAATAAATTGATATGTTGCTTCTCATCTTTTTGTTGATTTGTGATCACTAAGAAAAAAGTCAGATTTTTCAAAACAACAAACACGCGAACGAAGTAATCAATTTAGCACAAACTCACATTGCAAATGTTGAAATTTTCAAAGCCTTCTTCCTCCTCTGATGCACCTGCACGTGTGATGTGTACATAGCCAGCCAACTGGACCAACTTGAAAATGAAGAAATCTATGTTTACAGTTTTGGTTAAAGTTTTTTGGCAAATGTTGTAATATCATTCCAAGAAAGAATGCATTTCTTGATAAGTCAGTTGTGTTGTTTGCTCTATTAAGTGTGGTTTTAGCACAGCATAGCATTCATCCACCATAAGGGATCATTTGTATTCCCTTATAATGAATCCAAGATTATCCTGCCATGTTCAGATTGGATATGCTCCAAGAAGAGGCAAGATTTTTGTTTAGAACACCTGGGATTCTCCCTACAGTTCCTATATTCAAGTGTCACTCAGTGCTTTCAGTCTCTCATCACTATAAGACTTATCTGCTAGATCAGAAATAGTGTTTGTGTCTTCACTAATCCTGATAGACAGATATTCATAGACCCCCATTTAGTATAAAACTAATGATTCAGCATTGGGTAAGCAGGCAGCAGTTGTGTTTGTATTGTTGCGAATGTGTTGCTGCAGAAGAAGTCTCTTTTTTTCTTTCTTTCTTTTTTCTTCTTTCTTTTTTCTTCTTTCTTTTTTCTTCTTTCTTTTTTCTTCTTTCTTTTTTCTTCTTTCCTTTTTCTTCTTTCCTTTTTCTTCTTTCCTTTTTCTTCTTTCCTTTTTCTTCTTTCCTTTTTCTTCTTTCCTTTTTCTTCTTTCCTTTTTCTTCTTTCTTCTTTCTTTTTTCTTTCTTTCTTTTTCTTTCTTTTTTCTTTCTTTTTCTTTCTTTTTTCTTCTTTCTATTTTTCTTTCTTTTTTCTTCTTTCTATTTTTCTTTCTTTTTTCTTCTTTCTATTTTTCTTTCTATTTTCTTCTTTCTATTTTTCTTTCTATTTTTCTTTCTTTTTTCTTCTTTCTATTTTTCTTTCTTTTTTCTTCTTTCTATTTTTCTTTCTTTTTTCTTCTTTCTTGCTTTTTTTCTTTTTTTTTCTTCCTTTTTTTTAAAAACTTCCCCCTCTCTTCACTGGTATCTTCCCAAAGTTATCCTAACTTCTTTTTTCACATCTTTTACTATCTAGTCTCACTTGAAGCTTTTAAGCAAAAATCTAGACTTTCAAACAAAATACACCCTTTTCAATTTCCACTGCAAAGGGATTTAATGCGGTTATTAATCACGGCTACCCACAACAAACCGGTTTAATCACTGTTGTTGGGTTCAAGTTATTCATGTGTTCTGACATTTTTTATGTATCTATTTATCAACTTTGCCTAGCCCTAACTTTTTCTAGTAGTTGCACACACGCCCTACATTGAGTGAGGAAGTTTTTTTTTATTTGGGGGGGGGGGTCTTAGTTTGCTCCCCCCTCATAGGTTTTTATTGTGAGGGTTCAATTTACAATGGCAGTTTATCAAATTGGTCTCCTAGTTTGTCCCATGTTCTGTTTTTTTCTGTCAAAAATTAGATAAACTCTGCTATGAACTGGCTACCAATGGACAAGATAGTCAACTTCTGATTATCATTAATTTCTGACTAAAATTTTTTTTTCCATCTTGAATTTTAACTAATGCCACTAACATCCTGATGATAAAATTAAATTTGATAAAATTAAATTTTATACTGTTTTGATGATTTCTCTTGTAAGGTGTCAATTTCCAGTAAGTATATCAGCAAATCCAGTGTGAATCCCTTAAACAGAATGTGCAGGCTTTTATGTGCAGGTAGACGACAGTTACCACGTGGGTTGCGCAGTGAGTTGGACGTTGGGATTTAAATCATCAGATTTTACACTCTAATTCACTGTGTTATCTTGACATAATGGTTATTGTACTATAGTATCAACTGCCTTACTACTGGTTTCAATCATACCAGGTCTTTGTCATTAATTTTATGGATTGGCTTGGTTTAGCGTGACACTTTGAGGTGAACTGACAAACAAACACAGTGACAATGGTATTTATATAAGTAGATATAAAAGATAAAAAAGCGGTCAGAATTGAAATAGGGTTGTACTACTTCATCTTATAATAAAATTTGTATTTCTCTTTTCAAGTTTTGAATGATTATTGAAATACATTATGAGATGTCTTGGAGTTACTTGCATGTTTGAATCCCCCCTCCTCTCAATTTTTAAATTCATTTTTCAATTTTTTTTTTTCAGTGCTCTGCGGCACTGCCAGCATGCCATCACTGCCTTCCCATTAGAGGATGATTCCGATAGACCCGGTGACGCTAAAATTGACAAAGAATCCAATGGTTGGATCATCTTCAGCTGTATGCTGGCTGTTCTACGGGTTTTACTCAACTTAACACATGAAAATGGTAAGTTAACAAGTCTCTCTTTTACTACTATATTTATTATTATCATCATCTACTATTCATTATTTATTATTATCATCTGTTACTTACTGATGCACTTGTACATTTCAATGATTTTACAAGTATAGAAAATTGATTTTGTGAAGAATGCATTAAAAATTTAATTTAATGTTTGGACTCAATATTATCCATCTATAGGAGAAATATTCTGAAGGACCCCTATTTTTAGTATTTAAATTTCTGACTGTTATCAATGAAGTGCAATGATAAACAATTTTTGACCTCAAAAAATCTTATTCTAAATGGATTACATATGTATCTGAAATTCTAATGTCCAATGTACAGGTCTGTGTACAATAATTGTTTTCAGATGATTGTGCCATGGATCATGTTTCTCTGCTATGAGATTCACAATGTCAGATTATTTAGAGGGGACACAGCTGCAGTCCCCCAAACATTATTTTCCAGGCCCCCAGGGTTCGGGGATCCCAGTTTCAAAACCTCCGACCTATAGTATCACTGAAATTTTGACCCAAATGCTCGGTTTTTAGGTTTGTCTGGAACAAAGTGAAGCACAGTGAGAACCAAGCTCACTACCCAGTAGTAATTGTCTGCCAGACTAGCTTGCTGACCATTACTCCATGGCAAGGTGTTTTTATTGGCTCAGCTCAATCTGGCACAAAGCCACAAGTGTGAAGCACCTTTTAGGGATCAAACTCACCGACCATTACTCTATGGTGAGGCACCACAGCTGCTTAATCATCATAGACTGCTAATTGTTGTTTGCGCTGTTCACCAACTTTTTAATTGCTCAATTTCCTTTGAAATGTTGTCTTGTCCCCAGTGTATAATTACTTGAAAGGTAAATATAATCTTGATTATTCTTGTATTATTGTGTGTGTGAATAAAGTTAGATATAATCTTGTACCACATTGTTCTTCTGAGTCATAGGTAAATTAATGACACAAGTGGCTGCATGAACCTTGAGTGGTTGCCATTGGACTTGAAGTCATTGCAGGCAGCCATTTGCTAGTAGTGGCATTATTAGCTTATGTTTGAGCCGTGTAGAGGGATTTTTTTTGGGGGGGGGGAGTCATCTTCATTGATAGGAAACTATCGGGTATCGATTGATTTCACATTGGGAATAAACTGGGGCTTTCTCAAGTTCTGCTCTACTTTTTTTATCCCAAAAGCCATGTCATTCTTGAGTAAATAGAGAAAAGAGCACTTTACATTGTCAGAGTTTTGGTTTCAAAACCTTTGACCAGAACTTTTGAACTTATGAAGCAATGGCTCAAACCTAGTTTTGAATCAAGTGAGATGTTCTATTCACACTAGCTTTTTCCATTGCGAGCATGATTCTGTCTTTTTGTATGCAGATGTGTGGAGATATAAAAAAGAGTGGAAAGAATGGATCTCTTCCTTTTCCAATTAGTATAAGGGGTTAAAAAAAAGCAAGGAGAGCATTGTTTCATTGGTTAAAAAAATAATCCTTGGTATTGCTAAGAAAGTCATATATATATATATATATATATATATATATATATATATATATATATATATATATATATATGTTCTTGGCTTGCTTCTCTCTTTCACTATGTTGATGCTGACAAATGGTCATCTCTGAAAATTGATATGAATCCATTGTCTATTGTTTTGAGAAGGGTTATCAACATACCAACTTTGTATCGAACAATTTAAACTCTTCTTTTCATTTACAATGTAGTTGCGTTTCAGCTGATTTGTTTCAATGGCTCTCTTTGGGTGTGAATTGTAATATCAGTAAGGAAATATAGTTTCTCGTCAGTCTCTTCTTCCAGTGGTTCTAAGCAAAAAAAAAAAAAAAAAAAAAAAATGGTATCAAACAGAAAATATAAACATAAGCTGCAATGCTTGTAAATATTCTATTTCAGCAATGTCTGCCGTCCTACTCGTTGGATAAGTCTTTCTGACAAAGGAAGGAAATGAGAATGTTTTCATGTTGGAAATTTTGAAACCAGTTGTACTACAAGCATCACTGTAATAGAATAAGATCAAGAAAAGATTGCTTAGAAACTGATAGTGTACTAAGCCTCTTACTTTCAATAACAGTTTTGCTTGAAGTCTTTCAATTTTGGGCTTACAGTGGAGTAGACTAAACAGTGAACAATGAGAACGTAATAATATTAGGAGTTTATTGTTAGGATCGTTGACTGTTGTTGTTTATTTTCAGATTACGGCAGCACAACAGTCGGATCCCAAGAAGGATTGATTCAAACTGTATTTGACTGCATCCTCCAGGTGCCCCAGTACACAATTGCTTGCAAGCAATTTGACTTATTAGTTCTGGTAAGTAATGATATCTAAACATTAGGTATTTGGTAGGAGTTTCATGTCATAACTTGAGTGTTGTTGAATCAGTACCTAGGGTTTTTTTTAAAGATTTTAGTAGAAGTGTATATAATGATCTTAATGTGTTTGCCTACAAATTTCAGACAATAGGAAAAGTGTTAACTGAACACATGATGGAATCACCAGGGTCCTAAAAATTTTGTTCTGAATTTTCACACACACACACACACATTATATATATACATACACACACATTATATATATACATACACACACATTATATATATACATACACACACATTATATACATACATACACACACATTATATTTATACATACACGCACACACACACGCACATATATATATATCAGAGACGGGCTGTCAGGGTAGGCAAGGTAGGCACTGCCTACCCTGAGTAAGAATCATTGATTGATTAATTATTAAGTATAAAAATTGAAATATTTCTAATTCATTATCATCAGTAGATTTGTGACTTAATGCATTAAATTCAATGTCATCATCGTTGGCTATGGTAGAATTTAGTGAATGTTTTTTTATTTTCGTCTTAGTCATAGTTCTCCCATGCCTTTCAAATTGAGTATATAAAACATGTAAGGATGTATGTGACCACATGCTGTAGAGAACGCTACAAGCCAGAGAAAAAAAGAGCAGTGGGTATTCTGCCTTCATTGCATGAAATAAACATCAGAGATACTTTGCAACAGTCAGTTGACTTGCTGTCACATTAAAGGAGAAGGGAGTACATGTGCTTGTTTTGCCATCTGTCTGTGCCGTTTTAGCCGATATCTATTTTGTTACAAAATTTAACCCTGATAATCGTATGAAAATGTTTTCCTATTATATATAAAACCGTGATTCATTTTTGAAATTTGTTGACTTTAAAAAAGGGAAACACATAGAAAATCAAATGGAAGATTCACTCTACCAAAACATACACTCATATCTTGGAAGATTCACCTTATTATTAAGATTCAATGAAACTTTTGTGTATTTATTCATTAATTATTGAATCTATTTATGAAATGATTACCATGTAAAAAAAAAAAAAAGATTTGTGGAAATGTTTTCTGTATGTATGAATCCCTCTCATCTTTAGTTTTATGAAATCTCAAAAAATATCGGACAGAACAAAAAAATATATCGTGAAAGATTGATTTGAATTCTCTACAAGTAAATGTAATTTTTAATTTTTTAAATTTTTTATTTTTTTATTTTTTTGTAATTTTCTGATGAAAGTTAATCAATGTCCAGAATCTGGAACATTTGAAACTGTAATATAAACTGAAGTACTGCTTCATTTAGCTTTATTTGAGATGCCATTTTGTTAGGTACCATGTTAGACCCCTTTTTTTTTCTCCTCCTTAACCTGTCAATTACAAAAATGTATAATATTTTTCTCTCTTTTTGCTTCATTTATTCTCTTTTTTTTTTTGCTTTATCAATTCCTTTCTCTCTTTACACTATATGGTTTTTGTCTCTTTTCACGGCAATTTTTCATTCTCTCTCTCTTATCGCTATAACAAAATGGGGGGGGGTAAGGAGGTTTTGTGAAAATGGAAAATTTGTTACTATGCAGATTCACTTATGAAGCTGTAAAAAAAATTATGGGCCTTGTCTTCCATCTTATAATGGGTCTACTGTATACATACTTACACACACACACACACACATATATATATATATATATATATATATATATATATATATATATATATATATATATATATATATACACACATTTGTGTGTGTGTGTTAGTGTGTTATACTTATGGATCTTTCATTGTAAAATACATTTTTTTAGGTAACCTACATTAAGCTCTGTTTCAAGAAATTAAATGTGTAGTTTAAGATATCATCCATGTACGATACATTATGATAATACCCTATATAAAATAACAAACAGTATTAAGTATGATATAAGCTAGATCATAAAATCATAGCTGAAATGGAGGTGGTGTTTGATCGACACTGCTGGGGTGCCATATTAATAGAACCATTTTGTTCTGAAAATTCCCAAATCAGTTCCATAGTGAATAACTGATGATCCCAACAAAAGAAAATATACACATTGTACCATAATAACAAAGTATATGTAAAAAAGGGGTGAATAAACACTGAAGAAAATGACATAAATTGCAGTGGCAGATGTTGGGAAATGACTGAAGTGACACTAAAAGAATTTTAAAAGAGTTTTTACATTTATCTATATATATATATATATATATATATATATATATATATATATATATATATATATATATATATATATATATTTTTATACATATATATCGTTAGCTATGGCTGTTAATTTTTGCATACCTGCATGTGGGGAGTTAAATTAAGCTTTTAATAAATTAATTTAACTCCCCACATGCAGGTATGCAAAAATTAACAGCCATAGCTATCTTATTCTCCTCGTTATTATTACCAATAGTAGTAGAAGCATTACTATTAACATTATGTTATACCCCTAGCCACTTTAAGAACCACCCAATCATCTTTTCATAATTATCTTGGATAACGAGAACTGAGAAATGTAACAAACTTAGAAAAAATAAAACAATTAAACTAACGACTAGGGTCATGTAAAAGTGAACCCCAACCCAGGGGAAACAGATTAAAGTAAGAACGAAATACTTTGAGAGAGGAAACATATCACAAAGAGCTGTTGCTTTAACCAACACACTGATAAAGAAAGTGTCTACAGAATCTCCTGCTAATTTATGAATACCGAACAGTAAAGTATCTCTACTATGTAAAACAGAAAAACAGGTGATCAACAACCAAACTAGGAAAAGAAAAATGAAAAAAAAAAAAAAAAATTTATGAATAGAATGAAAGGAAGATTATCTACCAAGAAAAATAGGGACCCCCCCCCCTCCCACTAAGAAAAATCGCCCTGATTTGGGATCATTTGCCCGAAAAGCACAAATAGGGCAGAAACATAAATGTGTTTGTGTGGCAAAGCCTTCATTTCATCATATTTCATACTCTACTTCAACTTAACTTGATGTTCATTGTTGAATTTATCAAACACTGAATGAAATATACCCATCACACATTGGATATTGCATTATATTATATTCCTGATTTGTTGTGTGTGTGTATGTATATATATATATATATATATATATATATATATATATATATATATATAATGACTCTGCAGTTATGCATATATGCAAGTGTCATTTTGATATTTCTGCTTTAATGCCCACACTCAGCAGCTGGTTTTAAGGCAAGAAAAATGTTTTTTTTTTTTTCTTTCCCCTTTCTAACTTATATCTCTATATAGAACTGCTGCTAACAAATTTTTTTTTCTTGTTTCCAGGGTCTTGGATTATTGATCAACTTAGTTGAGCACTGTGTTGTAAATCGGCGATTATTGGTCACCATGAAAACGGTGAGACCCTCTGACAGCTCATCTCAATCGGAGAATCCTGGTGCTGTGGAGGCATTAGTTGAGGTAGGTCCCTTTTTTAAAAAAATTATTTTGTCTCGTATCTACTATCATCCCACTATGATTCGCCAAATGTCTGTCCGTCTGTATGTGACAATGTAACTCTGGTACCACTTCACATTACCATGTGAAACTTTCTGTGTGTACTAATGGGATGCCCAGGTATGTTTTTGTGGAGTTTTCAAAAAGATTTTTATAAAATTTGAAAAATTATGGGGGGGAATCACCCCAATGATAATGAACTGATATCTATTTATCTATCCAACTATGTATCTATCATGAAATCCTTCCCAGATATTTAAATCAAATGTGGTCCAATAGTTTATGATGGTGATTTTCAAAAAATGTATGATTCAATTAATGCATAGTTCAAAGTCTACAATCTTTTGCTGGGGCCAAAAGAGGTATGATATCTTGACATGTAAGAGAGTGGATGAATGTGCACTTATGGAAACTTCTCCCCCATCAGGCCGTAGTAACCATATAGAAAAAGAATCTGCTTCACCTATTGTCAACCTTGGCAGGGCCTTGTCATATATATATATATATATATATATATATATATATATATATACATATTTATTTGTTTGGTTTATATGCTAATTCAGTAATTCCAGATTTGTAGTTCTATGTCTGCCATTCGTATAAGATTGATAAGAATATTGGATCACTTATGTGGCTGGAAGTATATGCATCGGCTCTGGGTAGGGTTTCTGCATCTTTTATCATTCTGGGTTACAGTGACCTGACATGGTTGATAAACATTACTGACCTCTGACTTCTGACCTTATTGCTGAAATTATGATCCTGAAATTGGCTGTGTGATCCAGTGGCCTTCAACTAACCATCAAATTGTGTGTCGGGCCATTCTTGGTTGAGATGTTTGTATAGGCAGCATAATAGTTCCTTTGATTTGCCTTATTTGATTGGTGAATGTATTGTTTTAGGGTGCCAGCTGTTAATATTGTAAATTATTGATTTCCTGCAACATAACAACGTAGTTATGTTGCAGGCATTTATTGAAATGTGTGTGTGGGCTTGACAAAATAGAGCCATCCAATAAACAAATTGCTTCTTATAAATTCTCCGCATCTTCTAGCTATTGTCTCTTCCCTTTTCCATAACCTCTGGTCATCCTTTCTTATCGCCTTTTGTTACTGCTGAGGTCCCAGTCCATTTTCTCTAGTCACCCTCATGAGTCCCTCTCTTTAAAGTCACTCTCATGAGTCTCTCTCTTCAGTTACCCTCATGAGACTCTCTCTTTAATCACCCACGTGAGTGTCTCTCTCTCTCTCTCTTTAGTCACCCACGTGAGTCTCTCTCTCTCTTTAGTCACCCATGTGAGTCTCTCTCTCTCTTTAGTCACCCATGTGAGTCTCTCTCTCTCTTTAGTCACCCATGTGAGTCTCTCTCTCTCTTTAGTCACCCTCGTGAGTCTCTCTCTCTCTCTCTTTAGTCACCCTCGTGAGTCTCTCTCTCTCTCTCTTTAGTCACCCTCGTGAGTCTCTCTCTCTCTCTCTTTAGTCACCCTCGTGAGTCTTTCTCTCTCTCTCTTTAGTCACCCATGTGAGTCTCTCTCTCTCTCTCTTTAGTCACCCTCGTGAGTCTCTCTCTCTCTCTTTAGTCACCCTCGTGAGTCTCTCTCTCTCTCTTTTTAGTCACCCTCGTGAGTCTCTCTCTCTCTCTCTTTAGTCACCCTCGTGAGTCTCTCTCTCTCTCTCTTTAGTCACCCTCGTGAGTCTCTCTCTCTCTCTCTTTAGTCACCCTCGTGAGTCTCTCTCTCTCTCTCTCTCTCTCTCTTTAGTCACCCATGTGAGTCTCTCTCTCTCTTTAGTCACCCATGTGAGTCTCTCTCTCTCTTTAGTCACCCATGTGAGTCTCTCTCTCTCTTTAGTCACCCTCGTGAGTCTCTCTCTCTCTCTCTTTAGTCACCCTCGTGAGTCTCTCTCTCTCTCTCTTTAGTCACCCTCGTGAGTCTCTCTCTCTCTCTCTTTAGTCACCCTCGTGAGTCTCTCTCTCTCTCTCTTTAGTCACCCTCGTGAGTCTTTCTCTCTCTCTCTTTAGTCACCCATGTGAGTCTCTCTCTCTCTCTCTTTAGTCACCCTCGTGAGTCTCTCTCTCTCTCTTTAGTCACCCTCGTGAGTCTCTCTCTCTCTCTTTTTAGTCACCCTCGTGAGTCTCTCTCTCTCTCTCTTTAGTCACCCTCGTGAGTCTCTCTCTCTCTCTCTCTTTAGTCACCCTCGTGAGTCTCTCTCTCTCTCTTTAGTCACCCTCGTGAGTCTCTCTCTCTCTCTCTCTCTCTCTTTAGTCACCCTCGTGAGTCTCTCTCTCTCTCTCTCTCTTTAGTCACCCTCGTGAGTCTCTCTCTCTCTCTCTCTCTTTAGTCACCCTCGTGAGTCTCTCTCTCTCTCTTTAGTCACCCTCGTGAGTCTCTCTCTCTCTCTTTAGTCACCCTCGTGAGTCTCTCTCTCTCTCTTTAGTCACCCTCGTGAGTCTCTCTCTCTCTCTTTAGTCACTCTGGTGAGTCTCTCTCTCTCTCTCTCTTTAGTCACTCTGGTGAGTCTCTCTCTCTCTCTCTCTCTTTAGTCACTCTGGTGAGTCTCTCTCTCTCTCTTTAGTCACTCTGGTGAGTCTCTCTCTCTCTCTTTAGTCACCCTGGTGAGTCTCTTTCTGTCTCTCTCTCTCTCTAGTCAACACCCCCACACTGTCTACCTCTCTAGTCACCCTCACCCACCCTCTCTTGCCATCCTCTCTCATTTCACACTCACCTCTCTCTTATCCCTCTTCTTCTCCCCATTTCAACCCAACCCAACCCTGTCATTTTTCTCTTAATGTATAACATTTAGATCTTTGTTGGTGTTACTCCTAATATAAACTGTTGCTATTTCTAATTGAAAAGTGACTCCCAGATGATTTATAAGCTTGTCATTCTTTCTCTCCAAGAAACAATTTTCTCACTGATTTTAAATGATTAACATGTCAAGAATGCCACAAAAAAGAAAAAGAATATCTATTAACAGTTATAAGAATTATTAATTTCTTTATTGAGTCTTTTGAACTCTTCTCTCATCTCTTTGACCTGATATCTTCAATATTTTTCCCCCCTCTTTTATCTAGAATTTGTTCAAACTTCATGTTGATTTCTGGTCTTTAGTAAAAGGAAAAAAAAATAAAAAAAAATAAGGCTAAATTTGTTAAGTAAACCTTTGATGGAGTTTTGCATTTAAAGTTAAAAGGATTAGTGGTGTGAATTAAGGAATTTCTATCCAGGTGACCTACAAGTTTGGCTCATTATTATCAGATTTCACAGCAATCTTATAAATCTGTCTTGTCAATATCAACATCTCAAGATTTTCATTTGACACCTTTTTTCAAGTTTTATTTATTTAATTCCAATGTCAGTTGCTGTCAGTGTTGCCAATTTAGCACTTCTTGCACTAAATTTAGCATGTTTCTCATTTTGGCCGCTTGAAAATTCAATGTTTGGCACCATTTTTAGCCTGTTTTAGTGTTATTTTTCAGCAATATTAGCTAATTATCAGCTATTTTCTAGTGATTTTAGCTGTCGAAAATGGCTATGTAACATGAAAAAAATTTTCATTCAGCAAACACTGGTTGCTGTTACCATTCTTTAGGTTTTAACGAGTCTCTTGCGACTGTCTCTGCTTGAGAACCTCTAGTCACTTGGTCCTTCTCATAAGGGATAGATAGATAAACTCTTGCATTCTCCAATAGATCTATGGTTTTTAGGAATAAGAATATCGTTTGGTTTTCTTTATTGCTACTCTAGGCCCCACTTACAACAGCAACATATCTACTAAACTTGAGATTGTGTGTGGGAATAAGCACATCCTATGCAGATAGTGGCCAATTCAAAATTTCTCCTGGATTACTTTATTGAAATTTTTTTTTTTGCTTTTGAGCTTATAGAAAGTTTTACGAAAATCTCACCAACAACTTGATTGAAAATGCATGATTTTTTGCTCCATCATTATAAAACATCCACATCTGTTATTGTTGAGACTTTCTCTGAGGTTGAACCAATTCTTCACTGATCGACAGGCATAGTTTTTAACCCGGGGAATCATCAAGAGGTGTTTTATCATGTAGACTAAATGTTTAGGAGTACATAAATATCAAGTAAATTTTCAAAAATCCAATTGAATTTAGATTAGAATTTACACCTGTAATTAGTGTCTGCTTCACAATGTTTCTGTGTTCAAGTATCATGCTTATATTTTGTTTGTAGTTGTTTTGCCGCAAGGAGCAGGCTGCCCGTGAAATGGAGGCCCAAGAAGAGGAAGAAGAAATTTCAGGCAATACGACTGAGTCGTCTCCCAACAAGAGTGGCAGCTGGCAAGAGACTGACTCGTGTCTGCAATGGATTGTCGGAACTAAAAAGAGACAGCAGGAGGCAGAAGATGATCGCAGACAAAATGGAGAAAATGATGATGATGACGCAGAAGACGCTGAAGAAAAATTCACAAAAGGTATGTTTGAGATCCATGCTGTTTTGATTCTGCTCAGTGTGCGAATACAGGTTTTTAATCCTTTCCAAACCTGCAAAAGAATGGTCATGATGCTATGTTGGGCTGAGTCGTTGGAGGTACAGAAGACTGAAAAGGGAGGAAGAGGGTTTGGCTGCTTCTGTAATGGCTAGCTGCAAAACGAATGCTGAACGTAATTTTTTTTTTTTTTTTTTTTTTTCATAGATGCAAAGTACTTTTGTAATGCAGGGGATTAATGTATCTTCCAATTTTCTCAGGGAATTTTGTTTGACTTTGTTGTTCGATTGCCTGTTAGATCTTAGACCCTCTCATATGTTTAATTCTGAGAAAAATGTGTTTATCATCCGTTCTCTCCAGCACTTTGTGGCTGGAATCAGCTCTATCTTGTCTTTGGACAAGGCCAGGTGCAAAACTAAGGCAGATGAGTGTGTTCCTTGGAGATTCTAACTCTTGGGCACACCTCTCCCTTTCACTGATACCTTTTGGGGCCTAGACAATTTTTGTCACTATCCACATGTGCATGTTGCATCACATTTGCCCTCGTGGACAGGCGAATGAATCCCATCGTCCTGTAACAGTTCTTGTCCCTACTATGGATGATCTTAGATTAGATAGTAATAATGTAATTATGTTTGTGGAAACCAAAGTAAATAAAATTTTACTTATGATTCAGTGATGAATGATGTCTAATGAACGAAGGAATGGTCTTGATGTTCGGTTATGTTAAACTGCTTTGTTCAGAATATATTTTTGTCCATAACACACTAAAGAAAACAGCACCATTATTTCGATTCTCTTGTGCTGTAGATTTCCTATTTCTCATGTAGCTCGAGTAAGCTCACTGATCCTAACCCTATTCTCAAAATGGATTGCGATTAGCGATACTTCGTTTTCTGTGCTACTCTTCCCTGACATCAGACGCTCATTGTAATTGATTCTTATATTTTATTCTCCAATCTTTAACTCTTTCATCTCGACTATTTTGATCAATTTCTTGAAAGAAGAAATTGGAAAGAAAAAAAATTGAAAAAAAAAACATCTTTTGCTTATTATGACTTCTCACTTCTGATTTTTAGAATGAAGTAATACATTTTGATTTGTAAGGGAAGGCCTTAAAACTTTTTTCTTTTTCTTTTCTCAGCCTTACATGAAGCTGGAAAACACATGGAGAACAGCTTTGTTGCTGCCTACGTTGCCTTGTTGATAGGTTGTTTGATCCAGGACAACCAGGTGAGTTTTTGTCTATTTTATATGACTGCCATTGTAATGTCTTCTGTTTGCATCTTGTGGATTAAGGAGGCAGTGCGAGTGGTCTAGCAGTTTAAAGCATGGAGTGTAGGATTGGCAAGCCAAATTGAAACTCCATCTTAGTTTGTGCCCTTCTTACTTATACCCTTGGGAAAGGCATGTATTCTCCTCTTTCCCTCGTTGGTGATGGACCAGCAAGGCTGTGTGAGGTCTCCAACCCCTGACTTACACTTACTCGAGGAAAGATTTTAAAAAGGCTGATGAAATGAAAAATTTTGAAATTTAAAAAAAATTACCATGTCTAAGAGTAGACTTGATGTTCTCTGTCTGTGAGTTTCATTGTCTTGTGACAAGCAAATTAGGTGGCCATTTATTCTAGATATGTTCGCAAAGATTTGACCTTGAAAATTTCCTTGAAGAAGAAGAATTCGTCTTTCTCTCCTATCCACAGAATTATGATCAATAATGAAAGGACAAACTTTATTCATTTTCAACTAGTCTTTCATCTTAATTTTTGTTGCTTTTCATTCTTTTTTTATTGGTTGTTTATATATCTATTTTTGTTCTAAGCTTCATTCTTACTTATCCATTCGGCTGTTTTGTTTTTATTTTATTTATATACATTTGTTTAATTCCATAAAAAGGCCAAAATTCAATAATTACATATGTAAATGTAAATATATATATATAATGTGTGTGTGTGTGTGTAAAAGTAAAAGTTTCTCTGAAGGGGATCTCTAGAAAATTCAATTATTGTAAAAGGGTTCTTCAAGTAGTTGAAGCTTGAAGGCCACTGATGTACAATCGCAAGCAAACAGTGCGGTGCAGCTCAGAAACAAAGAATAAGCTTTTGATGAGGCTTGAACTTGCATTCTTTTTTTCTTCACCTCTGGAAGCCTGCCTATATACAGTGATGGCTCTACCTATCAAGGTACAGAAGATCAAATCTAACCCTTAAATTCATCCTTCATCCCCCCCCCCCCTCGATGGCTTGCTCACTCACTTTGAGTTCATTCTTTATTCCTAATCTGAGCTGTTAACTCACTGCTGTAGACGGCCGGCCCGAGTTGTTGTGATGTAAATTACCTAAGATTAAGATGAAAGAAATACTTGCAAGAACTTAATAATGGTTGACAGTGCTTCATCTAGTGAGAAATAAATCAATATTACAACAAAAGACAAACTTTTTGGCAAAACATTCCTTTTTAACACAATTTTCTTTTTTTTTTTCATTTTCATTGATTCGCAATATAATTGTCTGTCTAGACATTTGTTTCTCCTGTGAGAGAAATATATCTTCCTGCAGAGGAGAATTGTAAAGCAGCAGCAGCAGCCTGATGACAGATTTTCTTGTGTGTTTTCATTCTGTATGACCCGTCTAGATTTCAATATGTCACAAACAAGGGGCAGACTGTGTGGTCAGGCTATTGGGCAGTACCCTAAGACCTAAAGCACCAAGAGACTCAAGTAGTAAAGCTTAATGGGCCCCATAACCCTTTCTACTCAGGGTCCCAGATCTTTGTCAGTTCATCCCTGGGGCACCCTAACACTTGATTATTTGGTGTTTAAAAATACTTGCATATGCCTCCTGGAAAACAAACCCAACAGCCTATCTTGTCAACAAATGCTTTAGTTCAGTCTGACCTGAAGAAAGATATTTTTGTTTTTTAACTCCTCATATTTCTCTTTTGAAAGAGACAGCAACTGAATATGTTGGTGGATAAACCAACCCCCAAACTAAAAGGTTCAAGTTCAGTCCAATATTCCCCTGATAAGTCAACATGAAGCATCCCTGTGTCCATCTGAATGTCAAGCTCACAGGATCTATACAGACTAATATGATCTTTCAGGGAAAATATTTCATGCCTTAAAAGATTGACTTATATACTGGTGTATTTAGAGAATCAAATTAGGTTATTATTCTTTGATCCATTCATACCAGATTTCTTATCTTTGCTAACTTTATCAGAAACTATCTACCAGAACTGTCAAAACAAGTTTCTTCAGTTTTCAAGTAGGTCCTGCTGGTTATCTATGTATGACACTTACTGGTTGCACCAGTGGAGCTAGAGGGCTGAATATTTAAACATTTATACCTTAATACATTTAGAAAGGACGTTTCTTCTGGTTTTTAAAATTCATCCCTAAGTACATTTTTTAGAGGGGAGGGTTCAGTTTGCAGTCATAGTTCATGCTAAGCTGGTCCCTTATTTTGTGTCTGGTTGTTTTCTGAAAATTCAGACTTTTTCAAGTGGTCTCTGTCCCACAAAAGGCAAGAGAAGTAATTTATTAATAGTTCCCCCCACAATCTTTTTTTTTTTTTTTTCAATTTTTCTACTTGATTCCCCCCAACACGGCATGCTGCCAAAAGACGTTGGTTGTATGACTTTTTCTATTGAGTAACTATCCAGATTCAGTTTTCTTATTTTTGCTGCCTTTATCTCAACTTTTGGTTGCTATACTCTCAGCCTCTCTCAGGTGTCTGTTAGAATCGGTAACCTTTGGAGAATGTTGGATGGAATCCTCTGATCCATAGGTGTTTGCTCTTAATCTCATGGCTACCACATTCAGGGTCCTTCCTGGGGGAACTCCAGAACTCATAATTGTCATTTCTTCCTTTTGATTCCTACCTGTCTCTCTACTGACTTGATGAGGTAATTAGGTTTGTAAAGTTATTTTATCATAATATCATTTTTATCATCAGTTATGTTAAATTATTATAAGTGTTTAAATTGTTATGGAATTTTTTTTGCTAATTCAGACTTTGTTTGATAACTCGATAGAATGTTCTTTTAAATGATTTTTGAAGTTTTGTTTTTACTGAGTTCCTCTTTTTCTTGATGATAGCCGATTTTTGAAGAGAAAAATTCTTTCTTCTGAAGTTAATCGATGTGCAGCAGCTGTCAAAATTTCTTATCAGCTGAAAAATAACAATAGATAAAAAAAATACAAGGAAATGAAATTTAAAGAAATAAAAGTTGAAATACGAATGTGTTGATAATATTACAGTAAAGTAACTTCAATTCCTTCACTTTTAAAAGTGCATACTGTTGCTGCATTGGTGTGAACAATGTCACAAGATGTGACAATCTTTATAAGCTGTGTAGCAGTTATTTGTACTATTAGAGTTTTTTTTTTTTTCATTTTGCCTAGTTTAGTGATGGCGAACCTGTAACATATGTGTCAGCGGTGACATGCGATGGACTTTTTAAAAAAAAATTTTTTTTATTTCATTTTGTTATTATAGTTTTATAAGTATATTTAGAAATTTCAAGTTGAATTTTATTAAACTCCTAGTTTTATCGATATTTTAGAAATATAGGCTGCTTGTCTATGAGAATTTACCTAAAACTAAAACACACATATACATGTAAGTGATACCCCGATGACAGGATTATCGAAAAAATTGAAATTTCAACATGTACAAAGGTTTGTTATCACTTGCCTAGTTGCATTGATGTCTTGCTATCAAACCAATCACTGGATACTACTAACATTATTAGTCACTCAATAGAAGCTGTTATGTGGCCAATATCTTTCAGCAGCATGCTGTGTTGGGGATGATCAATAAATAACTTATATCTCTCGCCTTTCCAGTGATCACTGAGAATAAGTTTGAATTTGAAAATACAATAACAGGTGGACGTGAAGAAATGGATTAGTTTAGCATAAACTTACATTGTAAATTGAACCCCTTCACTAAAAACATATTTAGGAGCAGAATTGTAAAGCAACCCCCCCCCAAAAAGAGAAGTTCTTCCTAGACTTGATGAAGAGTAAATGTTGAAAATCTCAGCACTCTGGTTCCAATGGTATGATGTATATGTATGATAACTACATAGATAGCCAGCCAGACTAACCTAAAAGCCGAAGAAACCAATGTCGACAGTTTTTGGCTTACAATCTCTAAAAGACTTCACAAGTACATTTGTGAGCTCTAAAAATGTGGAAGTTATCGTCAACATCTGAAAGAATGTTCTCAGTCTTGAGCTTGTGTTACCAGAAGAGCTACACCAGTTACATCCAATACATTTGCTTATATTGTATTCATCTAAGTAATGATTAAATAGTTAATTGTGAGTGTAAGTCATGTTTATAGCTGAATGATGTCCTGATCGAATAGGTGACAGGCAAGATTATTTGCTACTGTGAATCGAAACCAGTATCTCGTCTTGGAATAACCTTCAGGCTTAATTGGCTGCAGTGTTGCCAAATCCCCCAAAATTTTATTGCTAAATCAATCTCAAAAAAGCATTAAAAAATTTACTTAGAAGATCTGTTAACCATTTTGTTGCCATGTGGCTAAAATTGCTGGGGAGTGCTAAGAATGATATTAAATGTTGAATTTTCGTGCTGCCAAAATAAGAAAAGTGCTAAGTTGGCAATGCTGGCTTATTGTTGGCAATGGCAAGACGTGGCTGTGTTTATTAAAAGTACAGTAATACCTTGGATAGTGCTCCAGATACATTCCGAAAAAATGCAATGCTATATAGAGTCGTTATAACATAGTATACAGAATGTGATAGCAATCATTTTAAAATATATGATGTCGTTATTGAGCCTAAACAAGATTGAATGGATTAGTACTGTGTATTTGATATAATGTTGCGTTTCCTGAGTTGGTGAAATATCACTAGGTGTTGAGATATACATATATATATATATATATATACTTACATGATGAAATATTGTGGATGTGTATATTCTCATACATATGGTTCATTAACCAAAGTGTACAGAATATGTATGTGTCAGAAACTGTACATGATGTTCTCTCATGTCGTTGTCTTATTTTGGAAAATTGATATTACTGAATAAGTGCTAAATTGGTACTGCTAACTGGGGTATTACAGTATATCGAATCACTGTAACTCCAACTAACCAAGTGGGCCACAGATTCTTTGCTTGTCTATACGTGTTTGTGTCCCTGGGTGCCCCTGATCACATTTTCGGAGTCACAACCTTGAAAACTTGCATGAGCTCACCAAAAATGTATGTTTGTGTTTTTTTGGTTTTTTTTAATGTTTTTTCAGGTAATTTCGGGTAAAAGGTGTGTTTCTAGATTAATTTAGATAATTAGTTTTGCTACACAGGTGGAGTATGGATGTCCCAAAAGCTTTTCAAATGGTTCTAAGAATCTACTGACTCATAATTAAAGCTAACCTCTCCGCTTCCAGATATGACTTGGATTGACCATTATCTATTTTCGACCAGTATTTTCTTTCATCTTAATTTTTATTGCTTTCCATCGCAACTACTCAGACCATCAGTCTACGGCTGTGAGTAAACAGTTCCGATTAGAAAATAAACATAACTCAAACCTGTACCCAGTTGACCTTGTGAAGTTTGCCTATGTACAGCCACTCCCTCTATTCATTGAGCTACTAGAACTCTTATTGCGGACAGAAGATCAAATCTAACCCCTGAACTCATCCTTTATTCCCCCCCCCCCCGCCGCTGATCGATCGGCATCATATTTGTTATTGTTTCCACGTACACTAGTTTTATTAGTTGTGGTAATATTATCTTGTTCATTGGATGTGTTTTTACATACACTAGTTGTATTTACAGTAGTAATATTATCTTGTTTATTAGATGTGTCCGCACGTCTCAATGAGACACATTTCGGTCAATCAGTCTCAGTTATATCAAACAACGGAGATAGGAAGGAAGGAAGGGGTATGATGTCATTAAAGCTGTGACATCATTGAGAAACCATCTGCTATGGTATCATGATAGAATGTACGCGTTCAGCATTTTTGTATTTATTTATAAAAAGCCAAAAATGCATCAACGATTTTCATTTATGATATTCCCTTATCACAATATTTTACAAGTATAAAAATCAATTGGTTCGAAGAAAGACTTCTTGGCTCTTCTTCTTCTTCTGCAGACGGTGAACGCATGGTTCTTGTTTCTTGGGATGAAGCATTGTCATTGATTTCTCACCAGTGTTTCTTTCCTTTGAGCTATTTACAATAATGGCTGTAGACCGACGCTCAGGATAGATGCGACAATAAGCAACTAAAATTGAGATGAGAGAAATAATGCTAGTCAAGAATTGATAATGGTTAACACCACTTCATCTAATGAAAATAAATCGAGATGAGCTTTAGGCTATTTGAAAAGCATTGTGTCTTCCTGAAAAAAGGTGTCTCTTGTTGTCTGCCTATTTCTCACCCCCGTTCCCTCTCTCTTTTTAATAACATTTCAAATTTAGAAGAGTTGAATTGGAAAACTCTTGGCCTCTGAATTGTAAGTTGCGCTTATGCATTAGATTACTTCCGTTCTTTAAACCATTGTACGTGAATGACGGAAACACCCCAGCCACCCCCGTCATCGTTGTTCTGTGGCCAACTCAATAAAATTTCCATTTCATTTTGATTAGTGGCCATTTAGTTCTATCTATGAGTCAGGGCCTTTTTATCTTGAAATGGATGACTTGCAACTTTGGCATTGGAGGCAAAACGAGTTTAACTTCGGGTAAATAAGTTCAGTAAGGGTAGAACTGGAAATTTTCTGGCTTATAAAGCTTTCCCCCCCACCTCCTAACTAAGTGAAAAAGTTCCCAGATGCCTATGATTAATAGTAGGTAAAGGCTTTCATTTTGCAATGAACAGGGTTTGTTTTTGTTTTGTTTTTCAATTCTATCTTGCAATGGACCTTTTTTTATTATTATTTTGGCAGTTGATGGGTTAATGACCAACAAAAGCTGATTTCCCCTGCTTTTGAGAAACGTTTCTCTCCTGGAAGACATTCATTGTTCTTGTATCAACACTTGAGAGAGAGAGAAATGCTTAGTAAAAATGTATGCCTCCCTCCCAGTCACCTTTTTGTTAACTGAACAAGTTGAGTCTCTGATCCATTAATAATGAATCTTTTGTTGCTCATTGGTCAATTGTTTTGCCACTTGACTGCTTCTCAGAGTTGAACTAAGGTCAATCAGATTTTCTGAGCGAACAGAAGAGATTACAAAGCTAGATGTGTTGGCATGTTGATAACGTTTACCGCTTGCCTTCTATATGACTTGGGCTGGGGATATAGGCTATGAAGCTCATCTCTCTTTTTTTCCTCTCATAGTCAGTTCAGAGTGGCCATCAGTCATCAACTTTCATATCATCAAGTGTTTTCTCTTGAAATAAAAGGCAGCCCCCCTTTTTTTTATATATCAAGTATACTCCAATTGGGTTCCTTTTCTCTCTAGACTAGTGATTCTGAATCTGGGGGGTGCATGCTCCGTGTGGCGGCAATTTAAATACATAGTAGTGAGGGGCAATTTGGAATTCGGTTGTGAAGAGTGGACAGTATTAAAAAAAAAATGAGTCCTGGTGAGGTTTATCTTGTGAATTCCTAATTTTACAACACATTCCATAAAAACTTGATTCATTAAATATTTGAGGCATAGCAGTGATGAGGCAAGCATAGAAGATATAGTTCTCTATGCCACGTGATATATAATGGGGGGGGCGCAACTTTTTTGAGTCACTGGTAAGGGGGGGGGCTATGGTGCAGAGCAAAAATGTTGAGAACAATTGCTCCGTAGTCTCAGTTAAGCAAGTCTTTCTCCCATCATGGGTATAACAAAATTTAATAATAAAAAAAAAAAATTTCGAAAGACATTGTCAGCAGTAGACTGACTCTTCGTCATCATCATCATCATCATCATCATCAGTAGAAGAAGAGTTCATACATGTATATCACTTCCATCTGTGTGACCTGGATAGTGCAGACCCCCCACCCCGTTTCTGGCATGGTTACAAGTATCTCTGTACTGAATCACCTTTCCATTAGGGTTGAATTGGAAGTAATGATAGGCTATAAGCTGTAGCCAACCGCCCTCTCACCAGCTGAGAAGCAGCAGTAGTAGTTTGTAACAGCAGCTCTGGTTGTAATCAGTTCAGATGAGAGGAGTCAGTTGGTCTCCTATTTATAAATGCTAATTATTACTGCCTGGAAAAGAGAGGGGAAGAATTAAAACGGGGGTAGATGTGAGTGGAACACTCAGTTACAGTCAACCTCTTTTGTTAATTACTAATTCCAACTGCTACAATCCAATATGACCCTCATTATTGTAACTGGTTCTCCTACTATCTCTGATTATCATCTAAACAAGGTTTTTCTTTTCATTAGCCCAACAAAGCAATATCCTAATAATACTATTACTAATAGTAGTTTTATTATAGTCGAAGGCGCTCTTCAGCAAGCACTTGCTGCTTGTTTATCTATCTCAGCCTCTACCCCCCCCTCTCTCTGATTTACATATATTTAACACATTTGGTAAACCACCCACTCATTTAATGTGGAGGTCTGCTATCTTGATTTCTGTCTGCAGGTCTGGTTTGCCAATCTGGGCAAGAACGAAATTTTGGCAGATTATTTTGAAAAATGTTTGCTTACTGAAGCAGCCAGTGCTTAGCTGTTTCAGGATTCAGATTCATTTTAATTTGGTTAAAATTTGAAAAAAGAAAAAAGAAAAGACGAATTAATATTGACTCGATTATATTACATCTAGTTTTTTTTGTTACTGCCAGTTATATGAATTCCTCTATTCCTCAAAGAAATTTGACTATGTCCATGAAATCCTCATTTATTTTTGTTTAAACTGCCAAGTAGAATAGATAGGCTTAAGGACACCCTGTTGAGTGTTTTTTTTTTGTCTTGCGTGTATGTGTATGTGTATATATATATATATACATATATATATATATATATATATATATATATATATATATATATATATATATATATATATATATATATATATATATATACCTTTGTGGTTGAATTATTACTGCTATTTTTCTGGGTTTTCTTTTCTTTTTCTTTTTCAATCTAAAAAGGCTATTAATAGTTAACTCTTTGCCAACGGAATCACTTTCAAACCATTCTTGGACAAGTTTTACAATTAAATCCCCGAATTCACTAGGAAATCATTAGATGTGACTTGAGAGCCTGGTTTTTTATGAGAAGAAAAAGGTGTTTGGATGTATTTAGAGCTTTCTCTGAGTCTGGTTGATGTATATATTTGAAGAAAAAAAATACATGTATGTAATGTATGTATGTATAACCTGTAGAGTGGTATTTTGCTGATGGTGGTAGGATGTTATTGCTAGCTCCTAGTGATGTAGTAAGTGAAGTCCCCAACTGAAATCGTGTGTACATCTTGTGTTATTAATCCTGGCAATACTCGTCGGTTCAACCTCGCGTCTCTCAACTCCTGCTTTCGCATGTGACTGTTGTAAACCTGCAGAAGAAGTAGTATGTAAGGAATCAGCAGCAGTTTTAAGGTGGCAAGCAGACCACAACGAATGCCCCGGTGGGTAGGGAGACTTCGCTCTGCTTTGCTTCACCCTACCGCAGCAGACCCCCCCCCTCTCCTCCCCCTTCCCGACAGTCACAAGGCCTCTTCCTACTGAAAATGGCTTTTACATGTGCTCCTTACCATACCAGAAACTCTCATCTTCCATCTGCTTGACCTGCTTCTTTCTTACTTTCTTTTTCATCTATTTTCTTATCTTTTATTCCGCCCCCCCCCTTCTCGTTTACCAATGTTTTGCTTTCAGACAATGGGGGAGGGGTGGATGTCAGAAGGAGGATTGAAAGGAAAGAAAGAGGATATATATATATATATATATATATATATATATATATATAGAGAGAGAGAGAGAGAGAGCTAGCTAGCTAGCTGTACTCTGCCTACTTCTTTACTGCAACTACTTCACATAGTACACATTTTCTCCCTCCTTTTCTACTCCTCCCTGCACCCTCGCAAATCAAGTGACTGACATCCCATAATAATGATATCTCTAGACTCTTCCCTTGGCCATTATCTGCTCTACTCTGCTGTGTTGCTGGCATCAAAAGACATCATCCTAATCCCTACTGAATTGGCCTCACGTATATATATATATATATATATATATATATATATATATATATATATATATATATATATATATATATATATATACATAATTATATTTATTATTAAGAAATAATGATTGTTATATTATTTTTAAACCTTAACCTTATTTGAAATGACCCGTGAGGTTGTATACTTGGTGAAGGTATCATTCAGCCTAGAGAGCGTAAATAAAATAAACCATCGAAGAAAATTGTCTATTCATTTTAGATTGTCTAGGCCAAATGATACACTTACACACACACACACACACACACATATATATATATATATATATATATATATATATATATATATATATATATATATATATATACATATATATATATATACATATGGTTATATTGTGTGTATATTTGTACTCTTATAACTTGAGAACTATGCATCCAAGACAAAAAGATAAAACTGTAATCCAATTCAGCGCATCTCAATCTATGTTGGGCTTACATCTTTTGGTTGATTTTAGAAGAAATAATTTATTTTCGATTTCAATAGATTTTTTTTAAGGCCTGAAAAACTGTCCAGTAGTCAGTCAATGTTATAAATCACCTACTTTTTCCATTGGGAAAGGGGAGGTGACCAAATAGAAATAGTATACAACCAAAGCAGGTACTAGCCAACAGGGCAGGTTTTCAGCAAGTGTGTCTATATATATATATATATATGATATATATATATATATATATATATATATATATATATATATATATATATAGTACAATCCAACAGAAATATTATGAATGCATTATATCACTTTGAACCTCCATTTGAAATGATCTCCTGTTTTTACAAGGTGACTTCATCATCTGGCCTAGACGCCATAAATAGAATAAACAATCAATGGAATGGGGCTGCTGCAATACATACATACACACACACACACACACACACACACATATATATATATATATATATATATATATATATAGATAGATAGATATAGATATATATCTTATGAATATGTATCAGATACTTGGTCACTGGTTATTTTTACTCTCTCTTTATCCTCCCTCCATTCTCATATGCACAAGTTTGAATGAAGTTGTTTATTGCTGTGAATTAAGTCATCTTTGTACTCTATAACTTTTCACTTTATCCTTCCCCCACCCATAAATCTTCTTGTTCATTATTTTCATTCAATGATCCCCCTCTCTCTCTCTCTCTCTCCTTTTCTCCACCTTCTCTTTCTTTCTCCTTTCTCTGTGCCAATTAATCAATATTTCCTCGATACTTGAAGTGGGTGGGAGGGTCAACCCACCACATGGAGAGGTCATTCCAGTTCTACTGAAAGGAAAGATACTGAGCATCATCAAGCTCCCCCCCCCGGCCCCCTGCTCTTTCTTTACTCATTGTGGCTCTTTTTTTTTCTCTCTCTCTCCTTCAATACAATTGATAAATCTGATTCAAGTGATTCTCTCTGGTCTCATCAACTTGAGAAGCTGTCTATTTGGGCTTTTTTCATTAGGGTGTTGACCCAACTCTCTCTATCTGTGGCTAATGATGACATTCTAGAATATAAAGGGTACAGGAGTGGGGGGATTCCAGTCAGCTCTTCTGATTAGTTCCAAAGGGATGGGTGCAAAATGAGACTACTGACCACTAGAAATGTTTTTTTTTTTTTTTTTTTTTTTGTTGTTGTTGTTGATTGCTGTCTTTCAAGGTCCGAGCCATTTCTATTGCTGCAGCTGATCATTCTGAAGAACCATTTCCTGTTTCCTTGCATTCTTGCTGAAGTCATTTGGAAGATAGGCATGAACGAAAATTGATTCGGGCCCTGAACAATCATTTCTATTGAGTAAACCAAGAACCTACAAATTCACATAGAAGAGAGATTTTTCTGTCTTGGTTTTTTAGGATGTAAGTCAGATATTGGCAACGTTCTGAATCTAGCGGACCACATGAGACATTTGTCATCTTTGTTCATGCCACACTTATGCTCGGAAAATGCCGGTTGAATTATAGAAAGCTCACTTATTCTTTATTTTAGAAGAACATATGAACTACTACTATTCATATCGTTTTGCGAAGCCAAAACAATAGTAATTTTATAAAGTGAAATATAAAGTTGACTCTGTTCAAAATTTATATAAGATTCTGAATAAATACTTAGATTGGCCATGGCCATAAAAAATGTTGCCATAGTACAGATTTGCCCCATGGGCCTATGGTTGCCCATATGTTATTTAAGTGAATGTCTAGCAATTAGTCTCACTGTCTTGGCCCTTGGAATGGCACCTCACCCTTCTCACCCTGTCCCTGAGCTCTCTTTGCATCATGCATTATAAACATTGATTTGCTTGGATTAGTGTTCTCATCTTGGTTGTTGGTTGTCACTGTGTTTCAGCCATCGTAGTCTCCAGCCTTCTTCAGGTGTCTGTCATAGTTTGTAACTTTCTGTGAATTTTGAACTGAACCCTTGTCCAATCAATATCTGTTTGTAGGAACTTGAAGCCTTAAACCTTACGTCACTTTTCTACTTCTTCCCTTGAACTAAACTGTATGACTTTTTGCCCTCTCTGTATTGTAATCGGAAGGTGAAATTTTTAGAATCTTAAGGATGATGACCTTTCTTGATTTATTAAAGGTTTTCATATGGTAGGCATTTCTATGCTTGGTTTACCGAGACAAAATTCAGACTTATATTAGTCCTGTTCTGTCAGAAACACTTGCTTTGATTCCGGATTGCTCACAATGGAATCACTGTAGCCACTATCACCTACCTGACCAAACAACAAAAGCGATGTAGGTTAGAGTTCTTCTTCTTCTCTTTTTACTTGTCTGTCTGTCCATCCTTCCCAGTGTTTATTTCAATGCTTCTAGTCATATTTTTTGGCATAGAGCCTTGAAGACTTCCTTGTGCAGTCACCTTCTGAAAATGTTTTTTTTTCATTTCTTGGGAATTTACAATAATAATCCGTTGTAAAATTTTATTTGCGTCTCGGCCGTGACTCAGCATTTATAACAAAGCTGGGTTGGAATGATCGGAAGAGAAAATTCAAAGTCTCTTTGTTATCAGCTGAATAAATATGCTAACTTAACTATCACTTTACACTGTTTTTTTACTGCTGTTATTTGAAATGCATACATAAGTATTCAAACTCATATGTCCGAGTTTATATTGTTTAGGAACATAATTTTTAGATGAAAATTTTCTTCAATCTTTTTTCTTATTAATATCTAAAAGATTATTACGATAGCATTAATTCAGGTACAAGTTTTGGGCATTTTTACTGACAAAACTTAGGTTTGTTGTCAAAACTCTCTCGGCATCTGCTTGATGGCTCAGAGGGAAAAAAACAAATGAAAAATCGATAAAATGACTAAAATGTGTTAAAATTTTTTATCAAGTATAAACAATCTGTCTTATACTTACAAACTGGGCAAAATTGCAGTCGAAAGAATGAAAAAAATCTGTGAAGAAAGAGAGAGAAAAATATCTTGTTTTTTATTCTCCTATGTATTCTTACAAGACAGTGGAGCCGGGAATATGCCGATGATGTCAGCATTTTGTCCCTCTATTCCAGTCTTCCTGTTCTTTTCTTGATTTCTGTTGCGGAATATTAATTACTTTGAACTTCTAAATAAAAGCCCGACCAGCAACAATTTTTTTTTCTCCACGACCATCTGCTGAGTTCTCATCACTATGTTGGTGCCCTGTTTTGAGAAGAGAAATAAGTTGCCATCAATAAGAACTTGAGCAAGAATTTCTTTTGTCAGAGAGAATTTAATGAAGACATTGGTTTAGATCCTTTCTGTGGTTGCTGCCTTTCTTGAAGTTTGGAATTCCATCCCATTTCTCCAAATAGATGAATGCCATTTGCTGGATTTTTTCTTGTTTGTTCCCTAGTTAGACATTTTGTTAGTTGGTTTTCAATTCATATTTGAGATTCCTTGAAAAACTATCGAAGGACTTAGTTCACTTTGATGCATCAGCAGTTTTGTTTTTCTCCTTACAAACGTCACTCTGTGTCCAAATGCAACGTTAGGGTTGATCAACTAAGCTGAAAGGTTTCTCGCTGGTATGCATATGATAACCTGATTTACAACTTGCACAGTTGCTAAGGATTTTGTGTGTATATTTGTATATTTTTATATGCAAGCTTATATGATTATATCTGCATGTGTGTGTCTTTCCGTCCATATTTTGCTCCAATTCAAATTCAATCTCTTTTTTTGCAGAGCCATGTTGAGAAAGTGAAGGAATATCTTCCGAAAGGATTTGAGCCAATGGTCAAAATATTAAAGAAATTCCTTGAATTTATGAACCTCACTGTAAGTCAATTCATTGTTTCTTTTGTATACAAATCCTTATTCTCTTCTACTTCCTTTGTTCTTGGTTAACTTTTTTTTCTTCAGCTCTTGCCGTGTGCTACTCATTTTTTTTTTTTTTTTTCCAAATTTCCGAGGCAATCGCTTAATGTGATCACTCTAGGACAGCTTTTTTTAAATAATAATAACAGGTGTATAACATAGAGCAAAGGATATATAAATTGGAGCTATTAAGGCACATCCATACTTTTTTGATATATCAAGGACTCGCTGCAAGTTCCACATCCAAATAGTTTCTCCTCAGGAACATTTGCTATTTGAAATCAACTCCTTTGTGAATGTCTCCCTGGCGAGTACAATCTCGAGACATTTTAGAACCAAGAGTGAACAAGGTCCTTACCTAATGATAACCTTCTTTGTCTTCATTTTAAACGTGTCATGTTTCAATGGTTCCAATTCCTTATTTTTAACATCAATAAGCTATTTTAACATTTTTTATAATCAATTCCCTTCTTACTTAACCCATTGATGTTTAGTGTGACTAAAAGTAAACAAAAAAATTGTTATAGATTTAGATTCATTAAAAAAAATAATAATATGAAATTTAATGCATTTCAAATAAGGTGTTCATGACCAACTGATTTTGATAACAATAACTGTTTTATAATATTATAGGCGATTATACTAAGCAGCAGCTTCTGTATTCACTCGATTCTTCTTTTTCTGCTTTGATTTTTCTGTCTCTTCTTGAACATTAGAAAGTATTGAATTTTATTTTTTGTTTTTCTTAATTTTTGCAGAGTGCATCGGGAGGTTCTGGAAGTCGTTCCATTGCCCGTGTGATTGAAACCCTGGAGGCCTGTTGACATAGCACCTCTCTTTCTCCTCCTCGTCCTCCACCCCCTTCTGTTTTATAACTACCCCCCCATCTGATCCCTGCCCCACCCCCTTCACATTGACTATCTCTTTGTTATCTTGTCATTGTTTTATCCTCCCATAACTCTACTGCTCTCCACACCCCCCAGGTAGATTATTAGCCAGGCCAGATCATCTTCAACTGTCCCACCTCTGTTGTTTGTCCCTTCCCCCATCACTTTTTTTTTTTTTTTTTTTTTTTTTTTCAAATTTCCTCAATTATTTTATTCACCTCGAATCAAACATTACTTGTTCTTTTAAATCGGTTGTTTTTTTTTTCTTTTAATTTTTTAGATTTTATCATCACACTTCGTTTCCAATTTCTTTTTTTTTTTTTTTCGCTGTCCAAACTCTTCTGAAAGTAAGAGAAAAAATGTGCTAGGCTTGCCGAGCGGAGACGTTCTCTCGGCAATTCCTCCTCTCTTTACAAATATTTTCAGCACCTCTTTCTTTTTTTTTTTTTTCCTATTTAAAAATTGGTACAAGCTATTACGAAACAAAAAGGAATTTAAAGAAGGAATTTTCTCAAACGTTAACCTAGAATATAGATGTTTTCTGTTCTTCAGAAATAGGTGTTATTTTTGTTAACTCGAGATTTTACTTATATCAATGTTTCTCTTGATGAGAACTAAAGATGATGATTTCTTCTCGGCCTCTCTTCTTGATTCAGGAAAAAAAAAAGAAAAAAAAAAAAGAAAAAAAAAAAAAGGAAAGAAATTCCTTTTTGATTGTCCCACTCAGAAATCAGCCAAGTGCTAGTTTGATCTTTTTTTAAGGTTTGTCCATCTAAATCAAAGAAGACGTCAACCATTGAGCAAAATCTCTAAATCTTTTAAGCTGAAAACTTACTGCACACTAAAGTCCTCCATCTCGGATTGATGGAAAAAATCTTTTTACATTTTTTTCTTAATTTTTTTTTTTTTTTTTTCTTTATCCCCCATTTTGAATATGCTACGCATTTTTTTTTTTTTTTTTTTTTTAAACGGACTTACCACTATAAGCCAGTTGTAAAGTGATGACCCACGGTCCCTCTCACACATTTGTGAAGCTCATCGCCACGAACTTGCACAGGAGAGAAGAACAAGCCTTTTTCTTTCTTTTTTTCTTTTCTTCGTCCCCCCCCCCATTCATTCAGTCTTTTAGATGTAAAAATACAAAATATTTCTGTGGTATAGATATCTGCTTACCCACATAGAACAAACATCATGAACAGTAGATTCCGCCTACGAGAAACACATTGGGACCACAAATTCTGAATCTGTATAAGTAGTCGTTCCTTTTGAACAGATTTGAATATATATATATATATATACATATATATCTATATATCTATTTATATGTATATATAATACATATATATGTTTGATATTGTTCTTGCTCAATTGGTCCTGTCGAACAGCTATTCCTTTTGACTGGAATCGTCTGTACTTTGAATTTAATGTCTTTGTTTTACTTTGAAGTTAACGAAAAGTAGAATATTAAGAATTAAATTCTATTTTCCACTTACTATAAATGCATGGAAAGTAAGTAAATAGATACGATTGAAAATTACTAGAGTTTAGATATGGTTTCATATCTTCCATCATTCAGTGTTTTTTTTTTTTTTTTTTCTTCTTTCACTTTTGTTAGATAGAGATCATCTTTTATATCATAAAGCAATTTTATGAAAATCCAACTCTTGCCTGCGTGGGTTTTTAAGAATAGAATGCAACTAAAAAGATTCATTCTTTTTATTCCTTGAATTTTAAATAAGCATGCACGCACGCATATATATATATATATATATATATATATATGTTTTTAAATTCAATGAGGTGCAATATAAAATAACATCCATGTACACTAGATTAGCATAAGGCCCTGTCGAGAATAATGAATTACATGTACTATCACACGGCCCTGAAAATGAAATAGCTGGCTAAATATACAAATCAAAGCTTGAGGGAGGTGATATTTGATCAACACTGCTGGGGAGCCATGTTGAAATAATTCTTTTGTTTTTTAATCCTCGAAACAATTAAATGCTAAAAAAAACTGATGATCCCCAAAAGAAAAATTCATATATAGTACTATAATATCTAATTCCGTGTAAAACATACAACCCCTTTAAAAATCTCGTATTAATTGTATTGGAAATAATTGACTGAAATGACCCGAAAATGTTTATAGAAATATTCTAAAGTGTTTAAAGCTTTACAGACACACACACACATACACACATATATATGTGTGTGTGTGTGTATATGGCAAGATGCATTTCACCTTAAAACTCCATTGCTCGGGCTGGAGGGTTATTCCGCTTACAGGCCCTGCCATCTATGGGTCTACTGGGAAACCCATCCAAAAATCTTCAATTGCAAAGCTGAGCCATTCATTTACACTTGCATAATATCCACCGAAAATGACGAGGTAATTCATGTATGGATTGGCGTGGCGCTTCTGCCTAGGATGAAAGTGTTGTTCCTTGGTCCCCTTGTAGTGTAGTACCTGTGCATTCATTGAAAATATTAGACTCAAAAATGTATATGTTGATATATATTGTATTATGTATGTCAACTGCCACTTCTTGACAGAAGATGGCCATTTTTCCTGAGATGTCTGCACATAACAGTATATGATATATGTATGTACCACTCATATCACCCTCTAAGTGTCAAATATCTAAGGACCAGTGACAAGCAGGAACAAGATGACTGGAAGCTATATCCACTGCAGGGTTTTGTGTCTTGGTGTCTAACCTCTCCAGAATGCATACAGCATCTGGTATTCACAGACGGTAACCCATCTGGGTAATGATTAGGCTCGGCATGACTTGACTTTGGTGATCTTATGAAATTTATATACACATGTATGAGTGAGAAAGAGAGATGATTCTAAACTATCGATCACTGGGCAGTTTTCTCTGTATTAGCAGGGTTTCATCCTTACCATAATTCCAAAGTCCATCATGAATTTACAATGAGATGTTTTTTCTGATACCCGGCCAGTTGTGGGGGGTGCAGCTTTGGTGCTTTTACTTTTTTGGTCATTTTTGACAGAAAAAAAAGAAGGAAAGTGAAAAGGCTTTATTTTCTCTGCCTATAAACTACAATCTTTGACTCTTTACACAATAGCTGAATTTTACCTGTAATTTAACTGTCTACACATTACTATTTAGGTCACACAGCAGAGCTGTAGTCAATTGAATCAAAGACACGTTTCTATTTGGAAATAATTCTTGCCATTGTTATATCTCTCTTTCTTGCTCGCTTCTCTTTTTCCTTCTTTTCTTCTCTTTTTTTCTTCTTTCTTCCTTTCTCTCTCTTTTCTTCCTTTCTCTCTCTCTCTCTCTCTCTCTCTCTCTTTTCTTCCTTTCTCTCTCTCTCTTTTCTTCCTTTCTCTCTCTCTCTTTTCTTCCTTTCTCTCTCTCTCTTTTCTTCCTTTCTCTCTCTCTCTTTTCTTCCTTTCTCTCTCTCTCTTTTCTTCCTTTCTCTCTCTCTTTTCTTCCTTTCTCTCTCTCTTTTCTTCCTTTCTCTCTCCCTCTTTTCTTCCTTTCTCTCTCCCTCTTTTCTTCCTTTCTCTCTCCCTCTTTTCTTCCTTTCTCTCTCCCTCTTTTCTTCCTTTCTCTCTCCCTCTTTTCTTCCTTTCTCTCTCCCTCTTTTCTTCCTTTCTCTCTCCCTCTTTTCTTCCTTTCTCTCTCCCTCTTTTCTTCCTTTCTCTCTCCCTCTTTTCTTCCTTTCTCTCTCCCTCTTTTCTTCCTTTCTCTCTCTCTCTTTTCTTCCTTTCTCTCTCTCTCTTTTCTTCCTTTTCCTCTCTTTTCTTCTAAATGCCATTCCTCCCTCTCCTTTTTCTTTCCTTTCATCTACTGTAGACTGGCACAGTCTTCAAAATAAAATCATACCCCCCTCCACCCCTCCCTGTACGACAATTGCTTGTAGGCTCATTATCTATTATTCCACATGGAGAAAATGAAGAAAAAAACCCAAAAAAAAAACCCAACTACCAGTGCTTGGCTTTTCTTAATGGAAGAGAGAGAAAGCAATGAATTATTTCATTACTTCTCCCCTCCACACACACCTTCCACCTCCGACTTCCTACATTTTTTTTTTTCTTAAATTTTTTATTTTTTCTCGAATTACGTACATCACTTAGAAAGGAAAAAAGAAATCTTTTTGTTACTCTTGTTATGCTTCTAACATTCTTTGCCTTCTGCTGCATCTCACGACCCCCCCTCCTCGCCCCCTGAGCCCCCCCCCCTCCGAAAAACCTTGCAGCATTTCCATTTTCTGTTATTACCTCTTCTTCCGTAGCGTGCCTTTTTCTAAACGTGAAAAGAAAAGAAAAAAAAAATACGAAATATGTCACTGCAGAGAATAGAAAGGAAAAATGAGATTCGTAAGTTTTCCCTCCGTCTACAAAGGGTTTGGGCTTCTTCTTTCTTTTTTTTTTTTTTTTTTTCTTTTCTTTTAAATCTATTACTGTGGTCCCTCTCATAGCGAATGACTCTTATAACGAAATTCCACTCTACGAGAGGTCCTGATTGCCAAAAAAAATCTCTCTTAGCAAAATATATTCAGTTAGCAAGGTGAAAAAAAAAAACAACAAACTTTCATAGAATAATCTAGAATCATCTAGATTTCATTTATAAACTATCTAGGTTTATATCTAGTATCTAGGTTCTTATTTTGAGACAGGCAGTCATTCGATGAATTCTTATAAGATTATTAATTTATTTATGACATCATTCTCGTTTATTTGTATCTATTCATTAATCGGAAAGTAATTATCACATCATAGATTATTATTATTATGGTTTAAGGGGTGCAATAGTTTTTTCATTTGGAACAAATCCCACTGGTTTAATTATTCACTAAACAAATTTTCATTCTACGAGTCGTATTGTGGAGTGCGGATTGTTCTCATTGAGAGAGAGGTACCACCGTGTAAAGTTTGTCATGGGGCGGGTGGGTGGGGACATCTTGCTGAGAAAAAGAAGACAAAAAAATTTTTTTTTTTTTTTTCCGTCTCTCTTTCTGATTTCTGCTTGCCTGAGAAAAGAAAAGGGGAAAAAATACTTGATAAGGACCTAAGAACTCGTGTTTGGTCAGTGCTAGTCGGGAGTTGGCTGACAAATTAGTAATAAAAAAAACAAAAAAACCCTGCTCCACCTTCACCCTCCCCCCATTCTCTTTGTTGTGAGCCTTCCCCCACCCCGCAATTAATCATACCAATAATGAAAGAAAATAGTGGAGCAACATTATTATTATTATTATTATTATTATAATTATTATCCCTATGATAATGATGATAGTATTAAGCACATCTTAATTGTATGTTTAAATTATTGTATATTGTATCATTCCACATAACACCTCTCGGTCTGGCTAATGAATGGAGATAAAAAAAATCCTAGATGTATAAAACCCCCCCTAAAAAAAGCAAAACAAAACCCACAAAGCGAAAATCGTTTTTAAAAATCAAAAAAAAGAAGAAAAGAGTGTATATACATAGATACATATAGATTATATGTATGTGTGTATATGCACGACTACACACACATACACATACACACACACAGGCACACGTGCATGTGTAAATATGCACATACGTGCGTGTGAGTAAATGCTCTGTGTGTTTGTGTGTGCGCAAACAAGTGTGGATGAATGAATTTATAAATGAGAAATAAAAAAAAAATAAATAAAAATGAAAAAAAAAAGCCTTGCGTAAGTGTGCGAATGAATCTTTGAGTAAATAAAAATATGCATATTATTGGGAAGGAAGATGATTTCACTATGGAATATAGGAGACATTTTTAAAATAAAATGGAGAAAAAAAAAACAAAACAATATCCAGTTCGGGGAGAAAAATACTAATGAAACCTGTACAGACCAGAAATAAAATTGAAAAAAAAGCAAAAAAAAAAAAAAACAAACTTAAAAGTGGCATTTTTTATAACCACGATTTTAAAAAAATTGAAAAAAAAAAACATGGCGAAACATTTTACTTTTTTTTTTTCTTTTTCTTTTTTTTTCTTTCTTTTTTTTTTTTTTTTTTGTCTATGGCAGGTGGGTTGGGCAGGGCGGTCAAGTGGTGTTTTTATCTATGCACTTCTCCTGCGTCTTTGGGCACTTGTACTGGGCCTGTCGCAGCGGAGACAGTGGCTGCAGCAATTATTGTGAAGAACTACAATGTCCCCCGCTCTAGTATCTAACTACCCGGATGGCATTCGTAGATGTACATTTTCATCAGATGTAGTTCGTGCACAATAAAGATATTTTTACAAGGAAGTTAAACGCTTGTTTCATTGTTTTGTTTTCATTGTTTCATGGTTTGTTTTTTTTAATGTCTCTTTCAATCACACTCTGCAGAAGTCATCCGAATCCCATCATGTCAGAGTAGCTGATGAGATATTTTGCGGAAAATTCCTTTATCCTGGGCTTTCTCACACTGGCTGTGAATAGGGGAGTGATTCAATACAATTTCGTAGACACTTATGAAAGCAGCACGAATTCTGATATGACACTCACCCGTCTTGCAAGATGTCTTGGGTCATCTAACTTTGGCCGTGAAGGATAGGGCTTCAAGACGATTCGTAGATGGTGATAGAGGGAGTGAAAAGTGGTTCCCAGTGTCCCAGCTAATACGGCTCCCCTTGCTATCCAAAGTTTCTTTAATTGCTCCCCAATTTGGATTGTCATCTAATGATTTTTCTACCATTATACTTTCTGTTATATATTCCTCCCCTGACTAAGATTCCTCTTAAGCAATTCTTTCCTTGGGAGCGAAGTGATTCCCGTTTGGGAATCATTGTCTCAAACACGTATTCACTGTGCTTAAAGCCACAAGCATAGAGTACCCAGCAAAAGAAAAAGTCATACATAAGTCAATTTTATACGTATATTTCTACTTTACGAATCATTTGCTATTTCCAGGGGAATCGGAGAAGAGCAGTAATTCTAGTGATCTACATAAAAAAGAAAGTAAAATAGTTATATATGTTTAAAATTCTATTTTTATTCTCTTGGGTCTAGGTTTTCTTGAGAGTCTGATCTCCAGGTTTCCTTAAAACAGGCAAGACATTTTTCATCGAGATTCGGACTACACATTCACTTGAAAAATGTCAATTGTATTACAGAAAGCATACTTGATTCCTATTTACACAAAAGAAGAATACAAATCAAAATAATAGTAATTTTTATGATGTAAATTATAAAATTGACTTTCCGGAAGAAAAATTACTTAACATTTTAGATGAATGCCTAGATTGATCACAGGTCACAAAAAATGCTACTGTGAACTGAATCTACGGGAACCCATATGTACTCTTGAAATTTCATTGGCAGCCCTGTGCCACACGTGTTAACCATTTATTCTACCTACAATAGGATAGATCCAGTGAACACAGCAGTCCCTACCAAACTAACAGGGAGGTACATCGCTCTAGAAGAGAAGGGGGTTGAAGAGATTAACGACGGAGGGAATGGTTTACAATATAAACACATTCTTGTAGGAAAAAGATAATTGCTTTTCTAATCAGAACGATATCCCCCCTGAATCTTCAGTTACATATTACTAAAGTCTATGATTCCCATGGATTCACAATTGTTTATCACTTCCCCCGACCCACGTGGGCTTAATATTCCAAGCTACTAATAGAAACGTGAAACTTTCAACAGAGAGTCAATAATACGAGTACAGGAGCTAGGAGAAAAATCGTTCAAAATTAGAAAAAAAAGTGTGAAAATCTGCATATCAGTAGATTGTTTTATGCCTTTTTACATAAAACCAGGACACACACTATTTGACTATCTTGTTTTCAAAATGACTGCCCCCAAAATTGCAATGTTTTGATAAAAAGTTTTTGAGCATTCCCAGACCCCGAAATTGTGATATGTTAGGCTAGTCAATGCGGTGGATGGTGTTGGGGCGAAGAGAGCTGAGCCTATAACGGTCCAGAACCTGCTAAATGCCATCTCCTCTTTTTGTAGAAGCAAAGTGGCGTATCTACTAATCCAAGTTAAGTCTTGCACATAATGGAGTACTGAACAATAACCCATTTCATTCCAATGAGTACCGTGGACAAGGTTAAAATCTTTCAGAAGATGTGCAAAATCCACTATTTTTGTGCTCTTTCACATAGAAACCGGGTATACGCGATCTGACCACTATTGTGGCCACCATTTTTAGTTCAAAATGGCTGTTGAAAAAATACAATGTTAGAAACAGAACAGCATTCAAAACTCATGAGAATCTTGACTGAGAGGACTTAGTATCAAGGGCAGATAACCACGTTAGTAAACAACTAAAATCAGACCAGTGTTGTATATTGCTCCTATGCCTTTGCTTGCAGAGTCAGCACACATTGCAGCAACAACAATACTCGCAAGAAGCTTGTTGCTAAGGCCATTGATCATTTGTATACGGTACAGATCCTTGAAATAACCATGGACCATTTATTGTGGTAATTAGAGGCCTCCATATTGAGAGGAAATCGCTTGGTGACTTTTTCATTTCGGATTGGATGAACACCAATTATTGTCCAGTCGGAAGTCACATTCTCTGATCAAGCTAATGCAGTCTTGACACGACTGCATGTCACACGATCCTGACAAGTTACGGCAGCAGCCCCGTGCATTTTGCAGATATCTGCGTACCAAAACTGCGAGAGATCTTTCCCACCCGATGTTGAAAAGTTTGGCTTCATATCCTGACGCAGTATCAACAGGTAGACGTCCACAATTCCATTACCGGTCTTCGGTTTCGGGATTTGAACTTCTTACTCTTCAATTCGTGCGTTCTCCCAGAGGAACAGATTTTGAACTCTACGTTCAATGCTTTGGACATAGCGTTGTGTGTGAGTTCTCACTGGACCATACAAACTAAGTGCAATGGCTACCCATTCATATCGAACAAACGATACTATACAACAAGTATCATCATCTTATGAGTAATTTTCGGAGGGTAACTTTGCAGTACAAAAATCAGTCCAGGTGTTCGCAGCCATTACCATTGACCAAGCCCATCAAAGGACATGGATGTGTAATTAGAATAACAGATAACCCATCTGTTTAGATTAGGAGGATCACAGCTGGTCAGAAGTCGCTCGGTTCATTGATTATTTTGAAACTTCTGAAAAGATGTGCTCAAAAGCTATACAATACCCTCCGTCCAATTGACATTAGCGAAACATGTAAATGCAATGGTTGAAAGATTTCTGGAATTGGGAAGTCTGTTCACTGATGAGAGCAGCCGTCTTGATTGACTGGATATATAAAAGGCCATAGATAAAACTGCAGTTTCCAGTCTCAAACACATGAAGAAATAAGGCATTCATAATATGATTCCTATGTTACGCATCGGCTTGAAAAACGAGTGATTCAATTATCAGATATCTCAGGAAACAACATGACTATTTTCCATGTGATTTTACACATGAGACAGTCCAGGGTGTCATATCAAATCAAGGATCTGAAAGAAAAAAAAGATGTGAAGGATTTACCAAGTTGTTCATTCCCGTCATTCCAGAAATGGAGTATTTTTTTCATACATGAGAGCCAAGGAACTGCACTATCTTCTCTTTTGGAAATGTAAAAGCCGAGGCAATACACGAACTCAGATCTCATTGGATGCCTCGATAAGCTTCGGATAATGACAACCCTACGGTAGATGGAAAAAATTATAGATGGTTCTAGCATAATAAACTTGCCTTTCCCCAAATCCTGCTCAAGATTTGATGACTTTTCAGGAGAAGTCTCCACGCCTCATTTCATCAGGATCTGGAAAAAACACAAGGCGACTAGGTGTGGTGTGAGATCGATACATCCATAACAGTTTGAAAGGCTCATCAAGAACAGAACAGGAGATCAGCGAACTGCATCATTTGTTAAAAAGCTCCACACCGATTCCATGTGTATTGTGAGCAACATAGAATACCAAACATATTTTGGTTTGGTGAAACTGAGCAGGGTTATCAATGGCATTTAATTCTTTATGTATGGAGAGAATAATTATACATCGATATGACTGATCGTATCATCTAATGTGTGCCTTGCAGTTAAGAGTCGAATGATTCACATTTTATTTTTATGGCGTCATTATAGATAAAGATGACGACGGCAGTTTTGATCAGATTGTGTATATCCTGTTTTGTATGAAAGGACACGAAACATCTACCAGCAAACGAGTTCTGAACACATTCGATTAATCTATATTGCCAATTTAGTTAATTTTTTTTTTATAGTGGCCATTTTAAAATTAAAAATGGCTGCAGTTTTGGGTCAGATTGTGTGTCTTGTTTTTATATGAAATATCACCGAAAATTCCTCCAGGATTCGATTTTTAACACCTTCTTTGTATCTCAGAGAATTCTTGTTGAAATTTCAACTACCGTTGACTATTGCATTTTTTATGAAAGACACTTTGAAATCAAAATACCGAGGACAGTTTTTTTGTCAGAATCCGCACGTCCTGTTTTTAGATGTAAGGGTACCATGCATTTACTCTTATGCAAGATTCCACGTCTTTTGAAATCGAGTTTGCAGCTGCATTTCCGACCGTCTCCGGGTGATGACTGGGTTTATCTCACATTTAAAAATTTTTTTTTTTTATCATCTGACGGATCACCCGGAGGCAGCCGTAGGGTACAACGGCCAAAACGTTGAGTTTTTTAAAAAATAAACTCCTGTGAGGACAAAAGTTTGCATGAAAAAAAAATGATATAATGATATTCCCTCATCTAAAAAAAAATCGGACAAAATATTACGTCTAGTTGGTATTTTTGTACGTCCTGGTCGAGTTGGTTTTCCCAAAGTTTATTGTTTGTTGCTGATGCCATTCTTTCAGTGTGTGTCTAGTATTTTTATCTTAGTCTGACTGGTTTTTGGCTTCTCAGGAACTCATTAGACTGATAATTGACCGGTCATTCACCGGCCAATTAAAAAGGCGTGTCACTACCTCAACCGACTTATTTCATTTGATTCACAGATTTTAAATGTATGTAGGAGGTCTCCCTGGAAAGGATCCAACCATTTATTATTAACAAAAAAAAACAAAACAAAAAAAACAGGTCTGATCAGTCACCTAACAGGAAGTGCCACGTGACCAACGTGTTGTGGGCGATCAATTAAAACATTGGAGGGGATGATAAATGAATAAGTTACGTCTCTCGCCTTTTGTTGGACAGTAATCACTAAAAAGTCTGGATTATGAAAAAAACAAAAACAAAAAAGCGGGCACAAACTAGGGACCAATTTAGCATTAACTTGTATCGCAAATAGAACCATCAACTAAAATCTATTCTGAGGGAATTGAAAAAAAAAAGGTTTTTGTAGCCATAATAAGGAGTAAATGCTCAAAATTTCAGCCCCCTAGCTCCATTGATGCAACCTGTGCGCGTGATGCATACATACATACATGGCCAGTCAGATCGACTTGAAAACTGAAGAAACCTATTTTGACTATTTTTGTGACAGTTTTGATTTACGGTGTTTTTTTTTCAACTATTGACAATGACGTCATAATAGTATAAAAACCCGCACAGACCTTAGTTTGGATTATATGAATGAACATAAAAGATCTGTTTGCGAAGTGATCTGATTCCATGTATTCCATCAGTCCCGGGATGAACTTATGGCTCTTCAACTTTTGGTTCCTTTTTTTGAAAATGAAACCTAACCAAGAGACAGACCCGCAAATTGAGAACCATGCAACGTGTACATGAAAGAATTATGCTCGACCTCACATTAAGAGACCACACTACAGCACAATACATCCAGGAGAAGACAGGGGTTTAGGGCATCATAGACTCCATTATTAAACTCAAATGGCAATGGGCTGGCCAAGAATGGTAGATAACCGATGGGCACCGTGACTTATGACATGAATCCTCAGAGATCACCTGCGCAACCGAAGCTGGCAGGGTATTTCATAGAGAGACAAGTAAGACAAATTCAGAAAGTGCTGGCTCCATGACGCCCACATAAGAAAAGTGCGGCGAATACTGGGGAAGATCAATGTCCAACGACGGACATTAAGAGACTGATGATGATAATGATGAAAAGAATAGATTTCTTTAACCATCTGACAAAGATGAATGCGTCCTTGGCTTTTTATAACCTTTTAAAAATTCAGGCATTAAGCACCTTGATAGATTAATCTTCAAAGGGTTGATTAAAAAAAGTTTGCCAACCAGATAGGAAGCTTAGTACTTGAAGCTGTCCCGTAATGTCATTTTATTCATTATAACATCTGGCTTGTCCTTTTTTTACAGTTACCGAACTCAGCACAGAAACAAATTTAGAGAAAGAAGAAATGGTAGTTGGTAGATTGTGTAGCGCCAGTTTTCTAATTTGGAAGGGTCAGCCTGCCGAGAAAATCAGCACTCTAAGTCTTTGCTTTTACCTGAACTCGACCTATGATTTCTAGCACCGGTGGGAAATCCTCAACTAATTTAGCCTCGAGACAAGCCACATTGTATTCAGTAAACCTTGCTTCCTACGGTACAAGGTCAAATTGGAATAGTAAGATTGTGTTACGTCAACATTTCAATGGGGATTGTGCCCGTCTTGAAATTCAGCATTCGAACACCATTTCCTGGCCCTGGTTGGGAATACGCAATTACCTCAGCCACGATGCTGGCCGGTTAGTATTTATTAAGTCAAGCAGTGTATAGCACAGGGTCAATTTGGGAGTTGTGGTAATAGGAAGATTGAGTTTCGCCAATATTTCAAGTGGAGAGGGTCTGTCAGCATATCTGTCAGCATTTGAAATACAGTGGAAGACGCTTATTGTGATCACTTCGGAAAAGAGTCTTTTAGATAATAAAAACATCGAGGAAAGGGTATCTAAAAATGGAACAAATTGCATTCAGTGTTATAAATATATTTATTCGATATGAATTCTTAGTTATGTTATTGAATTCAGTAGCTGAAAACCCGATCTACTGGTGGATTTTTTCCTGTGGAAGGCTTAAATGAGGCCCGAGACCCGAGGCCCGAGACCCGAGGCCCCTATAAGATATCATAGATTTGAACAATGTATTCATTGAATTATGACCTTTTTTGGAAACTATCCCCATCGTGAACTTTTGGATCTCATTTGATTTTAATATCGGGGGCGAGGATTCCAGAAAAAGATAGATGGAAATCAGATCATTATATCACGAATAGAGACCCTACAATTTTTTTGTATTTGAATTTTCGAAAACTAAAAACCTGCTCCGGGGTCCCACTTGTAACCGAAGAAAATAATGTGGCCATAGCTCTAGCTGTCCTTGAGTTATGCGATCACATACAGACGGATAAAATTTTGAGATTTAAAAAAAAATTTTTCTTTAAATTATTATTATTATTATTATTATTATTATTATTATTATTATTATTATTATTATTATTATCATCATCATCAGTAGTAGTAGTAGTAGTAGTAGCAGCAGCAGTTGCAGCAGTTGCAGCAGCATTTACCCATCCAAAATAACGGGTGTGTTTGCTTACGGATCGGCTCTAAGGAGGCTTAAACCATTTTATTGGGTAATTCATTTTTGAATAATTCAAGAGTCGTGATTTAAAGTTTCTTCCAAGTCTTAAATCAACTCAAGCTGTTTTGATGTGTGTGATCAGACGTTTTAAGTTTTAAGAGTTTCTAAAGCGTATTTGGTATGTTATTTTAGGAAATGAGATTAACCAACGAGATGCATTGGCGACAAACAGTGAAGGAATTTTCACATAAGCTCATTATATGGTCAGGCAAGTAAGATTGTTATGAACAACTTTACATTATGAAAAATTAATATGAAATTCATTGCCTTTTTAAATGAATTTTTAATTCATTTTAAATAAAGTGCTCGGGACCGACTGATTTTGCTATCATTATAATAAACGGCCAGTAGTTATTTTATAGGGGGTTAAGTTTGAAATGTAGATATATGCTAAATTGGCCCCTTAGTTTGTGTTTGGCAACATTCACGATCGTTTTTTTTAAAATTCTGACTTTTTAGTAACCAATGCACAACAAAAAGTGAGAAAGGTAATTTATACATTGATAAACACATTTTATTTTCTATTTTCTTTTTTAATTGATCAGACCCAACGCGGCATAACTACCAGAAAGACGTTAGACATGTGACGGTTTCTATCGAGTGACCAGCCGGACTTCGTTATTTTTTTTTCTTTTTTGTTCAGGCAGCATAACCGAATCATCTTTGTTTGAATGTGTGGCGGAGTCATCAATAGAGCAAACGTCTTCTGTCTAACGTGGTTCCAGTAGAAATTTGTTCTCCGCTTGGAAGATTCGCTGACGTGGTTGTCTGACTGGGCAACAAAGTCAAAATCTATTTTCGAAAGCAATCTCTTCTCTCGCATCAAGAACATGGTCGGTTTATCAGAAACAATAACCCGCTCACCAAAACCAATTACTCTCATGCTATTTACTTCTTGATGTTCGCCGTGTTTAGTTTGCAGTGTATAGTTGGACACGCCGGTTCTCGTGGGATAGCAAGAGTTGAGCAACTTCGGGCCTGATCATTATCTAGATTGGTGACCGTCTGGGAATAATACCTGGTGCCGTAAGCCGAGTTATACCAAAGAATTTTTTAAAAAATGGTACTCAATGCCTCTATAAAGAGTAGGATTGAAGATAAGAGGTTGTCGAACTCTCAGTCGGAAGGTTGTCAAAAACGAAGACTTTGGATGCTGATTTTCAATGATGCTAATTTGTCAGGAACATTGGCGCTACGCAATCTTCCCATATCAAAGTTTCCTCTGGTTTGGCCTTATGCAAGCCCAAGCTAATTTTAGTAAGTATCGATCACGTGCTGTTGAACTGATCACTGAATCGTTTTGTTTTTTCTATACCCGACGTATAGTGAGAGCCGAAGCAAGAGCAGGGCGAGGTCGTGTGTGTGTGTGAGGAGTGGCTCAGTTCCCCTCGGGCGCAGGTGTGAAAGTTAATTGACTCCGTCCCATAATATCTGTCGATTAATGATAATGTTTTCCTCTGGTATTCAATGCAACCAATGATGCTAACTCAAAAAATGTGTTCGTGCAAGTTTGCCAAAAAGCGATAAATTAAAGAAAAACGGCCAAAACCACACCAAAAAAAGGCTCAAACGTCTAAACATGTTCGCGCTAATTTAGCACCTTTTTTTTTTAGCTCTGCCGAAACAAGAAACGCGCTGACTTTAGCACAAAAAGTGCTAAACTGGCCACACTGTGCCCTACTTCTCCCGAGTACTGTCTTTGCCCCCACAACCGGGTGCTGAGAACCCCTGCTACGCCACAGCACGTTTTAGTATTTATTTATCACCCAACGATGGCAAAATATGATTTGTGGTCATAATTGAGTGCGGGGAAATCAATACTATCCACATTGTATAGCAAGGGATTCAAATTACGTTTTTTTTTTTTGCTTCAAAAGCGAGTCACCCAAAATATACGCAGTTTCTGTTGAATTTGTTGCAGGTATTAGAGTTTACTTCCGACTCCACTCTTCTTAGTGCAATGGGGAGGTACTGTCCGAGGTCGAGCAGGGCGGACAGATCTCCGGTTACAAGAACAGAATCCTTATTGGAATTATTCTGCGTAGAGAGACTCGGTGCAAATGCACATGACAAATCCGATATGCGTAGCCGAGAGGTTTATTGCCGAATACATTTAGTTCTAAGATTACAAGGATACATACCCGGTGAATGTCAGCATTTCTTATTTTCATATATCAATAGCTCTATTTACTGTGTTGGATATCGAACACTGTGATTGAATATCATCTAAAACATAGGACATTTATATCTATCTATGTATATGTCTATCTATATGTGTGTGCATTACACAAATCAGAAATACATCATAATATGATATAATGATACAGTATCTAATGTGTGATGGGTTTATTTTATAAAGTGCACGATAAATTCAACATTAAACATCAAGTTGATTTAGAGGAGACTTTAGAATATAATGAAGTAAGGATTCGCTACACAAAAACGCTTATGTTTCTGTCCTTTTGAGGTTTCTTCTGGTGAAAACAGTGTAGAAACATAAGCGTATTTTTGTAGCGAATCCTTACTTCATTATATATATATATATATATATATATATATATATATATATATATATATATATGATTTACAAAAGAAACATTATTTTATTATGGAGTAACGGTTACGTCCATCATTTATTGTGATTGAGTCGAAAACATTTAAAAACGTCTTCAGTCTCCAGATATACTTCTAAAAATGATCCAAGAAATATATTGGATAATAAATGAAATCTGATTTTTCATCACGAACCTTTACTTTGTTAAAACATTTCTCATCTTTTTTTTCCCTTATTACTAAGAATTAAACAAATTAGAATATTACTTATTTATCAAAGAATATTACGTAGGGATGAGTAGGAAAGGTTTACCGGTTAGACATTGTCTAGCGCCATAGTTCGTCATGGAAGGAAATGGGAAAGGCCTTTGACCAGCAGCAGTCTTATAATGGCTGCTGCTGCTGCTACTGCTGCTGCTGCTGATGATGATGTCGATGATCTCATTATATTAATATCTACATTTAGAAGGAAAAACATCTAAATTGGCAACATTGGGAGGCTAAATCGGTCGAGATGAAAAAGATGGAAAGGCTTGAAGGGTTAGGGGGGTTAGAGGTGATGGGTCAGTTTGAATGGCGACCGTTGGGCGAGCCAAAAGGACGAGGAAGGAAACGTAGTGGAGATTATCTCTGTGGAGCATATTTCTAGGGTGAGAGCAGAAGCGTAGCAAGAGGCGGGGGTGGGGGCAAGGTGTGAAAGGGCGCGAAATTTCCTGCTGGTTATTTAATAACCATGCCATTCACTAGGACATTGGTTTCCCCAAAACGGGTTTTGGGGGATAAGTAGATCAAGGGTGGGAATAGGGCTATTTGGTGAAAAAAAAAAAAAAAAAGAAAAAAATGAAAGTCTTGGTGAATATTCGGGGCTCAAAGATTATGGGGGATGTGTCTCTCACCAATAGATCCATGAATCGAAAAACCGGTAGCCGAAAAAAAAAAAAAAAGAATCAAGATCAGAGATCACATTGATGTGTATATCAGTTACAAAAGCAGAATTCTTATTTTTTGTAATAAATCAGAATTTTAAGTGATGTGTTCTTTATTATTTTAGCTGAGTTTCTTTGATCAAGAAACACACAACACCAGCAGTACAATTATTAAATTTAACTAATTCTTCTTGCATTTATATATGTACTAGGATATATATATATATATATATATATATATATATATATATATATATATATGACCACAATTTTGCCACTGATGCTAGCTTCACCATCATAGAAAAAATAGAAAAAACTACTCCAATTGACATAACTAAAGTTCTAGAAAAACACGAAGACATGTGGATCAACAAACTTAAAACCCTATACCCTAATGGATTAAATACTAAACTGAACAACCCGCACCACACAGAACACTAATACACACAACTCCTACCATTAATATCCTCACACCCACATCTTAGACACACTCAATAATGGAAGCTTCAAAGTCACCTAGACCCATAGGAAAAACTTCACCTTAGCCTGTTACAACCCCTGTCCAATTCATAGCCAAAACACTTTCAGCAACATTTTCAGTAACTTTTAAGGTTGATACCTATGTAGCTCCTTGACTCCACCACCCCTCCTTCTACACTATCCCAAACATACCAAAAAACCCACCTCCCCAATACTACCCCCCACCTTGACACACTCTGCCCTCCCCAAGTCCAACTGCTGCTGCTTTACCAAAATCCCAATACCTGCTGGTCATTCTTACATTCAGCATGAGGCCTCTTGTAGCCCTGACAACAAAACCTACCCACAATGCATAGCCGCTGACAGTGGACTCTGGCTCCACATGATACATTTTAATTCACACTCACACAACACGCACCACTGATGATGAGAGAAATCTCGAAACATGTATGGACTATTGACATATAAGGATTAATAAACCTTACCACCAAAAACTTCACTCCCGAGTCTGTCTCACTCTCTAAAGTACACATTATATATATATATATATATATGAATGATACAGATCAGGCTAGCAGTATAGTATGATATAATAGTATATCAATAATATAAAGCAACGTCTGATATGTGATGGATTTATTTCATAGAGTGCTCGATACATTCAACTTTATACTATGAAAGTCCAGTTGTTTTAGAGTAGAGCTGGAAATAAATAGTAGAATGTGGATTCACTACACAAACTAGCTCATGTTTCTGCCCTCTCCGGATGTTTCTATCTTCTCCGGGCCTCATCATTCGCCTGGATGCTGAAAACCCTTACTAAGCCAAAGGGGAATCTTTTTCAAGATTTGGGTCTAAATTAGTCGGTTCTGATGCAAAGATATTTTTTCATATTCAAATAAGAGAAGTTGGGTGAGAATAAACACGAAAAATCACAGACTTTATAAAAATTAGGATAATTATTTATTTTTGTTTAACAAATTGCAAGTTGGTCACAAATGTTGAATTCATTTTTTCATTTTAGGAGCAAAAAAGAGATCACTCTGTTCGTAAGCTGTGACGTTGTTTATACGATTTTTGACTGCGTTTGGCAACATTTGGCAACATTTGTTCCTGTAATAATAAATTTAATATTTTTTTTAAAAATCTTTGCTTTCAATGGATTTTACGAGTTAATCCCCGTTTAAAGACCCGAAATAGAAATAGATAATAATTGCAACAAAAATAAAAGGAAAAATATCGGCCGAAATGCAATATAATCCACATATATACATATATATATATACGCGATATAATCCATATATATATATGTATACATATATATATATATATATATATATATATATATATATATATATATATATATATACATCATATTGCGTATATATATATATATATATATATATATATATATATATATATATATATATATATATATATATATATATATATATATATATATGGATTATATTGCATCTCGGGCGATATTTCTCTTTTCATTTTCGATTCAATTATCATTCATTTTTGTTTCAGATATATATGAAGTGTGTACATAAGTTATAAACACTGTTTAGAGCACTTTCTTTTTTCCCCCTTTCTTTTTTCCCCCTTTCTTTTTTTTTTTTTTTTTTCTCGTGTTTTATTTCTATCCGGAGAACAATTTTTTGGAAAAGGAATAATATGACGTAGTGTGACGTAAAAAAAATATGTTATCAAGGTAGCATCTTCCTTTCTTTGTTACGGACGCTGTGTAACGCTCTTTAACCACTTTCTCTTCGGGTCACCCAATGTCTTACGAAGGCCGTTAACCTACTCAAATAAAGTCTTAACATGATATTTTTCCCCGTTCTTAGAACAACCGATTTACGTTGCAGTAAAAAAGAGAGAAAGAAAGGAGATGAGAGAAAGAAAGAGTAGAAAGAAGAGAATGGGATACGGCATACGTTATTAATAAGAAAACGAATATCAAGATGCGAGACATGGTGAGAGGGTGGGGGGAAGTCGTACGTACAGAAATATAGAGAGTGAGCTGTAGTATAAAAGGGAGATAAAGGAGATGATTATACGCAGAGAGAGAGAGAGAGAGAGAGAGAGAGAAAGTTAGAGAGAGAGGGGGTGAGAGAGAGGTAGGCAAGGACACTGAGAATAAAAGATTGAGAGGAGGTCGGAGAAGATATATATATATATATATATATATATAGAGAGAGAGAGAGAGAGAGAGAGACAGAGAGACAGAGAGAGACAGAGACAGAGAGACAGAGAGGTGGGGGAGAGAACGGAGGTGGGGATAGGTCTAAAAAGAATGATGAAATTGTTCAGCGGCCAAGGCTTCAAAAAGAACCTTAAAAAAAATGACCTATCCCTCCCGGCGATAGAACAAGATGAAACCGGTCTCAAACGAAAAACTATGGATGCCTATTAATGGAACATTGGGTTTGTACTCATCTAAAGAAAAAGGTGTACAGACATGCACGTTAACCCCTTCTCTATCGATGAATCATGGAATTCTTCAAAATCGTCTTGTTCTATTCCACAATAATGTTTGTATTTTAGTGTTCTGCATGAATTTTTTTTTTGTAAAGGACTCAACAAATATGACAATCATCATCATCATCATCATCATCATCAGCAGCAGCAGCAGCAGCAGCAGCAGCAGTCTTTTATCATCCGTCGTTAGATATAAACCTTCCCCGGGATTCGCGAGATCTCTCTATCATACTCTATCTATCAGAGCCAATACTTTCTGAACTTGTTTAGTTCGTCTCACCATCTTGGGAATCCATGTTGTGAGTCATGATATCCATTGATTGTCTGCCATTCTCGCAACATGACCAGCCCATTACAATTTGAGTTTTATTATGGATTCCATGATGTCTCAGACTCCTGTTTTTCTCCTAATAAATTGTGATGTCTTGTGATCTCTCCTTGTTAGTTTGAGCATGATTCTTTCATGTGCACATTGCATGGTTAAGTTCCATGTTTCAGCTCCTTAGGTGACTATCGGGCTGACGCATTGGTTGTATACTGTTCTCTTTAGGATTAATGGGATTTTCTGAAGCTTGAGCTTGCTCTACCGAAGGCATGCCATCCTAGAATGATTCTTCGCTTGATTTCTTCTTCTTTTGAGGATTTCATGGAGATTTGTTGTCCTTGGTAGATATAGTGGTCTACTTCCCCCAGCTTTCTGTTTCCGATTTTTATCGCAGTGCGTTCATTTCCGACGTGTTTTTTTTTGTACATGATCTAAGAGGGCTAAATCCCCATATTGATGCTTTGGGGACAGCATTTTAACCCCTCTACGAACTATTTTTTTTTTCAATTTTTTTTTCACGGAAATACTCCATTTTTCTCAATAAGATGATATTTTATGCTATTGTATGAACGTTGTGTCTCCAGGTCTCAGGGACATACCTGAATATTTGGAGTTGGAAAGAAAGAAAGAAGAGAAAGAAAGTGGTTGGAAAGAAGTGAATAGAGAAAGAGTTGGAGGGAAGTAGAGAGTGGGAGATAAGAAAAAGAGAAAGAATAGGGGTAAAGAGACGAGGAAAGAAGGGGACGGATATAAGGAGCTAAAGCAGAAAACAATAGTTGAAGAGTTTAAGGGAAAGAAAATAAAGAGAGGGTGTGAAGAAGTAGTAGTCAGAGGAAGTGGAGTAAAAAAGCAGACGATATAAAAAAAAGAGAGAAAAAAGAAAAGGACGTTGAGATAAAAGAAGAAGAAGAAGAAGAAGAAGAAGAAGAAGAAGAAGAAGAAGAAGAAGAAGAAGAAGAAGAAGTAGAAGAGAGCTCTTTTAAAAAAATCTATTGTATAATACAAAAGTTGCAGTCGTTGTAGTAATCATCTTTTGTTGGAATAAAAGCAGGAGTAGAGTTTGACAATGTAGCAGCCAGGCTTGTTTGTATTTATTTTCTATGAATTAATTCGTTGGTGCAGAGTTGGCCTAACATTTAGATGCACGGAAAATGGAACTGGCAAACCAAGATCAAGTTCCAACTGAGATAGTCTGTGTTCATTTCACATTATTAACATTGGGAGAGACATAAAACTCGTCATTTGGTATAGTAAGATAAATTTACTAAATATTCATATTTAATTGACAGACCAGGAGAATTTTGGGCGTTACAAAGCATCGGGCGTGTATATCTAATACTATAAAGACGACGAATGTTTGTTCCTATGTTTGTTTATATACTCTTAAACACTTGCATCCAACAAGCTGAAAATTTGTGTACAAGGGCAACTTGGTCCCAAGATGAATATAGTTAGGTGGTGCTGACCCAACAAAGTCAATTCGAGGTCAGATCAATATTGGTATATCTTGGTGTATCGTGACAGGATGAACATAAGATAGGTGGTGCTGATATATTTGAGGCCAGGTCAATTTTGGTTGGTATTTTCAAATCTAACAGAGACGGCTCCACCCTTCACTCTGCAAATTTGTGTACTAGTGTAACTTGACCCCCAAGATGAACATGAAATCAGCCATCGTTACTTTGAGAAGTTATGTGTAAGAGTTTACTACATGACCTTTCAGAAGCAACGCCGGATACCCTAGCTAATACACACACACACACACACACACACACACACACACACACACATATATATATATATATCGAAGGGTTTTCCAAGACGATAGAACCTGAATGGCTGGGCTAGTCTGCACGATTGAGGTTTAATGTGAAGCACGATGTGCGCACGACTGACCCCACCCTTTATATCAAACCGATTGTTTGCATGCAAAGGTCCACAAATATAGCCTGAATATCAGCAAATACGCACACACGCACACACACACACACACACATACACACATATATATATATGTGTGTGTGTGTGTGTGTGTGTGTGTGTGTGTGCGTAGACAGGCACGCGCGCGCACATGCCCACATATATAAGCCAATGTTTGTTGCTTCGTAACGCAAAAAAACATGTCAAGCTATGTCTTTGTTCATATCCAAGACTGAAGACCAGGTACGTATTTTGCATAATTTTGTACCTTGTATGCATAACCCCCAAATATATGTCTGCATATCTCAAGCTTTGGTTCTCAAACGTTCGAACATTTACGTTCATTGAATGCAATCATTCATTATCCTCTACATAAAGAAGACAAGTTAACTAAAAAAGAATCCTTTGGCTACGATCTTTCATCAAACTTGTACAGATGTTATCCAATTTATTTACTTCCGTCAAACGAAGTTGAAAAGAAGTATTCGTGTTTGGCGACGTCTTTCCGTCTATTCACACGATATCTCTGAAAGTACCGGATGAATTTCAATGAGATTTCGTGAAACAGCAGACAATGGGGATAAAAGAGAGGTGGTATGATTTCAGGGCGGATACAGGAACTGGGGAAACCCAAATTTGGAGTTACATTTGCTTTTCCCCCTGGTAATAAGAACAAGAACAAACCTCACCAAATCTAGGGTAATAAGCTCTTCACGGGTTGTCTACCACGCTACGTTAAAACAAACCCGTGTATATAATTAATATTTCCTCTACCGTGATTTGAAACCATGACCATGTGATTAGAAATACACTTACCAACTGAGCTAAATTGGCTACTTTGAAAATAGTTTTCATTGTAAGGAATGTTTGTGCCATTCATGAGAAAAACTATTGATGAAAAAACTGACACGAAAAATTATTTGTTTCCAATGTTTATAACCGAAGATTGGTCAGAGAATGATCTTTGGTGACTTCCAATGACTCCAAAGGCTGGTCTTTGTGAGGCATTGATTTTCATTGGTTCTCCATGAATAGGCCTTGTAGTTCTAGCAGGGAAGTGGTACAGACACACAAACAAATGGCTCAAATATTAGCTCAATAGGCCTTGTAGTTCTAGCGGTGAAGTGACACAGACGAACAGACAAAAGGCTCAGATATTGGTATCGATACAATACAACAATGGCAGCAATCATCTTCGGTCGGAACAGAATTAGGGTTGGCGTGTGACCCTGCAGCAGCCAGGCTTGATTTGGTCTTAGGCTGTCGGCATTAATCAGCACATACCTAGAATCATGGTATACTTTTCCACTTTTTTGATACTTTTGGACCACGTTGAAAAAATTCCATTCTGTGGAATCTTCAATGTTCTGCAAACCTGGCAGAGAACTGTTTTTTTTTTTTTTTTGACGGATAGAACGGTTCGTTTGTTTGTGGGTGTTTTTACGGTACGGTTTTTTTTTCCACGCCCGTTTTTTACATCGAAAAGTAACCGAACTAATGAATGGTATATGAAAAATCTTGGTTATAAAGAAAGATTAGAGTCCTTGGGTTTAACAACTTTGCAAGGGAGAAGAATGAGAGGAGGTAAGTTGGGACGTTTACAATAATTAATGGAATTTTCAAATGTGATGCTTCATTCTCTGATATCTCTCCCCGAACTGGAAATTTATTGACAAGACAAATTAAAAAAACTAAATCCACTGAACAATTAGATTTTTTTTGAATAGAATAATATATTTTTGGAATGAGATGCCCAGTAATACCAAAAAAACAAACAAACAAAAAAAAAACAGTTGTGAACAGAGTTTTATAAATAATCCAGATAAGTTCAGAAATTATGGAAAAAGCATAAGCTTACAAACACACTTTTAGAGTCTCTCTAAAGAGATTTTCAAGAGTGTCTGATCCGCGAATTGTCTCAACTGTAGATAAGTATTTTAGTGGTACAAAACTTCAACATTGTCGTAATTAGCGGCGACATATTAAACCATAAGAAGTGGAGGAGGAAGAAATAACGTAGTCTCTTTCTTAAAATATGAATTCTGAAAAGCTCTTTTCGTCCGACACTCTTTAGAGGATGATTCATCAGACAGATGTTTAAACTGTGGAGAAACAATTTTTACAAATTAGTATATGTCATTTCAAACGTCATTTCAAACGGAAAAAACACGTCAAAGACAGGCTCAAGAAATGTAGGCACAAATTGTAGATGTTTACATCTATTTATCTAGATTGAATATTTTTTTTATATGAAAATCTTGTATTTATTTTGAAGTTGATGTGCAAATTGTGCGTAATTGGAGATTCTCAAAGAGACATGATAAATATATAAGTAAATAAATCTAAGTTTAAAGTGAAATGTCTAATTTTCTCTCGCTGAAGGGAAAGGGTGGGGCATGTTCTTTGGATTCTGGAAAGTTACTGTGTGTGATAACATCATACCCGATTACAATATTAAAAATATTAAAAAAGGTAAGGAAAAAAAAATTTTAAAAAAGAAAAAAACTTCAAGGAAATGATACGAAATTTTCAAAAACAGAAGAATCTGTTTATTATAATCACGGAGAATGTTATCAGACTGTAATTGTGATCAAAGTCCGTCGGTCCCAAACACTTCGTTCAAAATGAATGAAAATTGAAAAAGTCAAAAAAAAAAGATTCCGTATTAAATTCTTATAACGTAAAGTTGTTTGTTACAGTGAATTTAATAAGATGACCATATTTCATTGCAATGATTGTAAATTGTTACAATTTATATAACCGTTGTTCAATAAATGCGCCGTGAACGTATGTGTTTAAGATTGATAACGTAACAAATTTAAAAAAAAAAAAACCCAAAACGACTACTGGTTACTTGGACCGTAATTCTGGTTTTCCTCCAAGTGTCACAACGAGTTCGACTGGTCTCTTCAAATCTGCTACTGACGACATTCATGTTGAACTTAGGACCAGACGACTATAGATACCTATAAGACCCTGTCACAAAGTAATCACAATAAGCGGCTTCCACTGAGTTCTGATTGGCTAATTTGAGAGTATAGATGCACTTACAAACAGAAAATGTCATTTACTGATTAGCTACGTGAGAGATAACCCGGCATTGCCTACAATGAAATAAAATGTTTTTCAGAATATGCCTACCTATTATCAACACATTTTGCTCTCTAATCAGCAAAACAGTGAAGGCAGATTCTACCCGATATTTTGTACGTATATATATGTATAAAATAATATCAATATACAATACATATAAAACCTTATATAAAATGATAAACTACATGTATGACATAAACTAAATAACAAAGGGAGGTGTTGTTTGATCAACACTACTGGTGTGCCGTGTTAGTATAACTGTTTTGTTTTCAAAATCCCCGAAACGTTTACATGGCGAATAACTAATAATTCCAACAAGAAAAATTTTTTACAATGTACAATAATAACAGGGTATTGGGAAAACAGGGAAAAACACTTCGGAAAATTACATAAATTGCATTGACAGATATTTGGGAAATGGCTGACTGAAGTGACACACACAAAAAAAATCTACTGAAAAAATGTTTAGTGTTTAAAGCTGTAAAGCTTTCTAGACTACAAACGTATGACACATGATCGCAGCCACTCGAATATGAATATGGCGGCTCTTCGGAGAACACAATGTCATGGGGTCCCCAATGGCGCAGCATGTACGTGAGAAAGAGGCAGGGTGAACAGCTCGGTCCCAGATTGGCAAGATGTTCTGTTAATTGATGGTAGAGCATGGTAGGCTGAGACGGCCGCAGAACAATCTTGTTGCTGCATACGGCACCTGGTGTTACCAGACGGTCATCCATCTGAATAATGACAACGTCCGACGTCGTTTGAACTTCGGTGATCGTAATCGACCTGGTGTATCCAACGCGATTTGGCCGTTCTAGATACAACATTGGTTAATACATTTAAGACAATCTCCGTGTGTATAGGAGTGTGCATTAGCCTCTGTGCGTGTGTGTGTGTGAGGGGTCGTGTGTGTGCGCAGGAGGGGGCAGTAGGTAACATTTTATCTGAGATATATATCCAAGGATCTTCATTGACCACTGTTATCCACAACCATTTTTCAATCTTCCCTGTTCTTCCTGGGATGAACCCCACCAGTGCTTTTTCTTTTCACGGATTGAAGACAGAACGGCTGAAACAACCCCCACCCGACCCTACGCAATGTGTGTTCATTTTCACCTTCCTGAATTCGCACGTCTGAGGATGAATACCTGTGAATATGAAGAGTATTTATTGAAATCGGGTGAAAAAATGAAGGCTCATTCTCCCAGGGCATTTGTGGGAAATAACTCAAGGCACCGGATATTAAAGTGAAAGGTCTACTGAAGGCTCTATTTGTTGATACCCAAAGGACCTATGCATATGTATACATATACGTGTGTGTGTGTATGTGTGTAAGTGTGTCTTCCTCGACTATATATGTATATATTTATATATATGATAAATAATTACATATATATGCGTGTGTGCTTATATAAATATGTGTGTATGAGTCTTTCGAGACTATATATATAGATATGCATGCGTGTGTTCATATATATATGTGTGTGTGTGTGTGTGTGCATGTCTATCTATACTGTACGTATATATGCGTGTGTGTTTATATAAATATACATATGTGTGTGCGTGTGTCTTTCTTGACTATATATATATATATATATATATATATATATATATATATATATATATGTATATGCGTTCGTGTTTATATATATATATATATATATATATATATATATATATATGTGTGTGTGTGTGTGTGTGTGTGTGTGTGTGTGTGTGTGTATGTGTGTGTGTGTGTGTGTGTGTGAGAACGATTTGAATGCCAGTGTCGCTCGGGGATGAAATAGCTGTACAGTTGACAATGCAGAAATAAAACATGTAATATATGTCTCCTCACCCAAGGTAACCTGGTGCCGCGAGCCAAAAATGGTTTGAGTGTTTGAGTGTACTACATGGCAGGTTGTGCGATCAAATCTTGGCGTGGGAGTGATATGCCCTCGGACAGGTTCGTGCACACAGTCAAGCAAACCCAAGGAGACCGGCACCCACCCTCGGGCAGGTCAACACTTTGACTTTTCGCGTGACCGCTATTGAAATGGTTTGAAATTTCGTTGATGTATGATTCATTAAAAATCGACTATGGATGCACGAGAGGGCAAAAACAAAGATACTTAACGGAAACTGTTGAAACTTTGAAGTGAGTTCATTCGTGGAAAATTCTTGGAAGAAAAACAGAAGTTAATACATTAATATTCCAGTGTTTAAAGCTGTAAAGCTTTCTAAACCAGATTATTTCAAATAAGAATTTCAATGTGATATAACGCAAATTATAATCATTATGTCGGACCACATGTATCCATTTCCTAATACATAACTGTCATGCTTGAAGAAACGAATAGACTGAGAATAAACGAGATGAGAATTTGAAGTGAAAACAGTTATTTGGGCCTTTGCATTACTGGTCGCTGTTTGAACTCAATGGTAAGAACAACGGTACATTGAAGTGGTTACCCTATTGGTCGCTGGTTCGATTCTTGCAGCAATCCCATCTTCTTCAGTTGTTTATTCTATTTACATTGTCTAGGCTAAGTGATGCATGAACCGTATTATGACGAGAGTTCAATTCAAATAAGAGTTTCAATATGATATAACACAATTTGCAATGATTCTGTCCGGCCATATGTATGTATATATATATATATATATATATATATATATATATATATATATATATATATATAAGCGCCAATCATGATGCAAGCTTATCTCGTGCTAGCACAGTGAGTTCGATCCTCACTTATAGCCTTGTGCCAGACTAAGCTAAGCTCAATGATATTTCTTTCATCACTCTCAGATTATTTCTTGATCTCTTTGCCTCTGTCTTTCTGTCTTTCTGTATGTCTGTCTGTCTGTCTCTCTCTCTCTCTGTATATAGATAATTATTAAGCTTCATTAAGCCTGGTACAAAGCCACAACTGGGGTGTAGCTATTGAGGATCGATAAAATCAAGCGAAGAGATTTGGGACATAAAAGAGAATTCAATACATACACACACACACACACACATATATATATATATATATATATATATATATATATATATATATATATATATAGAGAGAGAGAGAGAGAGAGAGAGAGAGAGAGAGAGAGGGAGAGACGTGGAAGAAAGTGTAATAGGTTAGAAGGGAAAAAGTCTGAAAAATCTATATAAGAATTAAAAGACAAAAATCTATGGCAAATCCGTCATGAATATTCCGGTTTCGTACAATCCCCGGAGTTGAGAAATGTCGAGCCTGGTCAGTACTCAGATGGGTGACTGCTCAAGAATACTAGGTGCCGTAGGCGAGAATTGTTGGTTTAGTGACGCCACTATGCATGTCTGTCACCTACAAGTCTATGTCACGTATCGCAAGCCGAGAAACGAGAACTTCCTGATATTGGAAGCCTGATGCCGTAGCCAGCGTAAAAGCTCTAGCTGAATCAAAAGAGAAAGACAGAGAGACACACTCAGACCGATAGAGTGAGTGAGTGAATGAGATTTGGATAGGAGTGGTTGAGGAGAAAGAAATGAGCTGTCATAGTTAATTGACTACTGCAGGCGTCAAGTTAGTAAGTCTGTTTCCGTCACCGTCTTCTGCTCTTGATTTTCGTGTGAGAGCCATGGTGTCCTGTCATGGCGTTTCTCGCTCTCTCTTCGAACCAGACTGTCCAAACACTGAATCTGAGGAATAAATATCTTATTGATTCTGATGAAATTAGAGTCAAGTCTTGACCGAAAAAAACACGGAAAGTACGCACGTCTCATATACTGAAGTATCAGTCTGCTGCTACACAATTACACATTCTCTCACACTTGTTTACGCGTATATATATATATATATATATATATATATATGCAATGCTCTTCCATAGGAATAAAGCATTCTAGTGGATGGGGAATTTCTGCGTAAATAAATATATCGCATAAATTTAGCCATACTGATCGTCCAGAGGTAGGATATCAGCTTCCGGGTCTGAAGCAAAGGTTATCAATGGGATAATGGAGAGTCTATAGCCACACTGAAGAGATGTAATACATCGAAACAGCTATCTGTGGATGAAACAATAATATATATATATATATATATATATATATATATATATATATATATATATATTGTCCGTCGATCACAGTAGCTACGTGAAACTGATCGGTAACTACAAAATTGCAAAATTCTACTATCTATTGACACTCCTTTTAAAATATTGAGAATTATCACCAAAGATAAAAGCAACACTTGAAAGTTGAAAACCGTGGATATATATATATATATATATATATATATATATATATATATAGAGAGAGAGAGAGAGAGAGAGAGAGAGCTATATGTGTGTGTGTGTGTGAGAGAGAGAGTGCGTGTATCAGGTGCTATACTGAAGTTAAGGTAATTAAAGCCCACATAGAAAGAAAAGATTGCTAGAAACTTTCGCATCCACCGTTCAGCAAAACAGCCGCTGGTAATGCAAGTGTCCTAATAACTGTTTAGCTCAGTGATAAGAGCAATGCTACGTTGAAGTGGCTACCCTAACGGTCTAAATCAAGTGGTCTATCAACCCTGTAACAGTGGAAGATCATTTCAAATAAGTTTCTATATAATATAACGCAATTAATAAATCATATGTATAACGCAATTCATAAGTTATATATATATATATATATATATATGTATATATATATATGTATGCGTACGATTTATCTTTAGCCTTCTATAAATGGATATATGTGACTATATAGGTGAGAGATAACGTAATATTTATCAGGAAACCAAGGTTGCTTGTGTTCATATCGCATTAATACTCTTGGGAAAGGTATGAATCCACATATATGGGCTATGTGTCATCGCCAGATATCTTGACAAAAATGATCTCGTCGCTTGTAAGTTGCGATGGTAAAGTAGGTGAGTCAGTAGTTGGGCAAACAACTTTCGCAGAAATAAGTTACTGCTCAGGCAGTGGTTCCCGGAGATCCGTCTCCCCTGCAGTACCTCACAATTGCACTGAAAGAGGTAGGGTCCTTGGGCAAACCCTGATACCTATGGCAACATACCAATGAAGCTGGGATTTTTTCCTGTCTCTAACCCATAAGTAAATATATGTGTAAATTTTGACGACGATATAGCTAGTGCCCAGAAAGTTTTAACAATAAGGGGTCCTTACACTTATTGTCGACCTTTACAAATGCCAGTCAATATAATTATAGATATTGCAGAGGAAGCCGTTTATTATAATCACGAATAATGCTATCAAAGATCATTATTATCAAAATTAGTCGCTCCGAACACTTAAAAAAAAAGAAAAGATTTTTCGTTATAATTTCATATCGATTTCTATAATGTTTTTTTTAACAATGCATCCTATAACACAACAAAGTATTTATAACAATGAATGTAAATCTGTAGCTATGAATGTAAATTGTTCCAATTTTTATATTCTTAGCTTAATCTGCTGTTTATTCTTATCTAAAGACCCTGTGATCACAATAAGCTGCCTCCGCTGAACTAAGAATATCTGTAGTTTGTACAGGGCTACGAAAGGGGTGCCCAGTAGGTTCGTCGTCAAGGTGTAGCGAGTTAGGGGGGGGGCATTTATTAAGTCTTGGAGGTGAGTTGGGATGCTCAGTATTGCTTTAAAAAAATTGCCAAACATGGTCGAAAGTGGCCCAAAATGACCAAAAACAAATGCTCAAAAAAGTAGTCAAAAACACGCACAAAATGGTCAGAATGTTTGAGCACGTTCCCGCTACTTCACAGCAAAAACGGATTATTAAAAATGGTTTATGTTTTACAAATCAGTACTCTAAAATCAATTCACATCACATTCAGCGGAGGAGGGGTCAAGTGATTTCCAGGAAGGTCCAGCTCCCTATTGGCGATGGGCCTGGTGCCCAGTGAGGATCGAACTGAAGGCACTGTAGCAATGGTTTGCAAAAATTAGCTCGTTAACTATTACCCCACCAACCAAATCCAATACATAAGTATCGGTAGTTTTTATTCACGCATAAACATTTTCCTAACGAATCAAATATTCGTTTTATTTTGTCGTTTTACTATAAGAACATTGTAAGCAATTGGTGACGTCATTCTTGCTATGGGTATCCACTGGTGGGGGAGAGGGGTATTAAACGTCCCCTTGATCAGGCTTTCTCATCTAGTTGGAACATTATAATCAATAAAGCATAATGGTGCAGTGGAGGTGTTTTATGTAACCCCAACTTAATGTGACCATATAAAATGATCGCATTATTCTTCGCTGGTAACAGGGTTCGAACTCACTGCAGTAGTATTGATCGGCGACACTAGCTCGTTAATCACTACTTAGCTTAGTCAGCCACTAGTGAGTGACAACCGGTGAGCATCGAACTCACCACGCTTAAATTTTAGTTTGAAAGACTGGTTAGCTAATCACTTCTCCGTGACAAGGCACCATATAGACATTTACCAAGATCAGCTTCCTCAGACACAAGGCCTTCCAGGGAGGATTGAACTCACAACGAGCCTCGCATGCCAACGATATTTACTAAGCTTACCCCGGCACATAGCGACAGGGATGAGGCACCAAGAGTGGATTGAACTCACTAGACTACCAAATGGTCAGAGGGTGTATATCTCCCATCCCTGCCCCCCCCCCCCTGGAGATACATCCTTTTGCCCCCTTCCCCTGCACCCGAAAAATGGCAGCGGACGCCCATGACTCTTGCATTTCCAATGGACTGTCTTATAACTGAGTGATGTGAACAGATTTTTCAATGCGAATCTATTTTCATCTTTCAATATTATCGATTTTCGCGTGCACAAGATACGCAATCGGCCGGTCTTGGTTCGACGGCGAGACCTCAGTAGACAAATAACGTGAATCGGAAATTCGTTGGAGAATAAGACCCGTCAAAAAAATAAATTTCAAGATTTTGTTGTTTTGGTCGTAAACACAGACAAGACACCGGAGCAGGTCTGGTTAGTCACTCAATAGAAACCGCCAAGTAACCAACGTCTTTCGACGGCCTGATGTGTTTTGGGGATCGATCAGCAGAAAAATTGTTATAAGGGGTGATCAAAGAACAAATTATTTCTCTCGGATTTAGTTGTTACAAAAAAAGTTCAATGAAAAACAAACAATAAAAAAAAACAAGCGTGAATACTGTCGGACTATTTTAGCATGAACTTGCATTGTAAATTGAACCTGCTACTAAAATTCCATTTTTAGGATTGGAATTACAAAAGACAAACAAACAAACAAACAAACAAACAAAAAACAAAAACAAGCGGAAATACTGTCGGACCAATTCAGCATGAACGTGCATTGTAAATTGAACCCGCTACAAAAATCCCATTTTAGGAGCAGATTTACAAAAGACAAACAAACAAACAATCAAACAAAAAACAAAAAAAACATAAAAACATAGTAAGTAGTGAATATTTGAATTTTCAGTCCTCTAGCTCCAGTTTAGTGTCCTTTACGCTTGATTCATAGCCAGCAAGCCAGCCAGCCAGACTAACTTAAAAACTGAAGAAACCTGTGTTGAGAACTTCGGTGGCAGTTTTGGTTGAAGGTTCCAAAAAACGGTAAATCCATGAGACAACATTGCCAGAGAAGACATTATCTGAAAACGATCTCAGACGAAAGCCAGTTGGAAAGAATCGAAGACAGTGTCACGTTCAGCAATTATAATTTATCTCTAGCATAGTACCCGTCAAAAATGACTGTTATATTCGAGTAATTTTCCAATTGCCTTGTACTGGTAAAATATCAGAAACGTAATGTTGCCTTGCATTTTCTTGGTCATGTTCAACATTCCTTGAATATTCAACAAAACTAAAGGTAAAAAATTTGAATAATTATAAAATTTTATTGATTATGCTTAACATGATATAAAACTCTACTTTTACTACGTCATCAGCTGATTCTACTACATAAGGCAGGTGAAATACCTTCCGTCACCGTGTATATATATATATATATATATATATATATATATATATATATATATATATATATATATATATATATATATATATATATATATATATATATATATATATTTTGTATGTGTGTGTATGTCTTTTACGTATACAAGTACATGAGTCTTTTCTTAACTAAAAGACGTTCTGCTCTCTAAAATTGAAAAATAGCATTGTTAAATAATTATTTTTTATCAAGCTTGATATGACATGAAATTCAATTTATTCAACGTCTCCAGAAGGGTCCACTAAGGATGGGTGATTCGCATATCTATATATAGTGGACTCTTCTAGTGACGTAGAAAAGTATGTAGATAGATATTCCATTTTCTACGTGTTGTTGTCATGATGATGGTAATGATGATCTGGCACTGGGCCAAACGGAAGGAATTAGAATTCAGGAGTGAGGTGAGATAGCTTGCCTTGAAAATCAGTATTTGAAAAATTCTGGCATTTTTCCTGAATTCAAACGTAAAGCAGGGCACATTATATAGATACCTATCTTAGTCTGGCACAAAGCTGCACTATTGTGGGACGCTCCCGGGATTGAACTTAGTATATCAGTGAATGGTAATCAAGACTAACTAGTCAACAGTATTTACTAGACTTACATATGTCTAGCACAAAGCACTGGGCACCCTGCGAGGATCGAACTCACAACGGCGACAACTATTCACCTTTTGTATACTTAGTCACTGTTGTTCATTTATACTCACTATACTAAATACCTGCCCTAATGGACGGTTAAAATTGATGTCCAAAGAAAGAATTCATGAAAAGGAGAGATCGGTTGATGGAAATCAGATAGCAATTATTTCTATTATTATTCGGACTATCCTCATCTTGGTTGTTTTTCGTACAAGGTTTCGGCCGTTGTACTCTACGGTCTTCATCAGGTATCATCTGGTAGGTGTGGGGAAGTAACGAACCGAACCCTTTATTTAACCGACGGGGATATATAGACCGCACTCCCCTCTTAACAGTAGTAGTATTTTCAAATTATCATTGTCTCACTGTGGGATTGAACCTAGAACCATTAGATTACTTGCCGGAATTCTGTCTGATTCTCTAACCACTACGCTATGTGTCCATGTGGGGTCGGTTCGTTACTTCCTCACACCTACCAGATGATACACGATGAAGGCCGTAGAGTACAACGGCCGAAACGTTGTATGAAAAACAACCAAGATGAGGATAGTTCTAATAATAATAGAAATAATAGTAATAATAATAATAATAATAATAATAATAATAATAATAATAATAATAATAATAATAATAATAATAATAATACCTCATCTCAAAAATTCAGAGAAACAGATAGCAACTGATTTGAAAAAAAGAAAAGAATTACTGGAAGAAAAACAGACGTAAATGCTCCAATTTAAATCATATTGTTGTAATCAATAATTTTTTCCAACTAATCTCATCTTACTTGCTGTTCCTTTTTATCGAAACCAAACAGACTGGGTATCCTTCGACAGTGTGGATCGGAATGAGGAATAAGTTCCAAGTAAGGATCGAACTTACGACCCTCTAATTTAAACTCACTCTTTATCCATATCTAAACAAACTTATGTCCTCCCCCTCTTACTCTCACCCCCCCTGCGAGAATGATTCAAAGCAATCTCCACCCCAGCTCTTTGATCCTGGCTCAAAAAATCATCAATCAATAAGATTTACCTGTTGTTTGGCACAAAAATTGTGTCCGTTTCAATATTGATTTTCTATTGTAAATCGATCAACCCCAACCCACTGAAAACATTTTTGTGGTGATTTCGAAAAATCTCACTGGCTAAAAACCTACCAAGGGCTCACAGGTATACCTTCAGAAATTTTATGAGGTTACGTCGAGTAGTTTTCTACAGTACGCTTTCACAGACGGCCGGGCATTTGGTGAATTATAATAAGATGATCAAAAGCTATTCTTTTTCGTCAAAATTGACCATCATGGGACGGTTTGGTCTACATCACAATGAACCCAGTAAAAAAAAAATACATCTCTACAGTGGCGTGGCAAGGGTTTTCAGAGTCCGGGGGGGGGGGGGAGACAACAGCGGAGGACAAAGACAGTGCCCCTGCCCCCCCTCTCTCTGTCTCTCAAGTGCATTTAATCAAAACGGAGATCTTTTTTGTCGGGAAGAAATAACTGTGCTTTCAATTTTTTCCTCCTCTTCTCACCAAGCGTGTACTGTTAAAACTTCTTCTGTCTCTCTGTAAGGGCTTGGCAGAAATCGAAGTAGTATTTTTCTCAAGAAAAAAAACCTCTTTTGCTAATTGTTTTTCCTGTTATAGATATAGATGTTTAAAATTAGTATCTAATTGCGATTGAAGAATTATGTCTGTCTGCGTGAATGTACTACGATCACCGCTTGTGCCAAGTTGACATTTGCAATATATATTAATTAGTCAGTGGAGTGCCGTGTCAAGTTTTTTGAATCAGCGGTTCTAGAGAAATCTAATAAAATTGAATAAAATAATTGGAATTATCTTATTATTAAATATAAAAAAAATATCTAGATTGGCAACATTGAATAGAAGTAACCGGAATACTTCGAAGCTGTAGTCTCGTACTACTGGCTGAAAGTTATTTTACATAACAATTATGACTAGCCTGCACCACCCACCATAATGTCCGCCCCCTTCCAAACATGCCCTAGTCTATTGAATCGGTGATTTGTCTTCTGGGGGCGCCATGAAGCTGAGCTGAGAGTTGGATTTAATTTCAAGTAAATTAATAATTCATTGCGCTACTTCCTGTTTCCATCTGCGAACCTATGATCCCGAAGTCTCTTTCTTCTCTGTTGGTTTTTGCCCACGCCATCAAGTTGTTTACCGATACATATAAATCGACGTGACCTTTTCACATTAGAAGAAAAAAATATACGCATGAACATCGCCATCACTACATATATACAAAGTCTGACAGAAGAAAAAAAAAGGGAAAGAAAGAAAAATTATGTCTCAAAAGTGTTTATACGCATGGAGAGGTGCAGGTCAGGCAGTGTCAGATTAAAGGGGATGTTGAGGGGGTTGAAACCAGGGACCACCAATATTTAAAGGGGAGAGGCTCAAATTAGTTAACTCAAAAAAATTGCCATGAGAAAAGGTCGTAAATGTACAATGTATTATTATTATTATCATTATTATTATTATGATTATTATTATCATAATAATACTAATAATAATAATAATAATAATAATAATAATAATAATAATAATAATAATAATAATAATAATAATGATTAAAGGAATTTCAATGTCAAAGAAAACACTGGGAAGAGAAACCCCTGGACGGCCAATATCCATTTCTCACCCGAGATGCCGATGTAGATAATACCAGAACCCATCAGTAGCTCCGAAGTTCAGAGTTGAAAGCCGAAACGGAGGGCTTCATCTTAGCTGCCCAAGGTCAGAGCCTTCCTATCAGGAACTACCTCGCACACGTTATCAAAAACGATGCTAACCCTAAATGTTAGCAGGTTCTGGGTCAGCGCAGCTGAGACGATCGACCACATCATATCTGGATGTTCTGTGCTTGCCCCAAATGAATATAGGCTTAGGCACGATGGAGTGGACCGTTACACCCACTGACTCGTCTGTGATAATAATAATAATAATAATAATAATGATAATAATAATAATAATAATGGAAGGGCGACTTCTTGAATTACAGCCATTTTTGATTTCAAATGCTGACGCTACGGTTGTTCGATTATTGACTGTGATGGCGATCAATCATTTTTTCTATTCGTTATGGGATGTAAGGGAGAATAAATCAAAGACTATATTTTTCAACGTGTTG
>OY735209.1:12590813-12598313 GCA_963457665.1 Thysanoteuthis rhombus
GATGGTGGACTTATGTTCCTCCACATCGAACCTATAACCTCTAAAAGCACACACACACACACACACACACACAGAGCACACACTACTGAAGATGGCAATACCTCCCGAAACATGTCTAGACCATTAATAAAAAACGTTCCATAACTTTATATACTTTACTCCTGAGTCTGTCTCACTCTCTAGTTTACACACACACACACACACACACACACACACACACACATACACACACACACACACACACACACACATATATATATATATATATATAGTTACGAGCAAAATGTAAAGAACGGCTTTAATGAATGACATTAATGGGTTGTTATTGCTGAAACAAACTATCCAGAAGAATATCTTTCAACCACTTATTACAGTTCTATCTAAATATATTGTGCAGAATTTAGAGTCTAATTGAGGAATGAAAATGAATTACTTCTCTCAAGTTTACATAACATTGGAACCAATATCCCGAGCAATGTGGCAGAGCCTGTGAGGAAACAAACTTTGCTCACAGGAGAAAAAAAAAAAAGAAGAGAAGAAAATCGTAGATTCACAAAAGCGGAATGCCAACTTCAGCCATTGCAAATAATGAGGGGATATTTAGTAGTGATGCTCACAGAACAATCACCCGAAATAAAAAGTTTAATATACTAGAATCCAAAAGAGAAGATTGGACGGTCCCGTAAAACTACAAAGAGGAAATTCTGCATCACTGTAAAAGCATACATGGTAGATTGATCCAATACTGCCGCAGAGATTTAACGCAAGAATGGCGAACCGATGGACATCACGACTCACGACATGGATCTCCCGATATCACATGCGCAACCGAGGCCGGCAGAATATTAGATGGAGAGACGAGCTAGACAAATTCAGAAAGTACTGGCTCCGCGACGCCCACGATAGAGAAGTGTGTCGAATCCTGGGGAAGGTCTATGTCCAACGACGGACGTTAAAAGACTGATGATGATGATGATGATGATGATGATGAAGTCAGAAATCAAGTTTACAAGTATCATTGACTGATCGAAGCTAGATTGAAACCTTGGACCCCTGCATTCGAGCCTCTCATCAGTTGAAAGGACAAGAAAGAGTATATTGGTTATCCTATAAAATGTTCTTCGGACTCATGAACTGTTGTCCAGGTTCACTTGAGAACTTCATGAATCTTAAGTTCATCTTACAGGGATCTGATGGTAAAAAGACTGTAAGGAGACGAATGGCTGGTACCTCAGTGTTTTAAGGCGTGTCTGTAGTTTGGAAGTGGATGGTTCGGGTCATCATCTCTGTTGCCTGCGTTGACCCCCCGGTTCATCAGGAAAAGCGACTGCTGAAGTCTATAAACAACTTCCCCGTCAGCAGGTCGTTCTATACTTCCGTTCATTTGAGAAACGGTCGCCTATTTTCTTGTATGATAATGCAGTCAAGAAACCTGGGGGGTTCATAAATCAGGAAGGACTTTCAATAAAAACCCTGTAGGAGGGTGTGCTCAACGTTCAAATAAAAATAAAGATATCCGTGGGAGAAGATTGGAACTGAAGTGAACAAGAACACTTCTGAATTTCACAAGAAAATAATTGATTCATGTGAGAACAGACGCTTGCAAGCAAAATGAACAAGGTCCACCGTACTAGATGCTAATTTTGTGATGAACACGTCCATTTTTTAATGCTTTTTTTCAAGTTTTGAAAAGTTGTCTTCCTTGACTTTTAATCACCATGTTTATTGCACAGATATAAGTTTTGTGTTAATACGAATGTTTGTATTTCCCCGATAAAGCCAAGACTTTCACAAAATATAACTATATAGTCAAACAATAAGCTGTAAAGAAATGAACAGTCTTGTTTATCTCTATATGTGATAAAAATGGATTAACAATTATTGTTGTAGCGGTTGCTAATACACCTGCTCCCCGACTTACGGCGTACTCGACAGTAAATTTATTATCAGTCAATAGGATCATATGCATCAATTTTTGAATAACGTGATTGTCTGCGTCAAGAGAAACGAATAGAGCAGATACAGACCGTAATAAACAAAATGAGAATTAGGAGTTGGAGCCGTTGTTCGGGTCTTTACATTACCGGCGACTGTTTAGCCCAATGGTAAGAGCAAAGCCACGTTGAAGCAGCTGCCCTATCGGTCGCAGGTTCCAGCAGCAGCAGCAGCAGCCCCGTTTTCTTCAATCGTTTATTCTGTTTACGTTGTCTAGGCCAAATGATGCATCTGCTGTGTAATAACCGGAGATAATTCCAAATAGGGTTTCAGTAAGACATAACGTAATGTATAATTATACATATATATGTATATATATATATATATATATATATATATATATATATATATATATATATATATATATATATATATATATATATGTGCGTGTGTGTGCGTGTGTGTGCGTGTGTGAGGTGAACATATGGAAGACATGTATATATATGATAAAAAGTGGATTTGCTACACAAAAAAAAGTTTATCTGCCTGCCCTCAGATTCGCTTGATGAGGCCCAGAGAGGGCAGAAACATAAACTTATTTGTGTAGCGAATCCACTTCCTATTATATATTTCAAACAACCCGACTTTCGAAGTATAAAGTTGAATGTATCAAGCAATCTATGAAATAAATCCATTGCATATCAGACACTGCTTTATATTAGGCGATATTGCTAACCTGATCTGTACCATATATACATATATAGATATATAATGGCAGGGATAATTTGTCACAAGACCAATTGTTTGAAAACAGCTGGTTCGTCCCTACCTATCCCAAATCCATACTCTGAACTATTCAAATAAAAGAAAGCATAAGTTTATATCTCTCGCTCATCAGAGCGTTTTTTTTTATAAAAAAAAATGCAACCAGCCGTTAGCAACACGTGTTTATGAAAGTACCACCAATGTATTGAGGAGAAAATTTTCCCTTTGTAGTTTCAGGGACAGCAGTCGTTCATTAATTACGTTCACTCAGTATGAGACGATTATGAAATAAGGCCGATGAGTGTAACTCCGAAAAACATACATGTTCTTTCATTAACAGACAAGAAGGAAGAAATATTTCGATGCTTATTTAGATCATTATCAGTCGAGATTCACGTCAAGCAAATTGTAGTTGCCTTAAAGTATGAATTTTCAAAGTAACTTTCGTCATTTATTCATAAATTCAACAACAACAACAACAACAACAATAATGATAATAATAATAATAATAATAATAATAATAATAATAATAATTATTATTATTATTATTATTATTATTATTATTATTATTATTATAATGATAACAACAAAAAGGAAGGATTGAGACTGTACAGATCACGGCATTGCTGGGAACTGCACAGATACTGAGGAAAGAGCTGGAAATATGAGATCTATGACCGTAAATGTAAGCAGTGACCTAACAGACGAAGAGGGGGGAGGTACCCCCCAAAAAAAACCCCAAACAAACCCCAAAACTCCCAAATACTAGCAGAGATGTGAACCACAGCGCTGATGTGATAGGTGAGGGAGTGATGAGATGTGGGCTGAAGACCCGAGGAGACTTACTGTCACTCAGCGTTGAACGATGACCACCGAGCAACTGGTGTGAAACGATAAACTGCTGTATTAATGCGGCCTATGAGAACTAGGAGAGAAGGGCCGGAGACTTGAGGAGACTTGCTGTCACTCAAACTCCAGCGGTAACCACCTGGCAACTGGTGTGAGATTGCAAATAATAATAATAATAATAATAATAATAATAATAATAATAATAATAATAATAATAATAATAATAATAATAATAATAATAATAACAACAACTCTCTATCATTGCAGATAACTGAAAAACCGTAGCGTCAAAATTTGAAGTTATAACAAAAAAATCCATCGAAGATTAAATATGATCAGAATTAATTCTGTGTATGACATCACTGGCATTTTTCACTGGAAAACATTTGAAATAGAGTAAAAAAATCAAGAAACGTCTTGATTCTGGAAATTGTAGGAGTACCCGTCAAAATAAGGCCCCCAAAAGACAAAAATGGAAAAAAAATTGAGAAATTGTGGTGTACCGATGCCAAGCCTATCGACAAAACGGTATGACCAGAAACGCTGGAACACACAAGCACATAAAGAAACTCACGAACACACTCAAATATATAAAAAAGGATAGAAACTTTTACCATCTGTGATGGCTACGGTTGTACAATATTAATTGTTCCATGCTGTGTCATCGCAAGGCCTTCTTCAACTGCGGACTTTTTTTTACGACGGATTTGTGCCAAAAGATTAAGAAAGATATATTTTTAAAGGAAATTATAATCACTATATTTACAAGAATGTCTTTTTTTTAATATTCTCCACAACTTTATCATCATTAATGAGCCTTTCAGTGTGGTACAAGACCTAAATTAGAATAAATAGGGGTGGAGAGATTGTGTTGCGCTAAACTTTCGAGTGGGCAATCCCTGTGGAGATTCCTGAGGTATGAACGAGACAAATTGTGCGCACCGTAGCGTCCTTTTTTTTAAAATACAGTGCCAACGATGTTGGGGAGGTATACTTTACTACGCAGCCAAATTTGAAGTTTTTTTCAAGGGGCAACGCCGGGATTACCTGCTATTGTACTATATTTTGTGTATGCTCATATTGTTTTACTCATATTTTGAAAAACGAAATTAGCGAATTGGTTTCAAATGACAGTCCCAACTATCTTCTGGATAATGTACTTTTGTTTAGCATGGTTATGTTTACGAGTGTGCGTGCATTTTTTTGGATGTGCATATATATATATATATATATATATATATATATATATATATATGCAACAATTACATTATTAAGAAATGGATGTATGATTCGACAACGGAGCAGATATGGACCGTGAATAAATAAGATGAGAATTTGTTGTTGAAACAGATATTTGGGACTTTGCATGAGGGGTGGCCGTTTAGCTCAATGGTAAGAGCAACGCTACGATGGAGCCGCTACCCTATCGGTCTTAGCCCCACTTTTTCATTTGTTTATTCTTTTTACGTTGACTGTGCCAAATGATACATTCACTGTGTAATTACGGAAGATCATTTCTAATATATATATATATATATATATATATATATATATATATATATATATATATATATATATATATATATATATATATATAATGTGTGCTCAACGAACCATCTTTTAAAAAGTTGATATTTCCGTTGTTTTAGAGCTACGATGTCCAATTTCTTTGTAATTTGAAGATTTTAAATGAAGCTTATTCAAGCTTTAGAATGAATCATAAAACTGAGCATTGCAAGTGTGTAAATACCAAAAATATAAACTTTTTTCAATGGTTCGTTGGACACTTATCATGTGCGACCATTCTAAAATTCATGTGTTCTTAAATGATTATGTATGAGAACTTGTAGAAGGACATACCACTTTGTATAATAATGTCTGTTATATAAATTTTACATTATATCATATATATATATATATATATATATATATATATATATATATATATATATATAAATAAATATATATATATACATATGTATATATATATATATATACATATATATATATATATATATATATATATATATATATATATATATATATATATATGTATATGTATATGTATATATATATATATATGGATATGTATATATATATATATTGCTCACGAGAGAAAATCAATCAAAGAAAACAATTTCTCGACTAAGTCGTATTAATTAATTTTACAACTCGTATTGTCATTCCCCGGGGTAGAAACACAAAACAAAACAAAATAAATAATCATTACAACCAGCGATTGTTTGGTCTCGTGTGAATAAAAGTTGAAATAACTCAATAGAAACCATCACATGACCTATGTCTTTTTGCTGCTGGGGGTGATCAGTTGAAAAATCCGAAAAGAAGGGTAGATCGATGAATGAGTTACTTCTCTCGCCTATCGTGCAGGCAGGGATCACTGGAAAGTCTCAATTAAAAAAAAAAAAACGACCAAAGGATCAATTTAGCATAAACTTACAATGTAAATCGAACCCCCATTAAAAATCTACTGGGGGTAATGGGGTTAAGAAAACAACTCAAAACGACTTTATATATATATATATATATATATATATATATATATATATATATATATATATATATATATATATATATATATATATATAGACATAATAAGGAACAAATGTTTGAATTTTCCATCTTCTCACTACATTGGTACGTTTTGTACGCATGATGCACATATAGCCAGCCAGCCAGACCAACTAAAAAACTGAAAGAAACCCATGTTGACGGTTTCTGACTAGAAAGCACTCACAGAGCACGTACTTCTGACAACGTCATACGCTAAATAAATAAAATGAATGAATATCATACGATGAAAGGAAAGTAACTGTGTTTAGATCCTTCATATTTCATACCGTTGTTTACGTTTTCTTGACAAATGGAAAAGTATCTATCAATCGAAATTAAACTCCAGATTCACCAATCCTTCCTCAGTTCATGAGCCATCATTCAAGAAAATCTCATCGGAATTCATTTAAATCTTTCGGGGATATTGTTTTGATAAACTGATCGACTGCAAATTGGTGCACATGAGTAACTTAACCCCAGGATAAACACTGGATACGTTGTGATGAATTCTGGTGACTTCTAAAGGTCAATTTTGGGTCGGGTCAATTTTGGCAATTTCTGATCAAAGGGAGACGGCTGGACCCTACGGGCTGCGTATTTGTGTACAAGGGAAACAAGACCACAGGATTAACATGAGATAGATGTATTAACATCTACTGATTAATTTAAAGTCAGGTCAATATATCTTCTTTACATGGGAAAAATTTCCCTCAATCAAAATCGAACAGCTGGATCCGCCATTAAACTTGATCGATCCTTCCATGAAATATCATTGAAATCTTTTCGGAAGATATTGTGCGGCCAAACAGACAGGCTGACATGAATGAATACTTATACCTCTCCCTAATTCGTCGGCTGGGGCAAACTACAGGATAGGTGAAAACGGTTCTTGCAACTTTCTTCTTTTTTTTCAATATACATCCCGTCTTCTTATTGATGTCTTATACAATTTGAAACGGACAGAAGTACGTAGACCGAACCATTCAAATGTCGTCACACACATGAAAAAACTATTACAACCCCCCCCCCCCAAAAAAAATTATTGGGTGTACGCATCTGCTGTATTTAACTGTTAAGGAGTGGCAGACCCATAATTATCAAATGCTATAAGGACGGCGAATGTTTGTTTATTTCTAACAATATATTTATACACTCCTTAAACGGTTGCGCCATAAAAGCTGGAGATTTGTGTACAAGAGTAACTTGACCCAACGGTGAACATAGGATAGGTGACGATGACTCCCACTGAAAACAAAAATAAAAAGAAAGTTCTGAGTATGCGTTCGCTTATCCTATTGGCAAGACGCTATAAACTTATTAACCTCTACTAAAATAATTCGCAACGAGTAACTGTATATTCATTTTTTTGTCAGTGAACAC
>OY735209.1:12603313-12623313 GCA_963457665.1 Thysanoteuthis rhombus
TTTTTCTACAACCACAATCTTTCAACCAATCTATTCTATGTTCTGGTCGATCTATTCTACAGCCTTCTCCAATAGTTCAAACAATTCCTGTACATTTCGACCTATGAACTTCATGAGTTCAGGGGAATAACACAGAACGTATAAGGAATATAGAAAAATCGACTTGGCTACAATATTGTAGAGACTCGAATTACATTCTTATTTGAAGTATTGGCGCAACACAATCTTCCATACCCAATAGAGTATCGATTAAGTATCTCTGTTTTTATCAGGTTGTGATCAACCATTCTTACTTGGTAGTTTGATGCAAAACAATATTCATGCTTTCATTCCTGCCGTCCTACTAGTTTTGATGCAAAAATAATTGCAGTTTTTCACCGTCAACTTTCAAGCAATATATCTCAGCTTAGAATAATTTTTAAAAAAATCGAAATAAGAACTTCAGGATCTACACATTTTTGCCAACTAGAAACAAGTCCATTTATTTCGGAAGCATTGAATTCTGGTGTCCTTGAAGTAATAGATTCTTCGAAGGCGTTTTGAGCTGCTGCTTCGTTGTTGAAGACCTTCGAAGGAAGCGGTCGAAACCTGTTGAGTAGGTTCGGTGTAGTAGAGTTTCCTAGCCTGGTTCGTTCAATTTCTACAGGGTTGTTCGTACGACATGTCGAGCTTTTTTGCTTTTCCGTTTTGATGGAAAAGTAGAACAACTGTTGAATGGTCAACGTTTAGTCCTTCTGCAACCTCTCGAGTTATTTTGCGTGAATCCGCCTGAATAATGGCCTTCAATTTGATCTCGCTAATCACTGAAGGGTATCTGCATCTTCAAGGCTCTCGTCCCCGTTTCGAAACTTTGGGAACCAGTGTTGAACTGTACGTCCGTTGACGGTCCCCTGGCCAAATACTTGGTTGATACTGCGAGCAGTTTCCGCTGATATACGTCCCATTCTGAACTCATGCAACAAAATTGCCCGAATTCGCCTTTTTCTATCTTTGATTTAACAGCCTCAAATAAAACAGAATGAATAAAGGAGAAAAAAGTTCAGCTCAATTATTCCACAACTACATATCCCATTTCCACTCCTTCGTTAGTAATTCCTGTAATGAAATAAGTCGACCTTATTTGAGAGAGTGAATTCGTCATCAGCTTTTGCGTATGGAACACTTATCCGTGCCGTCATGACGTCACTGTTTTGGTGAGGTCATTGTCTTTGTTGTGACAAACGAAAATAAAGTCAAAACTCAATAGTAGGAGTTTGACAATATTTTTCATTACAAATTAAAAGTTTACAAAAAAAATTACTGAGAACTTGCAAACGTTAGTTAACACGACATGACGTCATGGCATCACTCTTTCTTCTTCTCCTCTCTCCTTTATTCATAGCTTAAATTCAAAAGTCTTAAATTCCAATGTCTTACTAATTCTCATGAGTAAGTCAACTCTAGGAGTTTTACAATTGCAAAAACCGTAATTATTTTTGCACCAACCTGATAAGGTAAGCTTAGTGAACATTAATGATTAACTTCATGAAAGTTGGTTTAGATATGAAGCTAAGTTAAGCAAAAACAGGTAATAGCGTATTTGGGATCTTTGGACATTTGGGACATTCTGGGAATTTTTCTCTTTTTAGATGAGTCCATACGCATCTCTTTAAGAGGGTCTGTAGGTCGGTCCGTCCCGAGTATGTTCGAAATCGACCTTCGGCACTTGGTAGAATGATTATACGTTGCCCTTCATCTTCACTGAGCTCTAATACAGAGAATAAAACTAAATCGGTTTGTTTACGTACATTACGTCAATTTACTACATAATTACAATGCAGAACTGGACCCCGACTTTATGGCCACTTGAAATTACCTCATTCAGGAAATTTAAAAAATAAAATAAAACAGATGTCATAAAAATTCGAAGGACAGGCGTTCTTTAGGAAGTTATTTAATTTATCTTTTTTACCTGACCTCATATTGAATGTGACTCTTCTCAGCCTGTCACAGAAGAATGATGTGAGTAAAAGACTTATTACATTGTAGTAATGGCAGGCCGAATGTGGACGCGTCGTTGGACTAATGTCCTCGTTCCAAACACGCATCCATACATCGTGAAAGTAGGATGACGTTTTGCCTCTCCAGCTGAGATCACGTCAACAGATTATTAAATGCAGACCTTCCAAGTCTCGCGAGATCTCACTCATTCCTAACATTAATACTTGACAGGTCTGTTTAATGTAAAGCATGTATTTTTTTCAAAAATTGTGAGAGCGCACATTACTCGTGGCAATGAAAAAATACATGCAAAAATTTTGTGTCCTCTTATCGAATGATTGTCAATAAGTATTTGTCAAGAATTCCGTCGCTTGTAAAATTTAGCTCTGGGGCATCGAAGTTCAGACCATTTTCTCAACATTGAGAAACGGTCGGCAATTTGCTTTTCTGTACGTCTCAACTTGTACCAATCATCTACCAATCGTTAAACAGCGTCTCATTTCATTTCCGTGGTCTTTCTCTGGAGTTTATCGTCTGACCTGAGTTAATATATCCCTCAACTTCGTCTAAGGCTCCACCGTCTATAGTATACAATCAGTGCGTAATACTGGCTATGACGTACAGGTGCAAAGCCTGGTAACTTGTAAAATCACACGAAAACATACTCAGAATGGTACAGATGGCAGTGAAAAGAGAAATGTTTGGAACAACCCTTAGAGAAGAGCAACATCGATACCAGGAAGGAGACGGGATACAGTGAACTTAAAACAGCTGCTGCTGCTGATGTTGAAAAAGAAGAAGAAGGCTGTTGATAGAAGGGAGGAGTCACTGAGGTGTAGTGGTTGGTAGGCTAGAGTTGCAAACCACTGTACCACTCCTCCTCCTCCTCCTCCTCCTCCTCCTCCTCCTCCTCCTCCCCCTCATCATCATCATCATCATCATCATCATCATGAGTCTTTCAACGTCTGTCCTTGGACATAGACCTTCCCCAGGATTCGCTACACTCCTCTATCGTGGGCGTCGCAGAGCCAGTACTCTCTAAATTTGTCGAGCTCGTCTCTCCATCTATTATTCTACCAGCCTGGGTTGCGCATGTGATCTCTGGGGATCCATGTCGTGAGTCGTGATGTCCCACACTCATCATCATCATCAGCAGCAGCAACAGCAGCAGCAGCAGCAGCCTATTAGCGTCCGTCTTTGGATTCGCCGGACCTCTCTACCGTGGGTATCGCAGAACCAGTACTTTCTGTATTTATCAAGCTCGTTATTCCATGTTACGTTCTGTAAGCCACAGTTTCGCCTATGATCTCTGGGGATCCATGTTGCGAGTCGTGCCTCAGCTAATCTGACTAAATATAGGAACATATTACCGTGGAGTAGAGTTCAGCAAACTAATCTCTTAAAACTTGCTCATTAACCATCGCCCTGCTGCCAGTGCTGGATTTACTTCGTAGCATAAGCTACGGGCCCTTCAATTTCGAGGGTGTCGTACTAAATGATTGCAAGCTATCACATCTGATTCAGTGACAGCACTTTATTATATTAGAACTTGACTGCCTTTTGCTTTTATGGATGTTCTCGTCATCCTAGAGTGATTCTTTGCTTGATTTTCGTCTTCCTTTGAGGCTTTCATGGAGATCCGTTGTCCTAGGTAGATGCAGTGGTCTACTTTCTCTAGTTCTGCATTTTCGATTTTGATCGTTGTGACTAATTCTGATCACATTTATACTTCGAAGGAACTTTTCAAATTCATTCATATTTTAACGCTACGGTTGTACAAATATTGACTGCGATGGCGGATTTATATTAGCTTTTATCACATTCTGATAAAATCGTTATAGTCTCTACACTTTGCCTGAAGACCAAGCATTAAGTGAATAATGGCCTCTGATACACATTTCTACACTCGTTGGCGCTTTCAAAGAGCTTCTTTCGTTTATATCTGGGCGCATTAAGTAGTAGTAAAATCTAGAATCTCACTAAAACATCCTGGAAGATGCAACTGAATATATCAGTGGGTTCATTTCTCGATTATTTTATTTGCTGATCCAGGGTTTGGGGAAACGGAAATGAAGATTTCAGCCAAGTATATATTGTGATGTTCCGCTCTGTTCTGTGCTGATTCAGTGCTGTTTTTCTTTCCGTAATAAATTCACTAATGTTAAATTTCCTAAATCGATAAAGATGAAAGACAACATCATGGACAGTCCCGGGAATTAACTGCACACTTTCGTTGATGTGCTGTGTGTATGAGAATAATCACATGTCCAATAATTTATCAAGTATATATATATATATATATATATATATATATATATATATATATATATATATATATATATATATATATATATATGGCTACTTGATAAATCATTGGACATGTGATTATTTTCATATATATATATATATATATAATAATTAGATAATTGAGTCATCCACAGACAGCTGTTTTGTTATATTACAACTCTTCAATGTTGCTATAGACTATTCATTATCCCATCCAGTACCATAAGGTAGGATCGACACCTTTGCTTCAGACCCAGAGGCTAGCATTTTACCTCTGCCCTACGCAGAACTGGAAGGCTGAGTTTGAGCGCTATATTTACTTACGTACAATTCCCTATCCACCTGAGCGCTCTATTCCAGAGTTGGAAGAGCATAGCTGATATATATATATATATATATATATATATATATATATATATATATATATATATCTTGGCACTAAGCGATATTTCACCAAGCCTGAAAAGTAACTACCAGACGAGATATACATAGAATTGATCATTCCATCTTGTTGAGGCCTAACAACGACATCCTATATTTTTAAAATGCTGGTACAATCTTTAACCATGCTTTGCTATAATGATCCCTGTTTCGTTTGGCGCCTCGTTTTTTTTTTCTTCTTTCAAAACGAATCTCGAGCGCTAACCGAGGTATTATCTTTCAACTATGAATGAAAGTCCATTACTTTGACTTTAGTGTGCGCAATGCAGATTGTCTTGTGGCTGAAAATGTCAATTATTTTGTCACCAGTGTTCACGACCAGGTAAAAATCAGGGTTTCCAACGTGGATTTTCATGGCAGACTGTTAACCCTCAGATTGAGATTAGCGTTATCCAAACTTTAATATTCCATAAAGTATCAACATTTACCCGAGGAGACCTAGATCAGATTGTGGCAATCTCTCCCTACTTGATAGTTTAGCACAACACACACTTCATATCTCCAAGGGCGTACCAAATTGTTTTCATTGGGAATGCAGGCCTCTAATTTTGCGACGTGTTATTAATGGTGGATAGAGACCTTTAATTTGCCAATGAATTGTCGATTTTGCAAAATAAGGAAAGACATTTTCCAGATTTTTCGAAATATGGGGAGAGATTTTTCCCGATTTTTCAAAATGTGGGAAGACATTTTTCCAGATTTTGCAAAATATTGGACCAGATTTTCCAGATTTTTCGAAATATGGGAAGACGTTTTTCCAGATTCTGCAAAATAAAGGAAGACATCTTAAAAGATTTTGTGAAATACGACGAGATACATAATAGTCAAAAGTTGTGAAACAAAAAAACAAAAACAAAAACAAAAAACGAGCGATGGGTTGCGTGATCTCCAGTGTTAAACTTACCATTGTATTTTTCAGTTCAAAGAAAGGATTGTTTGAGAAAGATAGAGAGAAAAATCCTTCCGAGAATCAATACTCGAAATTGCAATGTCAAATGCAGATTTACCGATTCCTTTTGAGGATAATGTCGACCAATCTCATGAGCACGATCTTGGAAAATATCAGGATTTTTTTTTATGAATGCTGGAGAGATGGCTGGTTTTCGAATGTGTTCCGCATCGTTGTGGAATGTCGAAGTTTTATCCCCAATTCAACTTAAGCACATCTGGCTAAACTTGTGATGTCTGTCCCAGAAAGAAGGGAATATATTAAGATCGAGTTGAGATTGTATTTGCTTGGATCTGCCAGCGGCCGGTCAAAAGGCATCATTCAGAAAGCATTAGGCAAAAGGACAGCAGTGTACTACGTATTACTGTAAATTACGATAGCGTTCGGGCAAAAGACATCAGTCAAAAGGATAACAGTCGTAACGAATACTTTAAATGAATTTGTACTAAATTATTTATTAAAGCATTTTTTGTAAATTCAAATGAATAAATGTTTTATCGTTTATTTTGTACGTAATCTTAATCTAAAATTATATCAATTATAATCATGTCATCAATGGTAGAATTCGTTTTAAAAATTCGAAGTAATAAAATGTTTCAACGCTGCCAAATTAAAAAGATCAAAACAAAACATTCACAAATTTAAATTTACAAAACAAATTTGAACCCATTTACTTTATCATCTATTCACGAATAAGCGATAAAGGAGTACATTTTTAATCATTACATCAAAAACATGTTCCCAAGATGTTCTTGCGAAAACGAAATTGACATTTTTTATTCCTTCAAATTCACAAAATAGATCCGATTAAAGACATACGTTTCAATTAAAAATTTCGTACGAATCAAAGATACGAAATAAACAATACAATATTTATTCATTTGAATTCACAAGACATAATACCGAATCAAATAATTTGAGTAGTTCAAACTCAGTTAAAATATTCGTAACAGACTATTGTTATTCTTTTGACTGATATCTTTCATCCGTACGCGATTGTAAATACTACCCTGCTGGCCTTTTATCCGATGCCTATTGACTTGATGCCTTTTTCCTGGATTCGATCTGGCATTTCACCCTATGACTGAGAACCAATGAAGTGATATTGTAAAGTATTGCTTGGACTCCCATGGTTTATGCCACTGATGTTCAACCCACTGCAACATTGCCTGACTGTAAGTTCATCATTAAGTTATGCAGGCTTTACTACTGTTTTTAGAGCTGTAGTTGTATGAGCTCATACACGGACAGTGTTGTGTTTGAACTTTCGTAGGAGTTGGCTTATCCAGCTGCCCAATGAACTGCCAGTCAACAATGGATCAATTGATATTGTGTCATAGTCACTAGACGCGTTTTATTATTGTTGGGTAGACGCGAAGTACAGCAGTGAAGTAAATAGTTCAACGGAGGAGCGTTCTCTTTTAGGAAATTGCAAATGGCTGCTTTTAGAACAATATGGCTCCTTTGGCAATGTAGCTGCTCCGTATTGCAATAAAAGTTGCTGCTTTCTCCAAGACGACCCTCTGTTACCCTCCAAGGCAAAGGACACTCTGCTTTATATGAATTGTATACAGTCTCCTTGTTGAAGGGTTGTTCAGCCAAGATACCGGCATGAGAGCCGCCATATTTACATCGCTTTGTCAATAATATTTGTGAGGCACAATTCTGATAACCCAAGCAAAATAACGGACCACGGAAGTTCTGGGGTCGGTAAGACAAGAGTACCGAAGAGAATGGTGAGATTTGACGGGGTTTTCTGTCACTCATTCAACCTCCTGCAATAACCAATAGACGCCAGTTGTAAATATACAAATGCATGAATAAAGAGAAAGCACACGGAGAGCGCATAGCTCTGCAAACGCCAGGCACTGACTGAAAATCAGTTTATGCATAGCTACAGTGAAAGTGAGGAAACTGTGAGTGTTGATTTTCCACTATTGTCTAAATATCTCTCAATCAAAAACGAATTTCTGAATCCGCCCCAAAATTCAATCAATTTTTTCCCCTCGACCGTAATCCATCCTTCCACTGAATGTCATTGGAATTCATTGAGAACATTTGGAAATATTGTATGGACCAAAAGACAAACATGAGTGAATACATATACCTCTTTCGTGGGTAAGCAAAGAACGAAGATAGAAATCAGCCGGCGAAGACGTCTGTTCTTTAACCAGTTGGTTCGGGTTTGTGTTGGGGACCTCCAGCGGTCGGTCTCACAACTTTTCTAATTGGCAAAAATTGCTTGTTATAGAATAAGATTGCCTCTGTGGCGTTGAGACTCAGAGAAATCCCTGCCCTAACGGCGACTGACACTGCCATCAGTGTAGCTGACTCGAAGAAAGATCTCGCGCAAACTCTACTCAAAACAAGTGTCAAAAAATGCCAGAAGGGACTTTGAAAACGGTCGGCAATTTCAAATAGCTAAAGAGGCTAGAAAGTAGCTAAATACTTGCTGAATACCCACGAAAATAGAGGCTAAAATTAGCTTAAAAATAGAGACGCGTTAAATTTAGCGCTAAATTGGCAACACTGCTTGACACGACTTCTACTTGCTTCTTCTCACTCTCCTTTTCTCTCTCTCTCTCTTTCTCTCTCTCTCTCTCCAATTTGTCACGTGACCGATTTGTCGCGTCTTGATTGGCTTTGTTGCATGCGAATATCGCCAAGTATATCTGGGGACGAATCAAATTAACTCCCTTTTCACAGCTAATTTCCGGATAGCTGCTATTAATCAATAAAGGAAATGATGTGTCAAGGATGGGGGGGGGGCTTAGTGTAGGGTGTGGTGGGGATGATGCAAAGGGGTGTGGTGGGGATGATGCAAAGAAAGAGATAACTCATCATTATCGACTCTTCTTTGTCACCGGCTGGCTTTTCCAATTCAAAGTGATGCAATCCAACCTTTTCAGATTCTCAACACCAAAGAAGATCACGCACTTCTAGTCTTTCAATGTCCCACAAAAATTACTGCACTTGATTATTCGCAATTTTTTTCCATTGCACCGTAGAAATTCTTATCTATGATATTATTCTGCTTGTTCCTACCAGTCTTTTGAATGTCACGCTTTCAGTAATAACATAAGGGAAGGGTAAGGTAGTTTGATAAGACGGTAGGAAGAGAGAGAGAGAGAGAGAGAGAGAGAGAGGGGGTGCAGGAAAGAAGGTCAAGTAGTTTAACTTGACTTCAGGAAGAGGGGAGACAGGGAATAAAGTTGAGTAGTTCAATAAGAGGGCAGGTTTAGGATGGGCAGAAAGGTAGGTACTTTGATAAGAGGGTAGAGAGAAGGGAAATAGGAAAGTTAGGTGGTTTACTGAGGGGTAAGAAGATTTTCACAGGCAATGAAGATTGGAAGGGATATGGGAAAGAATGAGAAGATACGGGCAAAAGAAGAGAGCGGAGAAAAGGCATAAAATAGTGGATGATAATGGTCAACACCGGTGGAATTTCCACAGGTTCAGCTAGTCTGTAGTATTTTGTGATATTCTTAACGAGCTTTTTATTGTCAAACTCCTACTGGATAGTGACTTCATTTTCCTTTCCTAACAACAATGATAATTTCAGGCTCTGGGTTAAAACCAGAAAGTGAAATTTTAAAATGATGCATAGAGAGAGAGGAAAAGATAGAGAGAGATTCTATTCCTACCGTCATCAATCAACGAAAGAAAGAAAAAGATATATATATATATATATATATATACATATATATATATATATATATATATATATATATATATATATATATATATATATATAGATAGATAGATAGATAGATAGATAGAGGGATAGATAGAGAGAGAGAGAGGGGGTAATGGAAAGCTATGGACACTAGTTTTCAGTCAATATCTGTATTGCCTTAAATCATATCAAGGTTTATCTAGATTTCATACCATTGATCTAGAAAAAATAGCTAGATTCTATTTTATTAAGTCCCCTTCCATGGCCAAATTTTAAGATCTTTTTCGGTTAGGGAAAAATGTTTCTATAAAAGTCGAAATATTTTTTTAAAAAACTCATAAGCTTCTGTCAGAGTTGTGCTTAACCCTGAAGCAGTCTCCATCTATCCATCTATTGATTAGCAAAGGGTGTAACAGCTTTTTGACTGTCACTACTTGTACCGACTGGACGGCAAAGCCGATGTGAGAGAGTGGTTTGCCGAAATGCTTACCGACCAACGTTCTTCTCCGTCAACTATCGTGGCATACGAACGATGGGGCATTTTTGACGACATAATTGGCAGTGTGACAAAGTACTAAGCAGAAATATGGATATATACCTCTTCCGGGGGCATTAGTACCAAGTCAACAAGAACAAGATCTGTTAGAATTAGAGTTCGGTTCGCCGATTCCATCTACCGCACTGATAACCGTTACGCTACCTCGTTTTCCTTCTATGTATGCATGTATGTATGTATGTATGTATGTATGTATGTAGTTCAGAATGTCAATTAGCCATGTGAGATCGTTCATATCCATCCATCTATCTCTGCATATATATTTTAAGTTAGCTTGCTTTCACAAAACGAGAACGGAATTCTAACGATGTGGCCATATATCACTGGAAGAGAAACCGCGGATAAGCGGGCCTCTAAAATGGAAACAATAAATTAGATGAATTATGTCTAAAAAAAGAATTGATCTATAATCCTATGCTTGTGAACGCTGATGACGTAATTTTATACTCCTCGCGAGAATTGACTAAAGAAATAAAAGAAATGATAATTCTTTAATAACAAAAAGACAAAAAACGTACCACTGAAACAGAAAACGCAGATTTTTTCCATCACGACAAATGATTTTTAAAAAAAAGAAGAAATGACGTCAGTTAACTGGGAACAGACAGAGTGAGTTATCAAGATGTTGGGTACATCAAAAAACGAAATAAAATGTGATGAAACGTAAGCGTTCATGCGTCCCTTGGGGGAAGACGTTAACGCTTACATTCTTAGACAATAAGAAGGGGAAAATATGAAGGAATAATGTACCACTTAATTTTGACTGTCTATTCTAAAAGCCCATATTCAACTTTCTACGTACGTATGAATTCGGATCACAGAGAATTAGATTTTCTTATGCACGCAGATATATCTTCGCTGGAGGAAAACATAGCTCGCTTTTAACTGAAGAAAAAAATGTACACTTTATCTTGAGATCGAAGTGCACAGAAAAGATGGAAGTGAAAATTGGGTTAGAAAAATAACAATTTATTTTGACCGAAAATGTACTTGGCCAACGCATGAAGTGGAAAATAGATTTATTGCTGACTCACCAGACAATCCTGGTATCGCAACTAATATAAAAGATAGGAAAGTATAGCGTTCCTATGGAATTTTGTTTGTAAACCGAAATGGCGTAAAGCAAAGAAGTGATAAAACTCACTTCATCCCCCCCCCCCAAATCCCTTCTTCACCATTTCGGCTTCCGAAAAGGATTCTTTTTTTCATAGGACCGCTATACTTTCATGCAGCAGCAGAAACCTGTAAGAGATTTTTTTCTTTTATTTGATTTTTTTCATCGTTTCCAGGCCCTAAAGATGGTGGTGATAGTATGTTTGGCTGGGTCGTCTGAGGTTGAGGTGGCGGAAGTTATATGAGATTGTGTATTGGATATATATATATATATATATATATATATATATCATAATGTCATCCACAGACAGCTGTTTCGTTGTATTACAACTCTTCAGTGTGGCTATAGACTATCCGTTATCCCATCCATGGACGGTCAGTAAGACTGAATTTAAACGATATATTTATTTAGCTTAAATTCCCCATCCACCGGAGCGCTCTATTCCTACTCTGTAATAGCTTGTTGCAATAAAACGCTGAGCGCTATTTTCACTTTTCGTCTCTCTTCTTGAAAACGAAAAAATGGCGTAAATCGAACTTCCGAAAAACGGAGAATACCGGTATTGTTGTATAAAAGCAAAAACATTTCATTTGCCAACACCCAAGTTATAACTGTGTTTGCAAAGGAGTTAGCCTAACGGTTAGCAGGAAAGTCTTGCTTCCTTCTCAACCATCACTTTTTTGTTTTTGTTTCGAGTTTTCCGTTGCAACTTTCGCCCACTTTTTCCGCCTGTCAATCCACACGATATCTCAAACAATTTCGATCTAGATTTTGTGGGAGGATTGGACAAGGAAGGAAGAAGCGATCAAAACGTGGATTGGATCCAGGAATTTGTTTTCGATTCAGGGAAGATTTTTCATATATTCAGGAGAGGTAAACGGTAGCCAAGAACGCAGAAGATAGAAATACAGTTACCCCCACCCTTTCTACTGTAGCTATATACGAACTGATCTACATTCAGTTTTTAGTTACTGTCCGGCGTCGGCAGAAGCCCTCGAGTCGTTTTAGTTCTTTACGCAGAAATAAAGCCATTTTTAAAGAAATTCTGTCACTGTTTTTCAATTGAAAATCCTTGCAGATCACTGACTGCATTAATGAAGAAATCATTTATTTTTCCTTCTCTTTTTCTCCCTCTTATTTTGTTGACTAAACAGTTTTAAATCGATTCAATTTGCGTGGAGAATAAATGGAGTTGAAGAAATAAAAACAAAGACTTGAACTGGAAAGCACTCACAGAGTGCATACCTCAGTCAAGGCCGTACACGAACTCAAACTAAAAGCAGGCCTGGTTGCTGCAAGATCAAACTTCACTCCCACTTTTATTCCGACTAAAGATGATCACCACAACTTTTGTAATGTACATGTATGATAAATTAAAAATTATAAAGATAAAGGCATTTATTTATTGGAACGGAATAAGCCCTTGCGTTTCAGTCAGATGAATTTTGTTGATAAGTAGGCTCGGTTCGTTTTGGGCAGTGGACAAGATACCAGCCCAGCAATTGGGTGTTCGTGGTTTCAAATCACGGTAGGGAGATATTATATATCTATTTTATAGATGTATTCACTCATTAGAATGAAATAAGTCCTTGCTAATTTATCTGATACATGTTGGCGAATATGTAAGATTTGTTAATTTAGTTTAGTCGCTGAGAGGAAACGACTGTCTATCAATTGGACGTGAATCCGTATCACGGTGTGGAAATGTTGATTTTTACTGCCCTAAATTTTATTCTTGTTTTTGTTTTGTTTTGTTTTTTTTCTTTAGAAACAATGGAAAAACAAAGTCAATTCCAGGTTTGGTCTGGAGTTCAACAAAATCATTTCTTCCTCACCCTATGGCCCAACTATCCATAAAATTTCATAGAAATTCATTGAGCACTTTTGGAGATATCGTGTGCATAGACATGAACGAATAGATGAGTAGGATCCGCCCAAATTGTATCACTTCTTTCTTGGCTCATGACCAACCATTCCATAAATTACATTGAAATTCATTGAGAACTTTTGGAGATATTGTGTAGACAGACAGACGGAAAGATGGTCGCAAAGACAGACGGAAAGACACGGGGTAATACATATGCCTCTCTAAGTTAGTCAGCTGAGGTAATTATCTGATTAGACATCGACTGACTATCATGTGTTTACTAGCATAGTACCCATCAAAAATAAATGGATATTTACGAGTGGATGAATTAAGCAAATATATATTTCACCTCTACCAATGAAGTTGATGATATATATATATATATATATATATATATATATATATATATATATATATATATATATATATATATTCGGCTGTGTCTTTCCATGCGCCCTTTGGGTGTTCATTGCCCCCCCCCTCTGTATACCTCGAACGAAATTTATTTTTCTGACAATTTTCTTAAACTCTTCATATTCTCGATTTTTAATAATTTTGAAACAATAAGGTAACACATTTTTTCTTTAATATGGGAAAAATATCAGTTTTATTCACGAAAAATCAGATATACCTATATTTTACCTCTGTATGTGTGCGTGTGTGTGTGTTTGTGTGTGTTTGTGTGTGTGTGTGTGCACGCATTCATTTGGGTTGGCCAAAAAGTTTGTTCTGTATTTATCATTAGATATCATTAGAAGCGTTGGTTCAAATCAACTTCATTCAAAAAGATCGCTTTTGAAAGTATTGTGACAGCTGTCATATAAGCGAGCATTTTCTCTGAATAAGGAAATCGGTGCATTAATGATTGTTGATTCTACCATCAGAAATGGAAGAAAAAAAAAACAGATGCTTTTGTCGATTTCCCAAACTGGAGTTGATTTTATTCTTCTGTCGTTACAACCACAAGAAAACAATCTTCATCAAAATTAGGGACGTAAACCGATACGTAAAATTCACTACCCCAACCGTGATTTGAACTCACGACCAGCTGATTGCCAAGGGGGTGGATTGACTGGTATTAGATATTAACGAAAGTTTACCATAGAGATACACAAGAGCTAATTTTGTTTTATTCTTGATTTTTTAAAAAGCTATTATACACATGAAACTAGAGATACAGAAATCATCTTCTGTCGGAAGTTTGAGTGGGGTTTGAACTTGCAGCAGCCAAGCTTGTCTCATTCAAGGAGAGAAAAATGTCGTTTATGATTCACTACTTGATCGTAACCGAAGTCTCTCGCCCCTGGTTGTATTGTGACAGCTGTTATATCAGCAAGCATTTGAAAAATGATTTAATTACTTATTGAGCCGAATGCACTTGTTTGGTTAAAACCCAATAAATCTATCGGAGAGTTGTGAGATTCCATCTTGATGTTTAAACAAATCTGCTTCATCTCATGGCTTGGATTCGCGGACGAAGATTTAGATCTCGTTCACAATGATATTTCAGAAATTCGTCTCGAAAGAATTTTTCTGTCAATACTTTGAGCGTCGAAGGTCGTTAATCAACATTTCTTTTCTTCACCAGTTACACTTATTTCAAAATCATCATCATCATCATCATCATCATCATCATCATCATCATCAGCAGCAGCAGCAGCAGCAACCTTTCAGCGTCCGTCGAGGTGACCCATTGGAAATAAAGAGAGAAAAACTCGGCGCTGAAAGTGTGAAGGCGAAAAAAAATTTGGATCGTATTGATGACGCCATTTTTTTTTGCTGTCAATTGACCAGAGTCATGTATGTTAGAAAGCGTCAACCAGAACTGTCAACCGAACTGTCGCGATAGGTTTCTTCAGGCTTCAAGTCGGTCTGGCTGGCTGGCTGTGCATGTATGAAGTATCACGTGCACCAGGCCCAATCAATGGAGACAATGAGCTGAAAAATCAAACATCTACTCCTTATCATGTGTACAAAAAAGGTTATAGGTTTGCTTTCTTACCCTCCCCCCTCAACGTTGTACTTAAGGACGGGGTCAGGTTGCCATGTAAATTTTGCTAAATTGGTAACTAGTTTGTGCTGGCTTATTGTATGAAAATTCGAACTTTTTAGTGATCTTACAAAAGACGAGAGGAGACACTCATTCATTGTTATCTCTTGTCCTATTTATTTTTTTTTAATTGATCACTTCCTAAACAGCATGCTGCCAAAGGACGTCGGTCATTTTCGGTTTCTACTGAGTGACTAACCAGCTCTGTCTGTATTTTTTTTTTGTTCAAGTTGATCTCCTTTCCATTAAGTCCTAGCTAATTTACATCCACGTAATTTATCTCGGGTAAAGGTTATACGCTAGCCAGGGGGGAAAGGTCAGAGGTCAGCGACGGTTGAGCGCCAAGCAATGTCTTGCGCGTGTCCCCCCCAGGGCCTCAGTAAGCGTCGTTCTCCTCGCACTGACGATGACAGAGGCGTCACGTGATTGGAGGTTATGAACGCAGTGGGCAAGAGTCTCTCCACTGCACCCCAGCCCTCTTTCGTCACCACTGACGACGACGACGACAACGATGAGGACGTCGACTCTTGACAGGCGGAGATAGCGGTGGAGTTGGTGGAGGCTTTTTACAGCAAGTCGCATCTTCTGTTCTAAACCAGCTTCATCTCTCTCCACCTCTAGCACCGTCTGTTATTTCTCCCCACTGATGTCTATAATACAGCTCAGAGCTTCTACCCTGACGCCTTTTCCCTTCCTGAGTATGAATGTGCCTTCCCTCGCACTAGGGCTGCCCCGTAGCAAACGATCAAACTCTCCGGTCCAAGTCAGGAGTTGACTTGGGATTTTTTTGTTTGTTACCATAACAAGAGCAACAAAATCCTCTCCAAATTATCCAAGTCGGCTGTTGACTTTGTTTTTTTATACTGTTACAAAGACAAGAAGAAGCTATCTTTGCAAAGACGCATCATGCAACCATTTTGTTATTGGCCATGTCTGTAGCTAAAAATGGCTTGATATAAGAAGAACGGCTATTGAGTAAATTTAATCGTCAGGTAACTGTAGATTTCATTTCCTCTATATTAACGTTAATTTTGACTTTTAAAAGTGACCAATCAAATTATCCAAGGGTTATGTTTACAATGCGTATGTGTATTTATGTAATTCAAACGACGGCAAAAATCTAACCACTTTTAGCCGCTTAAAATTGCCAATATAGAAATGGCCACACCATGCGTCTTTGAAACGATAGTAGAACAAAAATAATTTTCACTATATTAGGGGCGGTAAATTCTTCAGTGTTTGTCTATGCCGCTACGTTAAAGCAAAGCTATATGTGAAATTTACATGCCTCAGCGGTGATTTGAAATCATTGCCACCTGATATGTAGACGGCCCCCACACCGACTGGTTTAAATGATCAAGTCTTCCATGTATGCGGAGATATGTGATAGGGAAATGCAAGGATTTATTTCATTCTAATAAATACTGGATCGTTATTGTTATGAGAATGAAAATGCAGACATTGTTCGATTTTGAGCGTTCCCTAATGGAAATAGTCACCAAGTTATGTCGCAAGCGATTGTATCACTTATTCATACAACCTTCAAGTGTCAATTGCATTTGATATAAAAACAGTCTATTTAGTGACTAGAAGAGAAAAAAGAGTAATTTAAAGTATGATATAACAAAAAAAAAAAAAAGAAGCTTTTCCCTAAATTAAGAAATCTTGAATAAACTTAATATAAGAATTACTTTCTTTGTGAAACAAAAGTGATTCAAAAGTATCAATAGCAGCCATAGGCCGAGGTTGTTGTTGTACACTCATGATAACCGTCAGCAAGGAGACGGATCATTAATTAATGAACATTCATCTTACAGTAACAAAAATTTGCTCTGAGCGTCTTTGCAAAGACAGCTGAACAAGAATAGTTCTCCCCAAATTCAAGGCAGAAAACTCCTGATTGTATGTCTGTGCTGTCACGCTAAACCAAACCTATATGTGAAATTAACATGACCCTACTGTGGAATCATTGCTGCTTGATTGGTAGACGGCTCTCTTACCGACTGAGCTAAATTGGCAAGTCTTAAATATATACGGCTGTTGCTGTATGCTCATGATAACCGACAGCAAAGCAACGGATCTTGGAGTAATGAAGATTAATCTAATAGTAATGAAAATTTGCCATAGGCAGTTGAATCCACACTCCTCCAGTAAATTGCGTTCTATCCCAAGAAAATGAGTCCATGCAACAGATACTTCGTTGGGGCAGGTCTTGAACTATAGAGCTTCATGAGTCTGGAAGCAAAAAAGGGATTTCTCTGTCAGGCCCAAAACTAACGTCCATAATTCCAAAAATTAGGTTGTATTCCCTTTTTTCTCGCTGACTATTCAATTTCCAGTTCTAAACAAAGGTGAACGAATAATGTTATCGCATCAAAATCTTTTCCAATGACGACTTTTTACGAATGGCCCAACGATTTCTTCTGAAAAATTGATTTTTTATGAAAGTTTTCGTCTTCTTCCCTCTCATGTATCGCTTAATCAACGAAGCAATGGTAGCAGTAAGTAGTATCAGTGGTAACACAGCAACCCAAACATAAAGTTCCTTACCCTTCCTTCTCTCCGAGTATCAGCAGCCTGCCCTGAATGAGATTTTGTTCTCCCAATGTTGTCGAACGGAATTGTCGTACGTGGAATAGAAAACAAAATCCGAACACTCAAAGCCCAAAAGAAGAGATAGATTTAACTGATGAGTGAATAATTTCTCTTTTCAACTCAAGTATATGTAGGTCCCATATTGGCCTCTCGCAGGAACTAGTCAGAAAGCTGCTCGTTTAAGAATCGTTCTTTGAATATCGTTCATCGTGGGTTTGAGCTAACGTTCTGTGTAGACCAGACGAGAAACAGATCGTGGGTTCTTAATAGATTTGGGCACAGAATCAGTGACATTGAGTGGGAACAAGTGTGATACGCCTTAGAATAATTTAGATTGAAAAGTGGTGAGAAATTCTTTGAATTACTTATTGTTTGTGAAAGAATGCTCGTAAAAAAGTCATTGTTCGCCTCGCTGATTATAATGATAGACCATTACAAATAATTTAGTTAGAAAAAAAAAATGTTGCGAAACTGGGATTATTATGTATTCAATTTAATCGAAATATTTCAGAAACTTGGACTGAATTGCATATCGGATAGAAGTACGCAAGGAATGTCACTCGAGAATTTATAAGAAACTTGTGGTTAAGTTTCTATCGTCAGCTTTGTAACAAAGTATTCAGAGAATTTTCATCAGCTGAGGAGTTTGAAGCGCGTCAATGTAATATGATATCATGCACGGAATATAATATAATATAAATCTATAAGTGACTTAAGTGACACAAAGAACTTCTGGGGAAGTCTTTTTTAATGTTTAAAGCTGTAAAGCTTTCTTGAATATATACATGCTTGGGTGTGTGTGTGTGTATACATATATGAGTATATATTTATAATATTACGTTACATATCCACGCGCACATTCTTATGTTAACTTCCCATTTTCAGAACTGAAAAGGAGAGTTTTAATAGAAAAATTTTATTCAGACCCAAAGTATCAACGATAATGTCCCACGCAAGTCATTAATCAAAGTTATTTCAACGTGTTGCACCATAACTATTTTTTCATTCAATGTGGAAAAAAACAAAAACAAACTTGGTGCGTGTAATTCAGTTATATTTATATCCATATTTGTAATTTCATTCTTTATCATGGAGATCATCAGCTATTTTTCCATAGCCCTGTTTCGGGAGTATTAAAAAACAGGACAGGTTTCTTACTATGGCACTAACCGTCACAAAACAGTTGATGAACTTCACAATAAAGAATAAAACTACAAATAAGAATACAAATACAACTAAATTACCTGCATCAAGATCCTGAAATTAAATAAAAAAAATAATATTTTTGAAATAAGAATGATCGCATTGAAAATGACCTGCATGGCACATGATCGTGGATAGTTTGAGACTATATATAAAATTTAACTAATGAAATAAAGAGTGGAAGTTGTGTGATTGTCTGTCACTATAAAAGTGCCTAAATGTGAGTGTAGCCCGATCAAATGGACCAGGGAGGTTTTTAAGAATAAAAAGTTATGAGGAAAATAGAAATATTCTTTGATCAGTTGATCTCTTCGGCTATCTCTCTCTCTCTCTCTCTCAATATATTTGTCTAGCACTTTTATATATATATATATATATATATATATATATATGGATGGATGCCCCTAGAAGATGGGATCCCATCTTTTGCTCACAAGGCAAAGCTCCTGGTAGTAGATCTATGTTCCACATCAAACTTATAACCTCTAAAGATGTACACACACAGCACACACTACTGAAGATGGGAATACCCCCCAAAACATGTCTAGACCATCAATGAAAGCATTTACAGATATATAAACCTAACTTCCATACACTTTCACTCCTGAAGCTGTCTCACTCTGTACAGTTCATATTATATATATATATATATATATATATATATATATATATATATATATATATATATATATATATATGCATATATCTTATGTGTGAGAGGAGTGTGTTTGTCTGATACGATATGAAATATGCAATATACAAAAGAACCTAAACATCGGCATAGCCCAACCAAATTTGACGAACATACTCAAAAGATATCGGGGAAGTTCTTGGTGGCTACACAAAATCTCAAACTCCAACCAACAATGTTTAATATTTGCACAGCGGAAAAAAAAAGAAAGAAAAAGAAAAAATGTCAAGACTGTCTGCTGCAGGGTCAAACTCCACTCCTACTTCTATTCCTACAGAACATGATAACTTTTTTGAAGATGCAAATAATAATAACAATAATAATAATAATAATAATAATAATAATAATAATAATAATAATAATAATAATAATAATAATAATAATAATAAACAAAAAAACAACAACACCCATGTGGTAATGGCGGTGTGGACCACGGCACTGGTGTGATAGGTGAGGGAGAGATGAGACGTGGGCTGAAGACCTGAGGAGACTTATTGTCTCTCAGCCTTCAGCAATAACCGCTGGGCAACTGGTGTGAAACTGTAAACCACAGTATTACTGTAGTCTATGAGAATGAGGAGAGCAGGGCCGG
>OY735209.1:12625813-12745813 GCA_963457665.1 Thysanoteuthis rhombus
TAAAATCTGTCAGAACAATTATGGATGCGTTATATCATTTGAAACTATTCGAATTACCTCCGTTGTTGTTAATGTTGATACCTTTCTGACTGTGTTTGCGCGTGCGTATGTGTGTGTACGCGCGGTTGATTCGTTGTACATTTTGTTTGCGCCGAGATAATAGAGTGAACACTATAGTGAATAGTGGATAGTGAATAGACGCCATTTTTTTGTTCTCGTGTTCAACAAAGGTTCTTAGTCAGAAAGCGGTGTGTGTGTGTAGGGGGGTCCCTCCCCTGGTTGGTAACTAGAATCGAATTTTGTATGCTACTGGATAATCATGAACAATAAGTGTGCCCCAGGGTGGAGTTGTCGTAAGGATTATTATTGCAACTACCTGAATATAATGGAATCTCAACAGCTGTGGACAACTAAGGTTAACCATTATCTTATGTCTTCCCTCTTTTGTTTTCGATGAGGTACGACGGAATCTCCGGTCGGGGCTGTTTATTTTGCTTTTACACTAATGCCCTTGGGAAAGGTATGAGTTCATCTCTTCTCTACCCTCTTTTGCTATCGGTAAAATAGCAGGGCTGATTGGGGATAGCGTTGGACAGGCAACTAGTATAGATTCAAGACCAGAGAGTGAAGGTGACGACACCGAATTCGTTCTCCTTCCGGCAGCTCCTGCAGCCAAACTGAAGCCAATTGTATCGCCCTCTGCTTGTTCTCATCTTCTCCGATCTTCGTGGCCCGACCACGCTTTTATCAGGATATTAGACAAACATGGATTAGTTTGATATGCGAAAATCTTCCTACCCTCGTATTAAACTACCCAACTTTCCTTCCTACTCCACCATCAATAAATCCCCCTTCTATGAACCCTCTAACCTACAAGCACTTATCAAAATACGTAACCTTTCCCGTATGGAAGCGTAATGTTCGAACACAGATGAGAACAAGCAGAATAGTATTTTAGATTAGTTCGATTCTCTCTAGGTACTCTAGTGTAGGCCCTTATACCAAACTAACCGAAGCGTAGTAAATGACCATAACATCATCACTTTATCAAAAATTGGCAAACAATGGAAGCTCACTTCTTTGATCAAACTTCAGAAGAAACGTTATATTTTTTCAAACAGCTTTAGACTGAATGATGGAGGTCGAGATGCTGAATAAAACCCTCTGCCTATGTTCCGATTAGCTAGGACTTGTGTGCTTTAAAGATCAGTATTCAAAATGGCAGCTTTTAGCAAATCTTAAACATCGACCACAGGTACAAGAGGGAAGTAATCAATTGCTGCAGTCACAAAGTGGACCAGAAATATACTGTATGAGCAAAACTGACCTTTGTAAGAAAATCTCTCTCTGGGTTCAACAATTTTGTCCAAGTTAATTTATATACTAAGGATTCAACCTCATGGGACCATACGATGGAATCGATTGTAGTATAATGGAGTTATGACAGGAAGTAATTTTCCTTTCTCTAAGGTGAGCAATGTTATCACGCTTGTTGTAATGATCAAACTATGAAAAGCGTCAAACTTTTCAAACGGTTAACTGGATTTCAAGAAAATGTTCGTATCTTTTTAGCAGCAACGAACGGCGCCAGGTCTATGAGAGTCACATTTTCTTTCAGACCAAATTTCAAAAGTTGAAAACATCCAGAGAGAGAGAGAGAGAGAGAGAGAGGGGGGGGAGGGAGAGAGCGAGAGGGAGGGAGAGAGAGGGTGCAGACAGAAAGACGGACATAGCTATGAGAGCCAAATTCATTTTCTTTCAGATCAAATCGTAAAAGTTTTGAAAGCATCCATAAAGAGAGAGAGAGAGAGAGAGAGAGAGAGAGAGAGAGGGGGGGCAAATAGAATGACAGACATATCTATGAGAGACAAATTCATTTTCTTTCAGATCAAATTGAAAAAGACTGATAGCGTCTGTAAAGAGAGGGAAAGGGAGAGAGAGAGAGAAAGAGAAAAAAAGAGGGAGAGAGAGGGAATATAGACATAGACATGAGAGCAAAATTCACTTTCTGTCAGATCAAATTGTATTAGTTTTAGAAGCATCCATAGAGAGAGAGGGGAGCAGACAGAAAGCTATGAGATTTAGATATTTTTGTTTGGGGGGGGAGTTTAATCATATCATCAAATTTGAAGTCACATTTGATTTTGGACTTAAGCCAGACATGCAAAAATTTTCTCTATCTTTTCGTTGGGTCACATGAATAAAGATTTTAGCTTCAGAAAAAAAAAATGGCCTACAAGGAAAATATATAACTGTGTTTCGAACAGTTTAGTACATTTTAAAAAATCATTGAAGTAAAGTGCAACTAAAAAATTATAAGTCTTTTTTGGTTTTTGTGACTCGTTTTGGGCCCCAAATTGGTTCATTCTAAAAAGACGCCCTCTCATTTAGGATTATTCTTTACTTTCATTTTCATTTTTTGTCATATAAAAAGTCTATTAAAAACAATTTTGATCGAACCAAAAACTAATAAAAATTAATGCGTTAAAAGTTTTTGGGGAAAAAAAACTAATGCTACCTTTTTTTTGTTTGCATAAATATGTAGGTTTTATTCCAATTTAATAAAAAATAAGCACAACTCACAAAAATGTTATGAATTACATTTTTCCTAAGGCTGTAAGAAAATAAAAAATAAAGATTCGCAATTGTTTTTAAACAAAGATGACACTCTCAGAAAATCTAACAAAATAGATCATGCATCGTATATTCTTGTTTCTTTTCATGAAATTAAACAAAATTTTGACGTTCATCCAAATTTTTCACAATGCTTCCCCAATTAAAAGATATGAAAAGTGAATAATATGAATATTTGTGTCTTCTTTTTTTTATAAATTCATTCAATAAAATATCTTCAAAATCAGACAGTAGTAAATACTTTGCACGGAAGGATCAAATTCTTAACACCCAACCGATCCAGTATGACGTAGTAGCTGACGTCACCGGTGTCATAAGAAAAAGAGTCCTTTTGGAATGAGCCAAATTTGTGTCCAAAACGAATCTCAAGCACCGGATTATTTAGCAGTCTTTCACATTCGATCAAATTAGTGAGAGGTATATATTAATTACGCAATGCGTTGAATCGAGACTGTTGCACTTTTCTTTTATTGTATCTTCATTTAACAAAGAATAGCTATATTGTTAGATCATTAAACCTATCCGCCCAAGAGCTCGTCCCGAATTGTGCTGTTAAAAAACATAAAAGACCCAAATTAAAAAGTGAAATGCAATTTTTGATCTAACCAAGGATTTCGTATGAGCCCTCGCTTCGTTTTTGTGTAACTCACTTTACGTGAAGTTTGGTTCAAGGACATTAATAACGAGCATTCAATGAGGAAATAACTCATTTGCTTGACGAACACTCGTTCACCTAGTCTGCAGAAAGAAGTTGCTGATCTTGTCTTCCTTCAAAAGTTCAATCCTCATTGGGTACCCCACTACAGTAACCCTAAAGATGCTGAGCGCCCGCCATAGTGCGATAATTAATAAGCTGGTCTCACAGACCGGTTCGACAGTATGGCGAGTTCGAATCTTACGGAGAATCCCACAACTGTGGTCTTGTACCTTACTAAACTAAACTTAGTAAAAACTGTTCCCTTACGATTGAGTTCCTACCGTAGAATGATAGTGAATGATAATAATAATAATTACAGCAGTAGCAACAACAACAACAACAACAACAACAATAATAATAATAATAATAATAATAATAATAATAATAATAATAATAATAATAATAATAATAATAATAATAATAACAGAGGAAGGGAAATGAAAGCGGAAATGTGAGCCACAGCACTGGCATGATAGGCGATGGAAAGAAGAGATGTTGGCTGAAGACCCGAGGAGACTTATTGTCTCTCAGCCTTCAGCAATGATCACCGGGCAACCGGTGTGAAACTGTAAACCACAGTATTACTGTGGTCTATGAGAATGAGGAGAGAAAGGCTGGAGACTTGAGGAGACTTGCTATCACTCAAACTCCAGCGGTAACCACCAGGCAACTGGTGTGAGATTGAATAATAATAATAATAATAATAATAATAATAATAATAATAATAATAATAATAATGATGATGATGATGATGATGATGATGATGATGATGATGATGATGATTTTATTTTATTTTATTTTATAGCTATTTACATAACCAAAAAAAACTGAATCATCAAGTAAAAACAATAAAGGATGAATAGATAAATGAAATAATGGATAAAACCAAGGCAACCTGCCTCATCGTGTGGTACGGTGTCACACAACAAGAACTTTAATGTTAGTCACAATACTAACCTACTAGGTCATAAAAAGACCACATCAGAAAGATCTGAAATAAATAGAGCGCATAGCTTCTCACCCGACGAATCAACCATTGAGCTAATCCTGCACGCACCTAGTGTGTTAACCCGATAATCCTCACTCTCTGCTCGTAATCCCCAACGAGTGAAAACAACATCATCGATGAATTAGCTCGGTTGCAAATCAGTCAACTGACAGTAGACGATTATACTCGGTGTCATTTTAGAAGCAGAGTCGTAAAGAGACGAAGATAAACCCCAACGGATGTCTACTAGTGGGGGCCATTTCTACCCCTCCCCCCCATACACACCAGATCAGACCTTCTCTCTCCGAGGGCTAAAGGGGAGTTGGGAAAGTTGGTACTTGGGTTGCGGATCGAAGTGTCATTACGACCTGTGACTGCTCAGGACGAGTCACAGCTAAGACACTTCCGAGTCCCTTACCTGAATACCAAAATCTGAATAGGTCATTTTTGCCCCATCCCCTCCCTGCAGCTGGAAAAATGGCAGCAGGTGGATATATTGAGCCTTTTGTCTACAATTTGAAAACGTCGTTGCTTTGCGATGAGGCTTAGCTTTCATTGGGAGCAACACTGAGTCATGATGTGGGCAAAGACAAAGGGGAGGGCATCAATTAAAGGCATTATAGGCCAGAAGAGATTTTGTACCACTTCACACCTGCACCCCTAGGGGTGCGACTGCTCGATGTTGCCCTCCATGTTGCTACGCCTATGGTGTGACGGGTATCATTACAATAGGTTCCTCAACAATAATTTTCCGTCATCTTCGTCGGTTTTCGATCTAAAACGCAAATACAGTAGACCACCGTTAATACGGCACCATCGATGGTGCCGTTATAACAAATTTGCCGTTATAACGGGTGCATTTCACAAGAAGTGTATCAATAATGAGAAAACAAAAAAATACAGACAAAAATGAGATAAGGCATGCAATTTAGAAAATATACCATGAAAATAGAAAAAGTACAACAAGCAGAAACTGAACAATCTTTTTAGTCAACCTAATACATGTATGTCTTTCATAATAGGAAGTAGGCTGTTCAATATGGTAAACGAATCAATCACTTTTTACTTTTAAGGAAAGATCAAATCTCCGACGACAGTCTTGCGATGAAATGAATAAAATGAGGCATCAAAACGTATGTGTCATTAAAATAGTGCCGTTAAAACGAGTGTCATTAGAACGATAGTTCATCTTTTTTGTACATCTTTTAGTCATCCATTAAAAAAACATTTCCTTTTCTCTCGAACCGGTACGCGATGAAAGTAAATACATAAAATAGCCTATTAATACTTAGTATTCTTCTCGGTGGGAACTTATCAAATTGAAAGTAGTCGTCAATTAAAAACCGTCAACCAAGACTGTCACCAAAATTGTCAATACAGATTTCTACAGTTTCCAAGTCGGTCCGGCTGGCCGTCTAGCTCGTTAAGTCAGTATCAGGCGTACAGGCCACACTAATGGAGGTTGAGCAACGGTTCTTGACCTTTTAATAGATTGACCTTGGCCTCCACGCCCCCGACCATCTTCAATGAAATGATTAGTTCAGAACAAGTATGGCAAATATGTTTAAAAAAAGGTTAATCCACACCCACACATATAATGAGTGGCAATTTGCAGATATCTTCGACCACACTTACGTCATCAGTGACGTCAGATGACGTAACTTAGTAGAAATAAAATTGTGTTATGTTGTACTTGGTGGACTGTATTTTTAGCTTTTGATTATTTTGATATTCAGGATATTGAACAAATTTTATTGTTTTATTGCTCGATTATTGCTATCGGTTTTTGACTGCAAGGACAAGTTAATATATTATTAGGTTCGTCATGATCTTATGCAAACACTTGTGAAGAGAATTCCTGAAATGACTAGGGAAATTATTACTTTTTTGCCTGCTAGCTTGCACCCCTTCTTGGAATTATTGACGCCCGCAAAGGAGGGGGTTATGTTCCTCAGGTAAAGAACCCCTGAGTTAAAGAGTTGAAAATGTCATTTACTCCTTATTATTTCGAGAAAAAAAAAAGTTGTTTTTTTTCTAATTCCTTCCCTAAATGGCTTATTAGTGTGTGCACGTGTATGTGTGTGAGGGGGTTATTTGCAATGTAATTTTATCCTAAACTGATCCCTTAGTTTTTGTTCAGCAGTGTTCACTCCAAACTTTGTGATCTCTGCCCAACAAAAACTGAATGAAATAACTTATCCATAGATTACCACATCTTTCCTATTTTTTAATTGACAATCCCCACACGACATGCTGCAAAAAGACAAGGTCCAGACGATGGTTTCTATTCGATGACTAAACAGACCCGTTTCCAATAGTAAACAATCGATTTCAGTTTATTAGGTCAACGGTCAAAATTCACTTTGGCTTTTTCCAGATCCACACACACACGCACACACATATATATATATATAATATGAAATAAAATAAAAATAGAAAAAACTGCTACAATTGACATAACTTAAGTTCTAGAGAAACACGAAGATATGTGGATCAACAAACTTAAAACCCTATATCTTAATGGATTGAACACTAAACTGAACAACCTTCATCACACAGAACGCTAATACACAAAACTCCTACCATTAATATCCTCTCACCCACATCTAAGACACATTCAATAATGGAAGCTTCAAAGTCACCCAGACCTATAGGAAAAATTTCACCATAGCCAGTTATAACCCCTGTCCAAATCATAGCCAACACATTTTCAATAACTTATAAGGTTGATACCTATGTAGCTCTTTGACCTCACCACCCCTCCATTTACACTACCCCTAACATACCAAAAAATTTAACTCCACATCACTCCCCAAGACCAACTGCTACTGCTTAACCAAAGACCTGATACCTTACTGGACATTCTCCCACTCAGCAGGAGGCCTCCAGCAGCCCTGACAACACAATTTACCCACAATGCATAGTTCCTGACTGTGGACTCTGGTTCCACGTGGGAAATTTTAATACATACTCACACAATACATACCACTGATGATGGGAAGAATCCCGAAACATGTATGGACAATTTACTTATAAGGATTAATAAACCTTACCTCCAAACACCTCACTCCCGAGTCTGTCTCACTCTCTACAGTACACATTATATATATATGTGTGTTTTATGTGTTTTTGCTGTTGCCAGGGGGTAAGGTATGGGTATTGGAGTTATCAGTAAGTGGTTGCTTGTTTTGTGTGTTCTATATAGGAATGTTTTATTTTTACTTAGATGTCTTGGATTTATTTCCCTATCCTGGGATTCTGGACCTATTTAACAATAAAGTTGAATGCATTGAGCACCATATCGAGCATCATACATCAGACATCCCACTATATTATGTTATATTGCATTTGTGATATATATATATATATATATATATATATATATATAGTGTCATCCACATTGTATTACAATTCTTCAGTGTGGCTATAGACTATTATTATCCCATCCAGTATCATGAGGTAGGCCGGTATCCTAACTCTGCTCCAGGGAACTGGACGCTTGAATTTAAGCGATATATTTATTTACGCATGTATTCCCCATCCACCAGAGTGCTCTATTCCTATGAAAGAGCATTGCATAAGCTTACAATGATTTACTTTAATTAAAGAGTGCTATATATATATATATATATTAATATATATATATATATACTTCCTTTATTTTTTTACTGCTGAAAAGAAAATTCTATTAGTCAAAATTTATATAATCCCAAAGTATACACGATCACGTGACATGCAATTCATCTTTAATCTGATCAGTGTTCCCTCAACGTGTTGTCTCATAATTATTTTTGATTTAATTTTCGATGGCTGTAATTTATTTATATTTTTTATTTATATTTGTATGAATACATATTTCGTTACTGTTTTTTGGAGTTGCTTTATCCATGTTAGTAGTGCTCAATATTTCAGAATGAAGCGTGATCATATATATATATATATATATACATATATATATATACATATATATATATACAATTTCATTGTTAATGATCCGTTTCATGCCATTGCGATCGTTGTCTGTGTGAGTAACAGTTTTCCATGGGCACTCAGATACTACACTCTGATCTTAGGCGGAAGTACAGTGAGTAACACTTTGATCCTCGGCTGGGTACGCAAGTATTTTGATCCTAGAGAAAAATGTTGATCCCTATGTAAATAATCCTGCCATTCTTTACGGATACAATGATAGTGCAGTAATAAATCTTTTATTCAAAACCGTTAGGGCCAAGCAAGTTTCGGAAATTGGAATTTTTCGGATTTCGAATTAGTAATACATCTATAGATAACCGCATGTCCTGGAATTAGCCAATACTAAAACCCATGTTTTCAATAGGACTATTGCTGTACGAAAGAGACAATCAATGCTGTGAAAATTCTTTTACTAGACTAATAATCAAAGGCTAGAGAATTAGGTCAGATACAAGTTTGAATTCGTCCGACAGATACGAGAAGCAGATTAGTTAAAATATCATTGCCACACTTACCAACATCGTTATGTTGCAAATGATGGCCTATATAACTAACCACTTCATACAGTACGCGATCTCTTATTCGGACCTCTGTGAACCAGACACGTTTTGGAATTCAGACCTTTTCAGATTTCGATATGATAGTACATACACACCAAACATCCTGGAATTACCCAGTTCTAAAAACCAGGTTATTAATAGGATCAGTGCGATACCGATGTTGTACAATATTTATGAGTAATGTCGAACACATCTATATTTTTGGAGTGAACTCAATATCAACACTGAGTGAGATAAAGGAAGATTGTGAATAACAGGTCTGGTTAGTCACTCTGTAGAAACTGTCATGTGACCAATGTGCCGGGTGAGGGGGTGATCAATAGAAAAAACTCGAAAAAAAAAAAGGGATGATCAATGAATAAGTTACTTCTCCCGCCTTTTGTTTGGGAGTGATTACTGAAAAAAAATCTGAATTTGCAAAAAGCAAAAATAAATAAATAAAAACATAAAAATAAAATGAAAAAATAGAATAGAATAAAAATAGCGTGAATGATACCGGACACAAACTAAGGGATCAATTTAGCATGAAAACACATTGCAAATTGAACCCCCGCCCGCCCCGGCTCCACCAAAAACGTATTGGGGTGAGGGGGGTTCAAAGCGTAATAAGAACATTTTTCTAGACATTATAAGGAGTAAATGCTCAAATTTCCGGCCATCTAGCTCAGTCGGTTCGGCCTGTTCACGTGACCAAAGAAACCTGAGGTGACAGTTTTGTTTGACGGTCTTTATTATCAAAGTCTACTTGTAGATTTATACCGTGTTGAATAGAATGTTGAATAAAGAGATAGATGAATCGTTAAATAAAGTGGTAAACGCAGTGGCAAGTAAAGTGTTAAATAAAGAATCAGATTTGTGGTAAACGAAGTGATAAATAAAATGTCAAATAAAGTGGTGAATAAAATGTTAGATAAAGTGTGTAGAGACAGAACGTAAGATTACCGGCGACCTTTCATTTCTAAGTAAAACATGGTTGTCATGGCGACTGTCGTCTTCAACGTAAATCAGAAAACAATAAAAAAAAAAGAATATCAGCTAACATCAAAGGCCCTTCTGACTGGCAAGGAGCATTGAGACATAACTGACTCATCAGTGGGTTAAGCATGGGTCGTGTCGGGTCAAGTTTTGGCGTCGTAAGCAAAACATAAAGTGGAGACTACTCCGACGAAAAAACGAAACAAAACAATAAAACTTCGGTTTTCAGATATTTTCCGTTTTCCGAAATCCGGATAAAAGATTGTGGACCTGTAACATTGCAGACCAGATGACTAATCAATCAATTTGATGACCCAAAAGCATGAACTATTCAGTCAGCAGATATAAAGAACTTTCAAAATGATCCATCACATAGAGTGTTATAAACGTCACTCGATACACTTAGATTTAAATCTGTAATAAATCTACAGTCGCACGTCCAATATGGCAGCAAATAAATGAATGAATAAATAAAAATAAAAACTCGCAATCACAGTAAGTACTTGAACAACTGTAGCGATAAAATTTGATGTCATTTAAAAAAAACCCATCGAAGAATAAATATGGTCAGAATAAATTCTATTCATGACATCACTGGCATTTTCATACTGGAAAACATCTAAAATGGGGTAAAATAAAACATGGAGATCCTGGAGATCATCATCATCATCATCATCATCATCATCATTCTTTTAACGTCCGTCGTTGGACATAGATCTTCCCCAGGATTCGCCACACTTCTCTATCATGGAGCTAGTATTTCCTGAATTTGTCTAGTTCATCTCTCCATCTTGTATTCTGTCGGCCTCGGTTCTGCATTTGATCTGTGGGGATCCATGTTGTGAGTCGTGATGTCCATCGGTTATCTTTCATTCTTACAATATGGCCTGCCCTTTGCCATTAGAGTTTTTCAATAGTTCCTATGATGTCTTGGACTCCCGTTTTCTTCCTGATATACTGTGCTGTCTTGTGATCTCTCCGTGTAAGGTTGAGCATGATTTCCTCATGCATACGTTTCATACTTCTCAGTTTGTAGGTCTATCTCTTGGTTAGGTTCCATGTCTCAGCTCCATAAGTGACTATCGGAAGAATGCATTGGTTGTGTACTCTTCTTTTTAGGATTATTGGGATTGAAACAACAACAACAACAACAACAACAACAACAACACGTCAATATAAGACCCTAAAATTTTTTTCGAAAAAAGCTTAATAAAAAAAGAAGACATTTTTAGAAGAAGTCTATCGAGGTATGGCCACGGTTGTTCAAAAATCTATCTCTATTAAAGCCATACATGCAAGTTGGTATGTGCCGTTGGTGTAATCGTCTGTCTGGACAGAGTTCTGTTATAATTTGAAAGTTATAATGGATGGGTCAGTATGAAATACATTAACAGAGCCAATAAAACTATAAAATAGTTATAAAATGAGATCTGTTATCATGTCAACGAAGAAGAATACGTCACAGAAACGCTGATCATTTAAAACTAAAATAAGATTTTTAAAAAAAGAGTGTGTGAGTGACTGAAAGGGATATTTAATGTTTGTATCATGTTATACTTGGGACTTTATGTCTGGTCACCCTTTTATACAGCTTGAGTTGAGTTGGGACTTCGAAAAAAAAAAAACTAAATTAGGATGTTTGAATTATCAAAGTTAATTACCCGATAAAATAGTTTAGGCTCCTCAGTGTCGATCTGCGCATAAATAATCCTGTTATTTTTTTTTACAAATAAATGCTGGTAAGTGAATGTATGACACAATCCAACATGGATCAACAATCCAGGAATCAATAAAACATGTGCATGGATTAGGTTGTTATTCTACGCGAGAAAGTAGTGAGGCCATTCCGTAATCCTCGCTAGATACCTTTTCGCACGAAGTCACTTATACTACAATGAACACACGATAATAATAATTATGGAAAAAGAACAAACATCAGTGAGAATTTTAGTTGTGACTGCTCGGCCATCCTGACGACGCAGCCATAATACATCTGAGCTGAAAAGCCAACACCATACGTTGTTTTTACTGAATAATCCAAAGAAAAATTTCTCCGACCACGACGAGACTCGAACTCGCAATCTTCTGATTCGAAGTCAGACGCCTTATCCATTAGGCCACGCGGCCACCTTCTTATTTGACTGTAAATAAAAATTAAGAACACAAAAAAAATCTCCAACCTAACAGAACCTACCCATTGAAAACGGAAGTCAGTTATATTTATTGAATTTTGAGGTGAAATATTTTCATTGTCAACTTCTGACTCTTTGTGAATTAGGAAATAGAAAGAACAACGACTTGTAGTAAATAGCGAAAGTTTCTTTTTCAACTGGTTGAACAGATAAGATCGTTTACGTTACCAACTAGACATACTTCCTACTCAAACTGAAAATGTACATATCTAAATACCTCATATACTGCTCTGCATAACCGGGGTAGCTGCCTTATCGGCCTAAATTCTCCGATTCATGCTGTATCCGGTCGAAGATGAATTATTTGGCTACTGAACCCAAAGCTGTTAGGGGGCCAGGAGGGGGAGAACGAGTGCAAAAAACGATTTAATAGTATACAAAAAACGTTTTAATTAAGAACACATACAAGAATTTTGAATGATATTCTAGTTCTTCAACTTTTCCGTTTATATCATACGCATAAATCATAGTCTGAGCTATTCAAGTTTTACAACGGGACAACGTCAGTTCTTCGATTCGACGAACGGTAAGAGGGGTGCAGTGACTCATTAAAGCTCAACCAACGGGCTTGGCTGGTAAATAACCCGTCACAAGCTGTATTCCAAGTGTCTAAGTTTGTTCCTCTTTATATCTGGTCACAGCATTTACAGTAGCTCGTAACAGAGTGCCAAGGCGTCGAACAGAGGTTAGTGAGTTAGTCAAGCAGACTATCGCTACCATAGCGAATTCGCTCCTCACTGGTTACACCACATTGCCAAAGCTAAGCTTAATAAATACCTATGAACGGTTGCAGTGTAAAGTGAACAACAATTTGTTCCAATGTAATCTGCAGTCTGCCGAAAAGTGAATATTTAATCAACCTTAACCTGCGCATGCGCGCTTTACCAACTAAAACTCTTCCTTTCCCCTAAGATAATATTTCCCAACCAAGGGTTGGGAATAAGGCTATTAGGTAGAAATAAAAGTCGTGGCGAATGTTTCAGGCGTAATCAGGATGTGTTTCTCACACATTGAAGAACACCAGTTACGAATGTAGAATTATTATTATTTTTTGAAAAAATAAATTGGAAATTCGAATGGTGTGTTCCTGATTATTTTTGCTTCCGTTCTTCGAGTAACAAATACACTGCAGCAGCTGTGCAATTGTGAAATCAAACTAATTCCTATTATAAAGCTGTCTGATTGGATACTAAAACTAGAATAATTATTTGAAATTTTTTGTTGCTATTTACCTAAAAAGAAGGGAGAAAACTGACAAAATGGGAAATGTCCTTGAAAAGGTTGGGAACCACTGACCCGAGTAATTGAAAAACTCCCTGTTACTAGCCCTTACACACATACCATACTAACTAAAACAAATACAGCTATTTATAGATAATTGTTTCTTACCATGAATGGTTTGGTCTAGTCTTGTGTTTAATACACTTTCCCCAGTACATAGAGCAGAACTTAGATTCAACTTTTGATCTCTTCTAACATCTCATGTGTATTACTTGATAGGGCCAGATTAAAGCTACTCGATGCTCCAAGCACGGCCCAAAATGTTACCCTTTCGTTGACCCTGCCATTACTTAACTGATAAAACTTTCAAAAACGAAAAAAAAATAAAAGAAACCCTGAAGAATTGAACGTCTTGTTCATTCACAAAACATCAAAATGAATATGAATTATACATTTCCTTACAAAAAAAAAACACTATTCCATGAAACCGAATCATTACATCAGAAACTTGTGCTTGCATTAGGACTAGTTTCCCTATATATATATATATATATATATATACACACACACACACACACACACATATATATATATATATATATATATATATATATATATATATATATATATATATATATAATCATATTTGTGTGGTCGGTTGAACCGTTTGGATGTTTGAATTAACTCTAAACGTAAGAGGGAAAAATAATGTTAAAGAATTTTAACAACTTTTCTTTTTTTTTTTTTTTTACAATTCAATGCAGAAACTGCAAGAAACCTGAAGTACCCCTTTCTCTCTTTACGCCCCAAGCACGTGCCTATCTCGCTAAATCCGGTCCTGTTATGTAATCTTGTGTCGTTTCTCCTTAGAGTAAATTCATTGTTATGTGATCACTTCGGTCTTTATCTGCTTTCAATTTTCTACATGTATAATTCTCAGTGGAATAACCTTTAAAACAATTTTCGTTTCACCCGTAATAATCCAGACAACATCATTATTGTTGTCACCTTAAATGTCTCCTTTAAATACCCAACTTGACCCATTTCTTAACAAAGTGGTGACCCCAACATTTTATTTACTAACAATCCGTAAGCTGCGTACTGCAGTATAAACTCAATGGTAGTCCGCATACGACGGTAGAAACTTGTAGTCCTGGCGTTGTAATCGGGTCCCGTGGGAATTTCCAAGTTGACGAATGAAACCATTTGGACATGTATGCCGCAGGTCACCCTGGTCCCTTCGTGACACTATCAGCGGTGACTCGGCAATTTTTTCCTGGTCTTCAAGTACGCGTGTGTGGCCCAAAGCGTTAAACTGCATCTCGTGTCTCCTTCAACCCACAAATACACATGAGTGGGCTCCCATATTAAACTCGATCGTGTGTCTCATTCTATCCTCATAGTAGTAACACCCGACCATGTAAAAAAACAAACAAAAAAAACTCTGAAAAACTCCAGCCATGAACTTTATAATTTGAAATAGACAAGTGCGTCACGTGATTAGAGAGAGAAGCGGGTGGGAAGGGCAGTGATCTTTTGTTGGCTTCACCAGAACAAATTGAGCTTCACATTTGTACTTTAGACTTGAAACCTTACAAGTTCGCGTGCACGAGGATTATATACCGTGGGTTTTCTTCATTAGATTTTGACCTGAGTGGCGTTTAATCTGTACAGTGGCTGAAAGCCAAGCTGATACTAAGAAAAAAAAAACAAACAAACAAAAAACCAGCTGGAGATGAGAACTTTGTGACCAAATAACAAAAAGATCAAGGGTCTTTTTCGTTACTTCCCACCAAAAGCTAACGCCCATATTTTTTTAAGTCTGGAAGCCTACAAAGTCAAAAAAAGAAAAAAAAGAATATCCCTACCTCTCATGAATGAATCACCGTAGCCCATGCGCGTACAAGAACTAATTATCTGAAAAAATTATCTAAGATTATCCTTAAAAAAAAAAGATCATTTATCTAGAATTATCTTTAAAAAAATAAACAGTTGATTTAGGCATTTTGGGACTAAAATGACCATAAAGTCCCCTAAGAGCATTTGGAAAAAAGCCACAACAAAATAAATGTCTTTAGATGATGCTTAGTGGTGTACTCATGCTGATTTTCAAGGTTGTGGTCCAAAAAATATGATCAGAAGCGCCCGGTGACACAAACGTACATGTACACAAACGATCAAAGAGAGAATAATATGTAGCTCACTTGGCTGGTCGGTTGGATGGGCCATCTGTGGGGCTACGGCGATCCGAAGATTAAGTTCTCCATTTCTCGGTGAAAAACAACCAAAATGGCTTTTTCGTTTGTTCCCACCACGAAAACGACCCAAACCTGAACCTCTTACCCTTAACCTTGTATCTAACAATATAAACTCAGCGTATCAATTCCCTTATGAAAACTTTGGTCTGGTGGGGACCAAAAAAAAAAAAAAAGCCCACAAATGCTATGCCCTACATTGTTATTTTTTCTTATTCCAAACTTTTGAAAGCATTAGCCTCTTCTTCGGGTAAAGTTGCGAAAATCCAATAACTTGACTGATCTGGAGCTCAGCTAAAACGATCCATACGACTAACCGTTCGGGACAAAAGTTCAAATGTTCAAATTCTGCAATATCAAATTGCTGTTAAAATTTGATCCCAAACTAACATAACGAATTGAGTTACTAGACGGCAAAAAGAAAAAAAATGCTATTTAACCAGTTTTTTAGGCATCCATATTTTAAAGTTATAGACGTCAGCTTTTGGTAGGGACTAACAAAAAATCTCTGATACCAAGATTCAGAACGCTTATTTCTTTTTTTTTGTTGTTGGCTTTGTGGGGAGAAGGCTTTCCCACTCGGAAGATTGGCGTAATAAAATCTTTCTTCACTAATTTCTTCCGATCTGGCTAAGCATAGAAAAATCTTTCCTTTGATTTCGTTGAGCAACATAAGTTAATTTCTAACACAAATAAAGAAATTTGGTTGATCTTATCTCCAGGAAGGAAAATCGTTGGCAAAGAAAATATATCATTGCGTTTTGAACAGTTTTATTTCAGAAGTAATGAATCTATCATTTTCTTTGATTTTTTTTCTTTCAGAAATAACATTGGTCAACAGAATTATACTTTTTTCTCATCAAGTTCGTAGCACCACATTTCAAAACTGATTTTCGACTCAGATAACGAATTTCGAGTCTGTTTCACCCTAGCAAGTCTCATTTTTTTTGCAACAGACATGTTCTGTTTTCCTTTCCGTATATGAAGTAATACAGGCGAAGGTTATATGAAAACAAGATTTGTATCAGTCGGAACTCTTCAATGCAGAAAATCAAAATTACTACAAGATAAACGAAGAAGGTGCTATTCAGAGGGGACAAGTTATGAATGTTGAGCTTTGGGCCCCTTATGGTGCTGCATAGCAGTTATATGCTAAAATACATCTTTCATTCCGCCATGTGATCAAGGCGTAATACAAGATGATGTTTTTGGAATCAGCAGCCAAGAGTACGTTAAGTTCACCACAACACATACCCGGTGAAAATTAGTTGTTGACCAGCATTATCTATACAAATCTCTCGTGATTCTCTTTTGTTATCAATTGTAAATGGCTGCGACGATGGAGGTCACAACGGCTGTATGTGGCATTCATAATATTATTCTGTGTGTCCCTAGCTGCGCTCGAATGTTGCGCTTTTAGAGATAATATAACGGGAAGTTGAGGTGTGTTTGATAAGAGGGTAGGGGGGAAGAGGACAGTAAAGAAAGTTTGGTAATTCCAGGGAGAGTGTAGAAAAGAAAGAAAGTTTAATGAGAAATGGGCATGGGGTGAGGGGAAATTCGAGTTGTTCGATAACAGGGTAAGGAAGGAGAGGGTCGAAAAGAAAGTTGGGTAATTTACAGAGGGGGTAGGAAAATATGAAACTAATCCATGTTTGTATGATATGTACAAGTCGGCAAAGATGGACAACGAAGATTGGAAGGGATAATAGTCAGAATGAGAAGGGTGAGAAAAAAGCAGAGACAGGAGATAATGATTGATCTCAGTTTTTGTGAACAAACGTAGAATTTCCATGGTTTCAGCTATTATATCATTAATGATGTACAGGATAATATGATGATCTCAGTTCGTTATCTAATGACATGTTCTATGTCAACGCACTTGAACTTTGAACTACTGACCCCCCCCCCACTGTCTGCTTTTACCGAAAAATCAAACTGCGAATCTAGAGGTCATTACTCCAGGGATTAGTAACTCCTTTTTTGTAATGGCTCACTTTCTATCTTTTTAGTTTTGACAATGGCCCATGTGTATATCATACCGTATCTTACTTATAAAAAATTGTCCTTGAGGCCCATAAATTTCGAATATTTACCCTGCAAGTAAAAAGAAGAAGTATTTTAAAAATCTTCACAAAGTTTTTATATTCATTCATTCATACAGTGACATATACCGAAAATTTTCATCGAAATCCACCAATTAATTAATTTTTGATAGAATTTTGATATCTGGGTGTATCGGCACGACAACGTCACGATTTTGTAAATAAAAAAAAAACAATATAATGCTCATGTATTCGTGACGCAAAAAGGCGATCTAAAAGCCATCAACTGCTGAATGGACCACACGTACATAAAATTGGAATTTTGTTTTAGAAAAAAAAGGTCTTAAGCCTGCAAAGAACACTGACCAACTTGTGATCCGCAGGCCACCTGTCGCCGACCCCTGCTGTACCCTATCGTTCAACACACGTACGCCACTTTTTTCGCATTTTGACTGGGGTGTTGCAAACTAAAAATAAATAACACCGGCGTCAGTCGGAGCCATTTTAACTTGTAATGTTTGACTTTCAATCTTGTGTTTGCCAACATTTTGCCGAAAGTAAAGAACGGGAAAGATCGGCTGATCAATAAATAATTTGAGTTTGTTGTCGAAGCAGCCGATTCGCGAAGTAAATTTATTTGGAATTTTCGCCTCCGTGAAATATCGATCTTTAGCTGCTGCTGCTGCTGTGGTTGTGTATGCAGCTGGAGGTGGTACATCGGGAAGGAGATAGCTGTTGGATTGGAAGTGACTATTTGGCGCAACGTCCGTTCAAGGGGAAAAGGGGAAGGAGGCATTTTGCACTAGTCTTCAAGCGGCAAGTGCTGATTGGCTATCAATCGAGAGATCTCCCAATACTTTTTCTATTCATTTATTTTCGGCTTTATTAATGTCAAACTCGATTATCTCCCCTTGCTGGCGCAGGTAGAATTTGAAACAGAAGAAATCTCCACACCAAGAAAGAAACGCTGGACAATGGTACCGTTGATATGCAATGCAAAGAATTTTCAAGAAATTCATTCATCTTGTATAAAAAGGCATTTTCTATCCTTTCAATTAGTCAGGACTATTTTTGAGAGATTCAATATATCTACTAATTCATATAATTTACTATTATTGGACGATCAATTTTTGACTGTTTAACCCCTTTACGGATCATACCGATTATTCTAGCCAAAATATTTCTAGAGTAAGGGGATGTGCCAAGAATTCTCACCCAAACCCTTTTTTTCTACCCCAAAATGCTGGTTAGAAATTCTCACGTACATACTTAGGTTTTGAACGATAGACGAAAATATCCGCCCACGTCGAGCCTTTGGCATTAGTTTTCTTTCGTTTTGTGCTTTTGTGCAGTCAATAACTAGATGGTAATTCAGAGCATCCAAGAGGTTTTCATGATAGACAGTTCGTTCTCTCGTTCATTGTAGTTTGTTATCATTGAAAGAATGGTTGTTTTTTGCCACTGGAATTTATTGCTTGTGAAATTTTGCTGTTTTGTAATGGCCGAAGAAAGTGAAAATGACTTGAGCGATTTTTCCGATAGCGAATCACAAGTTTCGCAATGGGGAGACCTCGGGTGAATATCAGCCACATCGTTATTCTGAGGTTCAGAGTGATGAAAGTTCTTCGCCAAAGGATGAATGCGACGCCATTTTCAATTCTCGACAATGGTGGAAAATGAATCGTGGACCCACTAATTACAATCCTGTCTTTCTTTACTTTCCTTCTAACGGTGCTCTGGATGAGAAAATCGATACTAATGATAAAATGAACCCTTTAGATGAGATGAACATTCGGAAAGGAGCCACAAGGAAAAAATAAACAAAAGTCGTCTGTGAATACAACCTTTCGATGGGAAGAGTAGACTGGCCAGACCAGCATTTTGTACAATTACCCTGTTCCCAGGAAACGCACCAAGAAATACAAGAGATCTAAAAAAAATATTTTCCACCTGCTTAACGTGGCTCCGTGGAATTCTTACCTTCAGTACAAACCTTCAGGAAAGCTAGAACTTTCACTTCTGCTGTATAGAATGAAGTTGAATAAGGACACTATGAAATGTACTGCCCTGAGATTCCAGCCGTGAAATCTTAAAGGTCCTCATCTTCCCGCCATCTTTACCGCGGTACTTCAGGACATTTTCGTCCAACTCCAGTCCGGGCCCGAAGTTTTTGTTTTACTGCTGTAACGAGAACGACACGAACTATTCCTCACCAAATTTAGGGGGATAAAAATAAACATCCCCCCAGCTTTGAAATCATGACCAACTGATCGGTAGTCGTGTCTCTTACCGACTGAGCTAAATTGACAAGTCATACATATCTAACCAAATTTAGGCTAGAAACACGCAAGGGCTTATTTTATTCCAGATAAATAAACACATGTATAAATGTAACATTTCCCTAAGTGAGTAGTAGCCGGCTCTTTTACCGACTGTCTCACATTTCTATGAAATTTACCTTACAGATTCACGTAGGTTTATTCTATTCTGATAAATATATACATTTATACGAAAAAATGTGTCGATTATTTTTTTAAAAGATTATTTGAACAATACAATACAAATCGCAGTAATCATCTTCGGTCAGAATAAAAGTAGGAGTTGAGTTTGACCCTGCAGCAACCTGGGTTGTCTTCATTTAACCCTTTCTTCCTAAGAAGGAGACACCCAACAAGTAGATACGTCATCGGTTACCAGAAGCGTGATCAGAGTCAGAAAGAATCCAGAATCATGCGATCAATGCAAAAAGGTTGCGTATTATTCCGTGTTTCAAGAACATTTTTGTAATGCTCTTTCTAATCAATTCTCTTTATAAATATCCCATGAATAAAGTAAGTTTCAATCGTATAATTCTTACAAAAATCCATTTTCATAAGCTCAGTATAGTGAGATTATTTTTGAATGGTTTGCCAAGGAGTGGATATCTCGGAATAATTCTCAGGGTGTTTTTTTCCCTGCTTGAATTTTGATCATTGAATTCACGAGAAGATAAAGATATACATAATTTGCCTGTGCGTATCGCACACACGGGGAAATTTAAAAAAAATCTCTTTAGGGTTTAAACTTTTTCAAGAAGAAAGTTTCAGTAGATAGAGGTATGAATAAAATTTAGAAGATTGACTGATCTCTCTCCAGCTCGACAAGTTTTTTTGCAGGCCACGATATTGAGGCACCCAGTGTGGACTGAGCTCGCTACACAAGACTATGGTTTACAAGGCTAGCTTGCTAACTATAGCGCTACATTAGGAATCTGATCTCAGGATGACATGATATTGTCTGGAACGAATTCAAAAGGTCAAATCTTCTTATGTTTGAAGACCACGATTTAAGTGATTACTTGACAAGTATGGAGAGATGTGCCTTGTCGTTTACTAGGACAGCGTGATAGTTATGGTAAATCTGGTTTGTCCATATACTCACTCACCTATTCCCGTCTCCATCGGTTATCAATACATACAAGCAACGAGACATTCATGTCGAGATATCAGGCGATAGAATTCTTTTTTTTTTTTTGTTGAAAACTCAGACTTTTCAGTGATCACTGTCCAAGACACAAGTAACATTCTTGATCACACTTTCTTTACCCAATGACTTAATCTGATTTTCGTTGATTAGCCCTAACACGCCAAAATAGGTTGGTCACGTGCCGGTCTCTATTGTGTTACTAACCGGACCTGTTCTTGAATTCGTGAACTGGTGGGAACAGCGGTCGCGTTATTTTGGTCCATATGTTTTTTTATTCTCCTTTATTTTATTTGGGCAATTTATTATAATCAATTTCCGTCGGGGCTTCGCTAGAGTACTCAGTCAATGGCACATTTCGGGAATACGTCCCTAACTCTGTCTGTTAGGGAAGAGGTGGATTTATGGCTTTCCCCAAAGGGCATTAGTGTGAAGTGTGAGTCAGAGACATCATAGAATCTATTAGAAAACTTAAATAGCAATGGGCAGGCTATGTTGCAAGAATGACTGACAACCGATGGACATCACGACTCACAACATGGATCCCCAGAGATCACATGCGGAACCGAGGCCGACAGAATACAAGATTGAGAGATGAACTAGACAACTTTAGAAAACACTGGCTCCGCGACGTGCACGATAGAGATGTGGCGAATCCCAGAGAAGGTCAATGTCCAACAACGAAGGTTAAAAGAATGATGATGATGATGATGATGAACACCAACTGCTGCAGCTGAAGTTTGAACTTGGTTCGCCAATTCAAATCTTCGTACGGATAACCGTTTGGCCACCAAGACCTCCCAAATTATTTACAACGCCGAATAAAAGCTCTTATTCGAAAAAGAAGTATTATTGTTATTATTTTATCACTAGATTTAGTCCATCATTTTTATTGTTGTTTTTTTTATCTCATCATTTAACAATCTGGGTCGATAGACTCTTCAACGTATGGAAGGAAGTGGTTGGAGGACTTGCAAGTATGCCTCCAGTTTTATATGTTAACGGATAGATACGATAACGAAGGATAATGAATAAGCCAAGAGACATACTTTTATTCAGCTAAGACCTGATTAATACTACATTGTGGCTAGGTAAGTGACGTCACAGTAAAGGGACGTAATTGTCTCTGAGCGTTTGTATTATTTAGATGTAGTTAGTAGCAGCATTTTTTTTTAATTGTTTAGCAGGAGTATCAATATGATTATCTGATATCCAGCCGCAATAGTCAGTGCTTGAATTCAGGCAAAGGCTAGAATTTCGAATCCTGATTCTCAAGGCAGGTCCTTTCCTAGCGGAGGATGAGAACGATCTCGTCGTCTCGTTGTTATCAGTGTATTCGTATGCTTATCTTTAACTATTTATCTATCTCTGAGCATATATATATATATCTTTCAAACGAGGACCAATGGATTACTTCTACAATCTTTCAATCACATACATTTTTGTAATAAATGACATTTGAACGAACTCAACAGTGAAAGCTGCAGTTCTGCATTGAACAAATGCCACGCAGGAAAATTATTTACGTGCCGGGAATGCCAAAAATTTCAAGTGCTCTGCACACCTACTTTTTAACATTTCGCTGTGAATTCGCCATTGATCTAACCTCGAACTTTCCCCACTAACCTTATCTCACAGTGAAGCAGCTTAAGATTAATTGTTCATAACAAGTTGATGTTGAATTGGCTGCGGTTATTGACTAAACATAGCCCAGTCTGGCGCAAGGCCACAGTGGTGAAACCGTACGTAGAGTTATCAATGTAGAGCTTTTTGCGCTAAATACAACGCGTTTCTTGTTTTGGCAGTGCGAAAATCGGTAAATTAGCAAGGACATGCTGAAACACTTTGGCCATTTGTGGCCAATTTATGACAATATTTTGACCATTCTTAGCATCTTATTTACGTATTTTGGCTATATTTACTTTTTATTTTGCGATTCTAAGCGCTTTTTGGCAGCCAAAATATTTTTTTGCCGCGAAAATATTTTTCAAGCTGACAGCACTTTCCGAATGATCAAAATTACTATACTAGCGTATAGTTTCGCGAGACTTCTTAACGATCGTCCGTAAGAGAACAATTATTCACTAACCTTATCTTAGTCTGGCTCAAGGTCACGGTACTAGGATGCCCAAAGAGAATCGAGCTCGCTACACTAACTAATTGGTTTGTGAGGCGAGCTACCTAACCACCACGCTACGGTAGGTACCTAGGACGCTTAAGGCCACAATAGTGGGGCACCCAGTGTGGATTGAGCTCGCTACACAAGACTAAGGTTTACCAGGCTAGCTTACTAACTATAGCGCTATGTTAGGAATCCGATCTCAGGATGACATGATATTGTCTGGAACGAATTCAAAAGGTCAAATCTTCTTATGTTTGAAGACCACGATTTAAGTGATTACTAAACAAGTACAGAAAGATGTGCACTCTCATTTATCGGAAACAGAGCCGGATCTGCCTCTACCCGACGGGGTAGGACCCAAGACATAGAGGGGGGGGTACTGATAAATAGCAAAATAGAATTTTATCACTGTTCCTTTGAGAGAAAAAGATCGATCATAAATGAAATAATTACTTAATACATTTAGGTGGATAAAATTATTGATAATTTCTACGTCAATTGAAAATGATGTCACCTCCTAATTTACGTATGAAACTATCATTGAACGGTTTTCTCACAATAAGTCCGGACAAAAGTCTTTATATTAAATGTTTGAGCATATCTTATCTTAATACTTGCGTTTCAATATAAATGTCTCTCACGATAAACTATTTTCACTACGTCTATGTTTAAATATAAACTTACTATTCTGATCTCATATAATTTTGATATGGCTGGCCTCCAAATTATGTATGGCGTAGGGCCCATTGTAGTCTTAATCCAACCCTGCTTGGAAGTGCCATCCTTGAAATCCCGCCCCCCCCACCGTCACCTTGTAGTTAAACCTTTTTAGCTCTCTTCAATGGTATTTGCAAGTGAAGTCTCTATCAATCGCTTGAAAACTATTGATGTTTGCAACGAGATTCCAGAACAATGACGAAAAAAGTTTAGTCCAAGGCGGGATTTGCCAAACTATTAGATCATTGACACTTTCACGGAATTCTTGATCCCTCATCGACCTCTTGACAGGATTGCCGGAAAAAATTTATCGAACATGCCGATAAAGCACCGAAAAACGTACCAAACCTTCAGAAAATGTACCGAACCTTTCAGAAAACCGTACCAAACATTCAGGAAACGTACTTAACCTTCAGGAAAACGTACAAAACCTTCCGAAAACGTACCGAACGTTCCGAAAAACGTACCGAACGTTCCGAAAAACGTACCGAACGTTCCGAAAAACGTACCGAAACTTCAGGAAAACGTACCAAAACTTCAGAAAAACGTACTGAACCTTCAGAAAAACGTACCGAAACGCCAGTAAAACGTACCAAAACTTCAGAAAAACGTACCAAACCTTCCGAAGTATATCATTTCATATCAACTGATATGATAATTATGATGTCAGTACAGCACATTTTTTTCTTATTCTCACACCAAGTTCAATGGACCCTTCACTACGTTTATCAACACCCTTTGACCCCCAGGCATTTATCGATACCTTGGATAGTCCCGTCGACCCCCAGGGGTCGATATCAATCACTTTGGCGACGTCTGGTCTAAGGTAAAGTGAGAGTTTCTAACCATGTGGCTGATAAGCTAATCTTGCAGATAATAATTATAATGAGCGTGATTTACACAATAGTAAATACTTCAGGTGTCTTGCCGTGGAGCAGTGGTGAGTAAGTCAAGACCATTAATACTCTAGCGAGTTCAGGCCATGTTACAAGAATGAAAGACAACCGATGGACATCACGTCTCACAACATGGATCCTCAGAGATCACATAACAATACGAGGCCGACAGAATACAAGATGGCGAGATGAACATGGCAGATTCAGGAAATACTGGCTCCGCGATGCCCATGATAGAGAATTCTGGTGAATCCTGGGGAAGGTCTATGTCCAACGACGGACGTTAAAAGAATGATGATGATGATGATGATGATGATGATGATGATGATGATGATGATGATGATGATGATGATGAGTTCAATCCTCACCGAGCACCCCACACTTGTGACCAGACAGAGCCAAGCTTGGTAAATACCTAATCTTTGCCGCGTCATAGAGCAGTGGTTAGCGAGGTAATCTTTCAGATCATAAGAACTGAAGTGAATTTGATCCTCTCTGGATGCCCCACATCTGTGGCCTTGTGTCAGTCTAAACTAAATTCAATAAATACATAAGATCTCTATGTTGTAGCAGTCAACAAACTAGTCTTTCAAGCTATTCCTACAGAAGCCAGCTCGATAAAACTAACAGAAATAGAAGTGGATTACTTTTAGGGTCTGGGAACGCTAAAAAAATCCCTGTATAGATTATTGGTAATCGTTTCTTCCCTTTACACCATTTCGGTTCACAAAAAGTTTCATAAGAACAGTCTACTTTTGGATAGCGGGAGAAAACTGTATGTCTCTGAGTAAATTCTATACGAATGGTTTGGGCGTTCCTGTTGCAATTATAAGAAAAAAGCCTGCTCTATCAAGCGGCATCTCTTTTGACGACTCCACACACTTAACTAAAACTGATGACCGTGGCTGAAAGTGCCGGCTCCAGTTCTGTAGGTCCTCGGTTTAATCCATGGCCGAATCATATCATAGACTTTAAAAGGAGTAATTAATGTCCCTCAGTATAAAGAGTTAGCTTGAGGAAGCCTGGAGAGGAATGTGAAAATATGGCCACACCTCCGACAAGGTACAGGGGTTTGAAAACCCTGTACTCTAATAAAATCGTTTATAATGCATATACAGTCACAGGGATATGGTAGGTGTCACCCAAACTGGTATCTCATGGTATCATTCCTACGTCCAGAACTTGCTCTCTTCCCAGGATAACTAGAATTTTGGTGATCTTATGTTATAATAAAATTCATCGTTCATCATGATTCTTCCATAGCATTGAATGTGATGACGTAAGCCTAAAAATCCATTGAGAACTTCTGGAGATATCGTGTGGACATCCATGAGCGTATTCCCAAATGTATGGAAAAATCAACAAATCTTCATTGAAATTCATTGAGAACTTTTGGTGGTATTGTTTGGACAGAGAGATGTTCTATAAGAAAAAGAAATGAGACCACTAAGAATCCCTTTCTTCCTGATTTTCTATGAACAACTTACAGGGTCTAGGCATCTAGGTCCGCGATTCCCGAACTGTGGTCTGCGGACTCCTTACGAGTTTCACAATTGTATTACTGGGGGTGCGCGAGGCATGTTGCCAACTCGAGAAATATTTCCGCACCATTTTGACTCTCAAAAAAATGCTAAATTGAAAAAAAAAAGGGCCGAAACAAACCCAAATGCTAAAAATGGTCAAAAACACGCTATACAGATTGTTAAAATGTTCGAGTACATCCACACTAATTTAGCAGAAAACGTGCTAAATTTCGCACGAAAAGTGCTAAATTGGCAACACTTTCCGTGCACTGGTTGAACGAACAGTCCTTCCAAAAGTCTTGGGTCCGTGTGAAAATTTTTATAAATATAAGGGAGTCCTTCGTAATTGAAAGTTTTGGATCCACTGATTCTAAGTTATTATACTAGCAAATGATTGGTATGCGAGACGGACATACTAACCATCGTGTTACAGAAGATGTTTATTATTGACTAATCTAAGCATAGTTTATTTCAAGGTCATAGTAGCGGGGCATCCAGTGAGGATCGAACTCGCTACGTCAGCTAATTGGTTGTACAACACATGTTTGCTAACCATCTGCAATCGTGCTTGAGCAGACACCCTCTTATCTCTAGTCTTTCATAATTCGCCTATTCTCTTCCTTGTACTATCCGAAAGACTGAACGTTTAAATGAACAAACAAACAGATAAATGAATCCATCGACAAATATGATAATGAAAAATGTGCAGATATCTTCAGCCACGCTAAGGGACAGGACTGACGTAGTAAAATAGAATTACATGTATGCAACTGACTTAGTAAAACGGAATTTAAAACGTGTTCTAATAACGAAATAAAAATGCTGAATTTCAATAATGATATGAAAACAGAAAATGTTATAAAAACCAAAACAAAAATAATGAAAATCCATTTATTTGTTGTCAGCAGAACGCTAATCCCCAAGCTCACTGCAATGTAAACCTCTATAATCCAATGCAATGTGTCTATCCATATATATATATAATTAATGCTCCTCTATTGTAAGCTTATGCAATGCTCTTCTATAGGAGTTGAGCACTCTGGTGGATGGGAGATTTCTGTGTGATTCAAATATAACGCTTAAATTCAGCTTTACTGCCTGTCCAGTTCCGTTGTCCGGAGGTAGGATATCGGTCTACGGGTCTGTAGTGAAGGTTTCAGTTCTGCCTCGTGGTACTGGATGGGATAATGGAAATTCTAGAGCCACACTGAAGAGATGTAATACATCGAAACAGCTGTCTGTGGATGACACAATTATATATATATATATATATATATATATATATATATATATATATATACACAATATAACATCCGATGTGTGATAGGTTTATTTCATCAAGTGATCGATACATCCAACATTAAACATAAAGTTGATTGTGTAGTGAATCCTACTTCATCATATAAATATACCGTCATTTTTAACGGCTTGGGTGAAATAATGAATAATAATCGCCTATTTTTGGACAAAAGAAACAAAAAGGTTCCGTTCTTGTCTCTGGAGTCGAGTCAGATATTCACAGCTTCCCGATTGTCGGCGGTAGAGTCAGTGGATGGAAGGATGAGAAATAAATTAACTAGCAGCAGCTGGGAGCTCAGCAATAGTAGCAGCAGCAGCCATCGTCGCCATGATAGTAACAATCATCTCGGCTGTTGTGTCACTGAGAGAGAAAAACAGTTGCGTGCGGCCTCTCATAGTCAGCAAGGAGAGAGAGAGAGAGAGAGAGAGAGAGAGAGACAGACAGAGAGAGAGAGAGAGAGAGAGAGAGAGAGAGAGAGAGAGAGACCGAGACAGACAGAGAGACAGAGAGAGACAGAGACTGACTGAGACAGAGAGGCAGAGAGATTTTTGCCACTGCTGAGAGAGGTATGGAAGATGTTAGTTGTGAACGCAGGGAGTCTCAAAATAACTTGTCGAAGAGGGAGCTTCTTTTTGTTGTTGCTGGATTCCATCTCGGGCATATTGTCCATTAACGGTGGCTATGGGCAAATTAATAAATAAATAACCTAGATGAAAAATAACTGAAAACACACGCACATACACAAAAAATCATATTTGCTCATTTGGGATCCCGTTGAGTTACTTACTAGATCATTATTTCTGAGGTCTCAGAATGACGGTGAAACGAGGCTCGGTAACTACGATAGTTCATATAAAGGCACAAAACCCTTTTCTTTTTTCTTTTTAGTAATACTCCGCCTGGCGCTGATTCACTACAGTGCTCCTTTTAATAATCCAAAATTGACCTGACCTTGAATTGACCTTTAAAAGTCGCTTGAGGTCAGTGTCACCTAGAATAGGTTTGTGCTGAGGTCAAGTTACCCATGTACACAATTTTGTAGACAATAGGGTGCAGACATCCGAAAATGCCTTAATGACTTGAATCCGTATACACTCTGTTCATAGATTACATAAACACCGCCAATTTAAAAAAATTTCTTTCAATGGATTTGTTTAAAAGCGAGTCCAGATTATAATAATATGTTTTCAAGTCATTTTCAAGTATTTTCTGCATTGTTTTAAATTCTAATTTTTAACGTTCATCTTTGGAGACTTTTTGCAAAACAGGAAAAAAAAACTGATGTCCAGCAATTTTAAAAACAGTTCAAAAGTTGTTTTTCTCAATCAACAATACATTATTTAACAAAAAGTTGATACTTTATTGCTTCACCTTCAAAACCTGTATGACATGGTCTGTCACCGACTTTGTTAATTTAGTGGGCGTATAACGAGGGAATTTCTCCCATCCATCCATCCTTGATAGCCTGTTTTACCACCCCATCAGTTGAATATTGGGCGTTGTCTGCGATTGAGGACCAGAGACAAGACAGACCACTTCATTACAGATGAAATCCCAAACAGTTGACTTCGCAATATGGTAACTCACATTGTCTTGCTGGAAGATCAACTTTCCATTTTCTCCCAAATTAATTGGTAGCTTTCGGATCACTCTCTGTTCTGGCATCGCTTCATAATTGAGTGCTTGTCTAAGTTGCGTTAACAATACCTAGACATCTTAGACAGTAGCTATGGTAAACCATAATTCCTCTATCACTAAATGACCGGTTCTTTTTTTGTGTGTGTTTCCCGTCGTAGATCAAGCGAAAGAGCAGTAGTTTTCAGGCCCGTCATGGTTGAAGCACTTTTCGTCTGTTCAGATCACATTCTGCACATCATTGTCCTTGCTCAATAGCATCTGGCTTCGTTGTGACGTTAACACAAATGCTGTTTCAGCCTAGCTAGCACCAGTTCTACACGAGAGTTACTGGCCAAGATGTCATGAACAGATGATTTCAATACTTGCTGTGCCTGGTTTATTGTTTCTGCGATTTTTCCGAACAGTCTTTGGTGAATTTTCTTCAGCATTTCTGACAATTTGTCGTCTAGTCCACTCAGAAATCTTCATTTTCTTGCCAGTTTCCATCATTCATCATAAGCGTTAGGATTCTTTAAAAAGTTTCGGAACTCAATGATAAAAATTCCGTTGAAAAAAGCTTTGCAGCATTTGAAGAAGTTTTTCTTTTTGGTTTCTGGAGTATCATCATTACTCATTTTTACTCCAAGTAAGAATGCTCTTTCTTCTGACACAAGCCAGGAACCTTTCGGCATTTTCAGAGAATCTTTCAGAGAGCTCTTCAGCGTTAGAATTATAGAAGAGTATCAAATTCACTAGTATTTTTTATAGTTGCTAAGAAGTGAGCTGTAATTACGTTAATCATGGAATAAAACACTTAGAAAGTATATTCGCACTTACATGTACACTACAATCTTTTGAGCATAAAGCAACTACTTCAACGAGAAATCACTAATTTTGCAGAGTTCTTATAATCTCTGAACGGAGTGTATTATAAGATTTGAAGAATTCGTGTATTCATTTCGTGAAAATTGAAGTTTTCTTGCAAAGTACGCACTCTCAGCTTCAGAAAATGAACAAAACAGCTGTTAATCCTACCCTCAAATCATGATATGGGGGATGATTTCCGAAAACTAATTTGCTGAACATCTTTCCCTGGTTCCCATTTGTACACACAGGGATTTTCATGTTGTTTAGTTGTGTCGTTTTTGTAAAATATAAAATGTTTTTATTTAAAATATCGGAAAAAAATAAAGCTGCTGTCAACGATCGTTCAATAAATGCATCGAATAGTCTTTCTCTCAGTTATTCTTTAAACTAACCACAGTTCTCCCTCTTACTCTCCCGCCCTCTCTATGAAAGGTTGAGCAACTACACAGTCTTTGACTGCGGCTGATAAAAGCAGCTGGCAAGGCAGTCAAAAGAAGCTGCTCACAAGAAAAAATGTATCGGTTTCGAGATAATTTTTTTTCATTATAAATCGATCAGCTCCCCTAAAAACATATTTCAAAAAGAGATTTACAAAATTCATCTTACCAAAACAAACTATGGATCTAGGGAGTACCCAGAGAAAATTTCATGGATTTATGTCGGGTGGTTATTGCGAACGGACTGACATTTGATGAATTATAATAAGATTGAATAAAAATGCCTCTTTGTGCATCTCCCTATACAATTAACGTTTGCGTATTCAACTTTAAAATACACATTAGTTCAAGTTATAAGAATCTATGAGAATTACAAACTTATCAGTATAGAGGAACGTTTACAAGGCACATTTCATTTATTTATTTTTCTTAAATTTTTATAGAAACTCCCCAAATTGCTCCATTAATTCGTTTTCTTATGATCTAAATGTATCCAAGTGCACTTGAAAATCTTGTAACATTTGTTAGCGTACTATTTCTTTTGGAACACCCTGTAGTTGAACTGTTTTTATAAGACTCCAATATTTCAAAATTCTTTGGGAAAAAATCAATTTGTTTTTGAGACTTTGTTTTTAGCAATAGACCCTAGCAAGTACAATTTCCGTCTTCTGACTTATTAAAATTCCATAATTTGTGAAATCATTTAATATATTGAAAGTTCCAATTTTCTTCTTTTCTCTTCCTCTCAAATAAAGTAACTATGATTATTTTTTTTCGAAAGGGTCATAAATTTCATCTTCCAGCTGATGTATTATACAACTGTGTTTGCATTAAGTAATTTTTTTTTTTTTGAAGGAGGCTCTCAGTTGAGTATCTTTTTTGTGATTCTATTTGTTTGTTTTTTTTTATTGAAACGCAGGCAGATAATGATATTGTCGAGGGGGGGGAGAAAGAAAAAGAAGAGAGAGGGAGATAGAAAGAACGGGCGCAAGTGGAGAAAAGAGAAAAAAAAGTGAGAGAGAAAGAGGGAGGAGAAAAAAGGGAGAGGAAAAAGAAAGAGTGAAAAGGTGGAGAGAGAGAGTGGGAAAAAGGTGAGAGAGAGAAGAGAGAAAGAATGCAGAGAGAGAGAGAGAGAGAGAGAGAGAGAGAGAGAGAGAGAGGGAGAGAGAGAGAGAGAGAGGGGGAGGAAAAGACCCAAGGCAGCAGAGCTTCTGTTACAATTCATAACTTATTGAACAACCGTTGCCATCAAAGATGGTGAAAGATTCTATCTTATAGTTTCATATGCACGTATGGTTGTGTGTTTGTTCATGGCTTTGTTTAAGTTTTTGTGTTCCAGCGCTCCTAGCCATACCGTTTTGTCTATAGATTAGAAAATTGGTATCAGTACTAAACCCCTTCTAAAAATGTTTTTTTGTTTTTGTTTTCACTTTTAGGGATCAATAGAATGACGTGTTTATTAATGTAATCTATTGTTCAGGAAATCTAGACGTTTTTAGATGTTATTTTTTTACTCTATTTTAGATGATTTCAAGTGGAAAACGCCAGTGTTGTCATAAATGGAATTTATTCTGACCATATCCATTCTTCAATGGATTTTTTTTACATGACATCAAATTTTGATGGCAAATTCGTTTTCAAATCGCGCCCCACATGATTTTTTTCATCCAATCTTTTTACTTATTAATATTTGCTTCACTAGTTACTCCCTATGAAACAAGAACCATAAGTTCAACGATGAATTCACCGTCCGTAATAGTAGTAACATGAGGAGGAGAAGTAGGAGGAAGAAGAGCAAGTCAATTGATTCTCATACTTGTAAAATATTGCAGTATGGAAGTATTCAGAGAGTATTATTTTCAATAAAAATCGTAAATGGCTTTTTATGAAATACGAAAAATGCCGAACTCATACATTTTATTACTAGCCGACATCTCTTCGTTCTTTCCTATTTCTGTTGTTTAACGTTAGTGGGATTGACAGACCGACCGACCGACAGACCGATAGAAAAGCGTCTAAAAGAGATGCATGGACATATCTAAAAACTCATGGATCTATTTGAATTTGTGTGAGATGATTTTTCTTAAATGAAAGAAACTAATGGATTTGCTTCATTGGATGAGTCCATTGTTTCTAATGGTGGGTGGGAGATGTTTTATCATCAAAATTGTTCTCTGAAATCAGAAGAGTTCATTACTACGGACAGAAAAAAAGGAAAAAGTAACTGCATTTTACCTCCAAGTTGAAGAGTCCAGTGTTACAGACAGTAAAGCAAGACAATCACACTTTTCATCTTATGAGTAGTAGTTAACGCCCGTGAAAAAAATTCACGAGTATATTGGAATTTCTTGGAAACTATTTTTGAGAAGAAGAATAAAAGTGAATTTGTTTCAGATAAAGAGTTTCTGATTTGAAATAGCGGAAGAGTCTAGTGTCGCTAACAGAAAAACAAAACGATCTCGCTTGTTCATTATATCAACTTTGCATGAATTGATATCAGCCCATTTATACTCGGAAATCCGATATTATTTATTAACATAGCAGTTTTGTGTCAGAACAATGGTAGATACAATCCCACGAACCACGACCGGCAGGTTTGACTTGCTGATTGACCTTTGCTCTACGATGTGCGTCCTTACTTGTTTCTTTCTTTTTTTGTTTTTTTTTTCGTATGATTTGTTAATCTAACATAGTTTGGTATCAGATAATCAATAGCGGGGGATCTGAAGAGGATTGAACCTACCGACAACGAGCTAACAATTAGCTTGTAGGTCATTGCTATTCGATGTGCATCCTGATCTATTTCTATGTTCACACGATCTGCTCATTAATACCAGTGAAAAAAAAAATAGAAGATATGTTTGGATTGAGGTATATTTTTAACGGAAGATAATGAATCTATTTGTCGGAATGGGTGCATAGCTTGGAATACTTGGTAGGAGGTGTTTTTATCGGCAAGATTTTTTTTAACCCTAAGTGGAAGAGTCGAGTGATACAGACAATGAGAGAAGAAAAATCACAATGATCATTTTAAGAATAAGATTGTTTATACTTCGCTTTGCCGTGGCTTCAAGATTGAAAGAAAAAAACAATTCTTTAAAAATCCTGCAAATTTCTTAATCTATCATATACGGTTATTTTTTTCAGTAGTTTTCAATAGTTTTTATTTATTTCGTTCTTCTGGTTTTTTTAATTTATCGTCGTTAATGTCCATTTAGTGTAAGTCTTGCCGTTCTGTCAGACAAATGAGTAATAATGTCTTTTAAATGACTTGTGTCCAATCCTTATTACCTCCCCTCCATAAAACTCAACCTTTCTCCCAAGCTCTGCATACTATATTCAGGAATTAATTTTTGTCACTAATTTATTTTTAAAGAAAATTTACATAGACTAGAAAAGTATTGACACAAATGATTTATACCCTAAGATTGAGTTAGTAATAGCCATGCATATAAATACCAGTGTCAAAATTTATTGGCATTTACTATTTACTTATGTGTGTCTATTCAGGTCCCAGGTCGTGATCACCTACGCCATGTTCATAATGTGGTCAAGTTACCCTTTAACATACAATTGGTGCGCATAGGGTGCAGCCGTCTTCGTTAGATTTGAATATGTCAATATCGACTTTTTCAGAGAATGCCAAAATTGACCTGATGTGAAATTGACCTTCAAAGGTCACCAGAAATCAGCACCACCTATCGTAAGCACGTCCTTGGGTTAAGTTATTCCTGTACACAGATTCGCATCCGTGGGTTGCTGTTGTCTCCGTTATTTTTGAAAATGCTGATATTGGCCTTTTTGGAAAATTCCGAAATTAACTGGACCAAAAATTGACCATTATGGGTCACCAAGGATCATCACCATATATCCTATGTTCATCCTAGGGTAAAGTTGCACTTGTACATAAACTTGCAGGCCGTAGAGTGTAGCCGTCCCTTTTAAATTTGCGAATGCTCAAATTGACCGTAGCCCAGCAAAAATTGACCTGACCATAGATTGACCTATTGAGGTCACCAGACACAACTATGTCAACCATGCGTTCAAGTTACCCTAGTGCACACATTAGACTTGAAAATGCTAATATTGGTCAGCTGATCCCTAATTGACCTTTTGACATCACCAGAGGTCATCGCCACCTATCCCTTGTTCATTGTTGGAACAAAATTCCATTATACACGAATCTTCAGCTAGTAGAGGGCAACTGTTTAATAAGAATTATAGAAACAAACAAAGACTCATCGTCTTTATATCATATTTATATATATATATATATATATATATATATATATATATATATATATATATATATATATATATATGTATATATATATATATATATATATATATATATATATATATTCATGTGTGTGTGTGTGTGTGTGTGTGTGTATGAGCTGAGGCGAATCCAGGATTCTGAGCCAGGGGATGGACAACCCTTTTTCCATTTCATCTGCCCAATTAGACCATGGCCACAATATTTTGTTGTTGTTTTTAAAGGTTATTCTATGATAACTCGAGATTATTTGGGTTTTTATCCAGAAAATTTCTATATTTGAAAGAAGAAAAACAAATATAACAATTGTGCATATCTTCTGGCACGGGTTAGGGAGTCTGAAACCCCTGGACTCCCTGGATTCGCGCTTGATGTGTCTGAGTATGTATGTGTATACTAAATTACTTACGTGTTCTTTTTTCCCACGAAAGAACGGACAAATGATCCTCTTCGATTTCAAACAATAAATTTCTCATTATCATCTTATTGTTCCCAGCTTCAGTTCGCTCGAAGCCTCCATTTTTCGTTCAATCCAAATAGAATCTGCGATAACCGAAGGTTAGACATTCGTCATTCTTCAACTGACTCAAGTCCCGGAGGCATGACAAAGTACGTACGTAATATGCTGGTAAATAAGAAAAAATAAATAAATAAAATGAATAAATAACGTAGATTAGTCCTCGATGAATCATTAACTGACAGCCTCAGAGGAGCACAGAACTCAACGTCTGCTTCCAACGAGAACAGAGTTTTATCGACCGCCATATTATCAGCAGATGTTGAAACAGACTCTAATGGCCGGTTATTCAATGGAATAAATATATTGTGCGAAGTAGCTCGGGGTCAGGACTCTCAATAAACCACATCCTGCAATAAACGACGCTAAAGAACGAACAAAATATTTTCTATTTTCGGTGCTCATTCTCAGTATTTTGTATAGTGATACGCGTGCTTCTATGGAGACCGCCACCTAGCACATACGAACCGGAAATCAAATCAAATCTAGCAATAAACACACCATCACAGCCAATAATTGAACAGCCGTAGCGTCAAAATTTGAAGTCACGAAAAAAAAAAAAAATCCATCGAAGGATAAATATGGCCAGAATAAATTTCATTGGTGACATCGCGGGTGTTTTCCACTGGAAAGAGTTTTAAAAAAATGTAGATTCTGAAGAATCTAGGTGTAGTTGATAAACCCGTCAGAAAAAAAATCAGAAAAGATTTTTTTTTTAAATTATGGAACCGTTTTAACAAGGGGCCTAGCGGAGTACTGAGGCTAATTTTCAAGTCTGCAAACAAAACGGTTAGGCCAGGAACGCTGGAACAAAAAACGAGCAAACAAACACGTGAACATATTTGAAAAAAAGGATAGAACCCTTCGCCATCTTTGATGGCTACGGTTGTTCAATAAGAGATCATCTACCTGTTTTCTTCTCCTGCTTATGACCAGAAAATCGGTTTATAATAAGAAATATACGTTATACATACGAATCATACATAGCCAACCATCAATAATATTTTTATAATTAGATCTATCTTTCTGACAGTAACCGACACGCGTCGATAAAAACGTCCAAAACTTGAAACTTATCTTTGTGTTATTAATAATAAGAAAGATTGTAGAAAATTCTCACCCGCTCCCGAATATTCATGTAAACCATATAAACCCGTAGACAATTGCGGTTAAAAATCTGTTGACACTCTTGAACGGATCAATCAGGGGAATTTGCATCGGGAAAATTCAGCTCAATTTGCGCAAAAATTTTCAAATATCACGAAAAATATACTAATGCATAAAATCTGTAAACCTGTTCTCACTGTTACGATTAGATAGACTGTGACTTACAAAATTGCCACAACATCGTGTGAAAATGTCACTTTAAATAAATAGCAAGATACTAACGCTTTCGTATTTTTATTATAATGACGTATGTTTTTGATAATAGCGTATTGTATCGATAAACTGTATAACCTTTGTTATGCATTCTCAATGTCTGTCTGTCTCACTATCAATCTGACCCACTTGTTATGCTACAATCTTACACGTAAAGCTGAATTTTTGCATAGCGGTATACTTTTCACAGCAGAGGATATAGGCTGTACGATATTCAAAGGTTTCAATTTGCAATCTAACAATGAATTCAAACAGAACCCTGACTCTCCGTTCGACGTAACCGAAAGATTTAACTTCGAGGGCCACAAAAACAATATCGATTCACTTCTGGTTCAAAGGTGCCGATTGAAGTCAACATAGAAACAATACAATGTCTAAAGTCGACATAGAAGAGAGAGAAAAAAATGAAGCCAGGCTATTCGAAACTGTATAAAATGAATTTGCAGAAATTGCTAGACTGCAAGTCACCAAACAGACTCTCCAGATCTCTATTCACAAGACAGATTGTCTCCACGAGTAATCTCGTTTTTACAAAAATAAAAATTATCTTCAGTCAGATTGAATTTCCAACTGACTTTCACCAGTTTTGTACCGAGACAGAAGATTTTGAACAGAAAATAATCATTTTTCATATATCTGTATATATTTAGAAGCAACGAGGTGAAAGTTAAAAAAGAGTTTTTTTCTTCTAATGAAAAGAAAAGAAAGAAAAAGGTTTCGTTTTCTTCAGTCAGGTAAGATAAGAAACTAACATTTGCACAGTCTGGAGTGATTCATTTGGCCAAATATGGTTGTGGATTTGGAACACTTTTGCCAAGGTTGTTATCGACATGTTGATGGGTCAGGTAGTTTTTTTTATTGTCCAATTGTGGAAAGGTTCTTCTACCCCAGTAAGGGACAGTTTTCTCAGAGGTCTGTCTGAAAAGAGTCAGCGAAGCGACCAGACGAACATAATTCGGCTGAGTATATCCTTCTCCACACACACACACACATACCCAGGGTTGAATTGTGAAAGGGTCCATACCAAGAGAGAAAGTAGATTCACACAGAAAGAACATAAGTCCAATCTTTCTCCCTGTTCAGATAAGCAAACGAACCATTGCCCAACAACCGAATCGACCACAAACAAAGCGATTCTTAGTTTCAGGCCTACCTAACGTTCGACCGTTTGATAGAGTGAAAAGTGTTTGTTTGTTTTTTCAATAAATAGTAAATGATGTCTCGACGTCAGACAGAATAAGAAAATAATAAAATAATGAATGTCTGACTTGATTTTGTCTTTTTTTTTTAGCATATTTAAAACAATACAACATGAGCGTGAAACGAAAAACTTCAAAATTTACTGCGTTTATTTTTCTTCAGGGATCAAACCGTTTGAGCTCATTCAACTACGTAAGACTCCAGTCGTACGTTTTGGCCCGAGGTTAAGAATCGTCTTGATTAATATCCTTTGAACGGAATGGCTTGTGTGATTCTTTATTGTACATAGCTGCACGCAATGTGAAATTTCAATTCATCAGAAGCATTTCAGTATCGGCGACAGCGTGGAATGCAACTGAATGCTCGAAAGGATCACGGCCTGATATGGTCACTGTAGATGAAGTTCAGGTGTGAATAATGGATGACACACATACGTCGTGTAAATGATAGCCTGCAAAAGAAACTTATCAACCACTGCACTTCGTTAGGTGTCCTCTCTATAGAGCTCTCCATAATATGACACAAGACCATCACACTACTGAATTGGTGTGCGAGACTAGCCTACCAGTGTTGTCAACTCAATTTTTTTCGCACTAAATCGACTCCGAAAAAGCGTCATATAACGCCCAAACGCCCCCTCCACCTCAAATGACAAACAAAAAAAAACCCCTCTGCTAGACGTTTCATGATCACTTTTCATATTCAAAATGGCTAGATTCGCCTAGAATAGCTTGGGAATAGCTGGAATTTGGCCAAGATTGCTGATTAATAGTGGTAGGAATGGGCTAATAATAACGGTAAATGTTGGATTTCCACACTGCCGAAACTAAAAACGAGCTAAATTTAGTGTGAAAAGCGCTAAATTGGTAACATTGGAGCCTCTTAGTCATCGTGTTTTGTTAGGCGCCCAATGTAGTTCGAGAATGCATCACTACTGTAGGTTTACTCTTCTCAAGATTATCTACTTATATATTGAAGAGAGTGATTTTCTTGGTTGGCCGTCAGTAACCATGGACTCTTCCATTTTAAGGTTACAGGTTTGCTGATAAAATTATCCCCTATCCAACAGTTATAACAATTGACTCTTCCACTGAAACGAATTTTTTTTATACATTCTCTTCTAAAAGAAAAAAAATCATCAAACAGCATTCAAGTACAGGTAGTCCCCGTTTTTCGAAAGTTCGATTTACGCCACTTTTTCGCTTTACGGAAAAAGGCGAAAAATGAAAATAGCATTCAGCTTTTGTATTGCAGCGAACTATTAAAGGGGGGTACGTTCACCTTCTCTCTGTCTATTCCACACCAAAGTCTCATGTACCTCGCTACACCACAAACTCCAATGATACAACCTGATATATCATCCTCATCGTTTTTTAGGTCTGGGGACGCTCTAAAATTTTCCCCCTATAAATCAATTGTAATTGCTTCTTCGCTTTACATCATTTCAGCTTACGAAAGGCTTATTACCTTATTTTAAAAAAATTATAAACGTTCTACTTTCGGATAGCAGGGGAAGTCTGTGTATCCTGTAATTTGTTTATCCACTTGGATAAACTAATTCGGTAATAAATGATAAGTGTAGGTCTCACCCCGATAGTCACTTACGGAGCTGAAACACGGAATCTAACCAAGAGACAGACCTGCAAATTGAGAACCATGCAACCAGCACATTAAAGAATTATGCTCAAACTCACACGGAGAGACCATAAAGCAGCACAATACATCAGGGAGAAGACAGGAATCAGGGACATCATAGAATCAATTAAAAATATCAAAAGGCAATGGGCTGGCCATGTTGCTTGAATGGTAGACAACCGATTGACATCGTGACTCACGACATGGATCCCCAGAGATCACATGCGCAACCGAGGCCAGCAGTGTTAGATGGAGAGGCGAGCTAAACAAATTCAGAAAGCAAAGGCTCCGCAACGCCCATGATAGAAAAGTGTGGCGAATCCTGGGGAAGGTCTATGTCCAACGACGGACGTTGAAAGACTGATGATGATGATGAAGGTCTCATGTTGCCTGAACATACGTACAGAATGTAGTCTCTCGAAGGGTTTATCAGAAACTGTCGATCAAAAATTGTCAACATAGGTTTCTTCAGTTTTCAAGTCGATATGGCTGGTTTTCTGGCCTTGTATATACAACGCATACAAGCCACACCAATTTAGCTGAAGGACTAAAAGTTTCAACATTGACTCCTTATTCATGTCCAGAAAAAAACGTTTTTTTTTTCGTCTTTTTTAGATCCCCTTTAGACATGATTTTAGTGTGGGGTTCAATTTGCAACGTAAGTTCTATCAATTTGGTCCCATTAGCTTTTTGAAAATTCAGACTTTAAAAATGATCAATTCTCAACAAAATGCGACTAAAGTAACATACTCATTGATCACCCTTTTTTTTCTATTTCTTAACTGATCACGCCAAACATGGCATATCGTTAAAAGACTTTGGTCTCGCGACAGTTTCCATTGAGTGACTAACCTGACCAGTCTTTTTCCTTTTTTTTTTTTACGCTGATAACAAAAAGAACAGAAAAAAAAAACACTCGATTTCTCTCCGATTAGTTGATATCTGATACATCTGTACAAAAAAAGAAAACCAGAAAAATCTCATCAGTTTTAAAAAGAAGGGTCTTCAATCAATATATCCTTCTGATAATCCCGTATGGAGTTGAAACATTGAAACTAACTAAAAGGTTGGCCCTTCAACGTGCACAGGAGAGAACTGGGATCGATATCACGCAGAGAGATCACAAGATAGCACTGCAAGTTAGAGAAACAAGAGTAAGAGATATCATAGAACCCATTAGAAAACTTAAATGGCCATATGCTAGTCATCACGTGACCATATGCGAAACTGAAAAAGGCAAAAAATGAGATGTTGTGACGAACAAGACAAGTTTAGAAAGTACCAACTCCGCGGAACCCATGATGGAGAAGTCTGGCGAATTTTGGGGGAAGGTGTATGTCCAGCGACATGAGCTAAAAGGATGATGGAATGATGATGATGACGATTAAGATGATAATGATGACGACATCCGTATAATAAGAAGGTAGTTATCCAACCACCCGGATATCCTTGAACTAAGAAGTGGTCCTATTGAAGCTGATGATGTCCCTCAACATTTGGATTTATCAACGTGGGCAATATCGCCTACCAGTCGACAATCCCAACCCCTGGGTGGGCGATGAGGAACTGTAGAGAAAATAGTGGGCGAAATTTTGGTGGGCAGTATAGGATTTTGAGTATCAAAGTCTGTAACTGATAAGATGAAATTAGTCAGTAGCAACATTTTCCTATTGAATTCACCGAACAGCCCAGTGATTTAGCACATATGTAGGTGCGTTGAGAAATGTGTGAATATTTGTTTAGGAATGTATACGACTGTATTGCTACGTGGTACATATGTGCATGTCACCATCTTACAAAATTACCACTTAGAGTTTCATTGAAGAATCTTGTAACACGAAAGCATTTCATTTTTATTGTTTTGTATTGGTTTTAAAATTTTGGGTATCATTTAAATATCTACTATACAAGTGGGTGGTGATACCAAAAAGGTTGAGAAACCCTAGTTACGTCGTCTCAAAGCTGTCTATAGGCGAGTGTAAACAGAATCCACCTACAAGGTAGAATAAGCTAATGCTTGGAGATTTAAATAGAAAAGAAAAAAGACAAAAATGAATGAGAATCGTGGTGGAGCCTTTTCACGTACGTCATCATGTGATGTACTCGCACACATCATCATCTGTAATATTTCCTTGAGTCATTGGGCGTTTGGAGTCCGGACAGACTGGCAACGTGGGCAATCGCCTGCGGTGCCAAGCGCTAGGGGGCGCTTGCTATGCACCCGATACTGTACGTGTTTTCAAACACAAACGGAAAAATAAGGAATAACTAAATTAAACGAATTAACAGTCAAAATAAGCTTGTCTGCTTCAGGGTCAGACTTCTATTCAAACTGAAGATGATTACGGCAACTTTTGTAATGTATGTATGATAAATCGAACATGAAAAGACAATTTTTCTTATCAACGTTTTCATCCATTAGAATAAGATAAATCCGTGTACGTCATCTATATTATAAACTTTCGTTAATATCTAAGATTTGTTAAATTTCCTCAGTCAGTAAGACAGCTTCCTGGCAATCAGGTGATGATGAATCAAACATAAAAAAAATTTTTCTTATCAACGTTTTCATCCATTAGAATAAGATAAATCCGTGTACGTCATCTATATGATAAACGTTCGTTAATATCTAAGAATTATTAAATTACCCCAGTCAGTAAGACAGCCTCCTGGCAATCAGTTGATTGTAAATTCAGATTACGGCCAGGGAATGTGAATTTTGCATATCAGTTTACATACCGCATTTTGGTGGGGATTGTTCTTGTTCAGTTTGCCCGGGGTGCAAGGAACCCCAGGACAGGTCATGTTTCAGTCGGGGTCACTCAATCTCCGGCTTTTGTCTATGTACTGCTACCTCACTCACCGCTCTCCTCCCCTAATCCACAGCCAGCTCGAAACAACTTCTGCTGGTGGTCGCTCTGATGGCCCTTCGCCAACTGACTCCTTTGATGCTGATCACGTTGAATGCCTTTCCGAAGGCCCGCAGAGCCTCGTACACGCCACTTCAACAGGTTTGCGTCTCGTTTGCCAACCATTACATCGGCATTCTTCCACCAGCTCGGCTTGCTTTGTGCTCATCCTCCCCGCTGGCCGCCCCCATGAAGTTGGGCATGATCCTTTGCGCAGAGCTCTAGTTTCCGAACCATTTAAGACTAGACGGACGCAGATGCGGTGCTACAGCCAACGAGCTTTTACCCCATGAAGTGTTGTACTGCTATGTAAAAAGTCCAAGAGGCCCAGGATTCGTCTAGAGACTTAGTGACCAGCGCTCTCAAGTCCTTGCAACAATAGCCGCAAGGAGTAAACAGAATTTTCTTGAGGTTCCCATCCGCACGTTCGAGTGAGTGGTATCTCCGCTTTAAACCGATTTCATGTCACATCCTTTCCCCGCGGGAGCCTCTGTGTGCGTCCGGGGGGGGGGGGGTAAAGTCAATAGGGGCCTACTCCGGGCATTTGTAAAATCCAACAGATGTCCCAATGACGGAGTTGAGGTGAAAACGACGTGGCAGAAAGCCTGCTGCTGACGTTTTAATGATAACGTACGACTGAAATTTTCGAAATCTGCTCATCAGTGCCCAAGTACAGTCTTTCTTAAAGGGTTAAATTACTTTTGGTGAGAACTAAACTGATGGGGGGGGGGCAAGGATGAATGGAAGCTAGAGGGGTGACTCAATGGTGAAGGAAATAGTGATTGACATTATTTATTCAGAGTAATTTCTCTTTTTAAAATTCTCTTAACGAGTATTCGCATTTAAAAACAAGGAATGAGCAGACACTGTTCAAAACCTGTGACGTTGTTTATACAATTTATGACAGTTGTCAATATTTGTTTTTGTAATAAAGCTATTTGTTCCAGTTAATTTTTCGAGTGAATCCCCGTTAAAACGTCCCAAATAATGATAATTAATCATTGTATCGGAAATAAAACTAAAAAATACTGTCCGAAATACGATATGATTTATTGGGAAATGAAAAAATTAAATGTATGTATTAGTTATAAACATTGTATAGTCAACTAGCTTTATTTCTTTCTTGTGCTTTCTATTTTTTTATCTCAGGAATTGATTAAAAAAAAAAGAAGGAATTATATGACGTAATGTGACGTAAAAAAGAAAAAATATACCTCTTTCTTCGTCCATTCTCTCTATACCTCCTCTCTCATGAACGCCTCAGCCAATCAAAATCTGGTCAGAACAAACAACTTTTGGCATTCGCAAAACTGTCGAAAAATGAATGAAATGTATTGGCTATGGTAATTAAATTCTCTACCAACCAGTGTAATCTAAAGGTAATAATCCTCGTGTTTCATTTTAGCCACCTGCTATTTTTTCCGATGTTCCCTTATCTCTCCATAAAACTTAATCAATTTAAGTTAAAAAAAAGTTGCTAAGAAGGACAATGATTTTACTTCACTTTCCAGTTGATTCTTAAATAAGGCATCCTTACACACCCACCATACTTCATTCAAAAATGTTAAGCAGAATTTATTTTTTCCATGAATTATCTTTTAAATCGGAATATTGTTTTTTTGCTTAGAAATATTCTGATGCAAATTATTCCAATAATGTTTTATTTACAGGAAAACTTATTAATTTTATTATTTTACTATATATTTTATTAATTATTTTATTCACAGGAAAATTTTATTTACAGGAAAACTTATTAAAACAAAAAAAAAAAAATGAAGAATCTACTCAGAGAATGCTTATATCAGATTTTTCTCCAATTTTTATTCTTACAAACGGATCAAAGAATCCTTGGTAAACTAAACTTTTAATACAATTTCGAGTTTTTTTCCTTAGGTGTCAAGTTTCTGCCAAAAAGCTAATTCGCAGCTAGAGTACTAAGTCTGTCATTTTCTGTACAAAAATTGATTTTAGAATATGTTCAAATTTGACATTAAGATTTAAATCCTATTTCAATTTTGATATTAGAACTGGTATTTCCACTCAAGATTACAATTAAAATTTATAACTAACTTTTATTTAAACATTAAAATTCATTTTATTCACAGATTTACAGTGCTTATTTCAAACTAAATGAACAAAAAATATCGCCTCTACATGTTCAGCGAGATTAAAGTCCTTAAAAATCATTCCAATTCTGAATAGTGATTTTTCCGGCTCTTATGAACATTATGAAAATAGATCTAGAATGGTTTACATCTGTGACGTGTGACATTTTCATTCCCCAAGATAAACTAACAAGCCTTACTTACTCTTGCTGCTCAGTGCATGTTTTGCAGAATTAAACATAGCAACCACTGCCTGGTTCCTTAAAATTGCAGATGCATTTACGGGCAAAACATGCAATTCATCAAAACAAGTCCAGCCAGTTAAAAAAAAACCCTCTGAATATTTGTTGAAGCAGCGAAATTCATTCCACTTTAATGTAAAACAAAAATCTCTTCTTGCCTTTCTTCAAATAGCACATGTGTTCATGAAGAAAAAAAAAGCCATAGACAGAGCCTGAGAACGGTGTCAAAATCTTGGCCAATCTTCTACAAACAGTGAATAAAGTAGCACAAACTACTTCGTCCAATAACACAGTGAAGGATCAGCTGATGGAGAAACTGTCGAAAGCACCATTTTTCGCTTTGCGCTTTTATGAAACCATGGCCATTAATAAAGATGCACAACTCATTGTATATTGCCGTTTCCCGGATCAAATCTCGAGGAAACATTGTTTAGCAGTATTTTTTTTCCTTTTTGCTTACCAGTAACTCAAGAAACCACAGGTGAAATGGTTTTCTCCAAGTTGGACAAATTCATTGAAAATGAAAATTCATCCTCAAGCAAAAGTGTTGCTAAGACTACATTGCAGCCTCGATGAGAAAACACAAACGGCTCATGAACATAAACGCAATCGTTCAGTATTTTGTGACTTGGGGCACCGTGGGAAAATCTCTAAGGGTGCTGCAGGAAAATCCTTATACGCTAAGAGCGCCGAAAAGTTTGGGAACTCCTGATTCGAAAAATATTGAGAAATTAGATGGTATTGAACAGAGTTTTCTTGCTGTTGGACAAAGGCCCTTTCCAAGGCCTGTCACATTAGAAGACGTGGGAGAGAAGAAGGTAGATACCATGTATACTTGCGTATAAGTCGATCACGTGATCCTTGATTTATGGTCACGAAATCATCTGAAGCCGAGAGGTGCTGCTAGTTCTTGGCATTATGTTTGAATTTGAACCTTCTAAAAGTAGTTGGTCGACTCTGTTTTTCTCATAAAAATTGGTCTTCAAAACTCGACCTATACAGGATCTTAATCGGCATATGCCTTTCCCGAGGGCATTAGTGTGACGGGAACACTGTCTCGAGTTGGAAATCGAACCACCGACCTCATTCCCCATGCCGTTAACGACTTGGCTATCTCAGTGTTGTTCTCTGGGGATAGAAGATGAAAAACAGAGCCGAGAATAATTAGTTCTGTCAAAATGTAATCACCCCAGATTCGACCCGCAGTGCGTCATTTCTTTAAACGGAATAATTTAAGCACATTGACATTACAAAAGAAGCCTCTTATTATAATCACGGATAACATTATCAAACACTTTTTATTATCAAAATTATTTGGCCCCCAAGTATTTTGTTTAAAATGGATTGAAAATCAGTTGAAAAAAAATTAGATTAATTTCAATATTTTTTATAATGTATTGTTATTCATAACAATGAATTCATTGACTTAACAATGGCCTTATAACAATGTATGTAAATTCATAACAATGAATGCAAATTGTTCCAATTTTCATATCGTTCGCATGATGTTACTGGTCGGTTATTGTTATCTAAAATATGCCAGTTATTGTTATCTATCTGTCGGAAACTTGTGCTTATCGGAGCTCGATACTCAGTTACTTATTCAAACCGATCAATTCGTTATTGTCCGGAATATGATCTCTAATGGGTCCCCCAATACAGTGGCCTCATGCCAGTCTATACTACTCTTTGGAAATATCAATATAGACGCTTCTCCGTGGATTAGTGGTTAGATAGTTAGTTTAATAGATTATTACTGCTGAAGTGAGTTTAATTGTTGCGGTATGTCCCATACTGGTGACCTTGTATCAGGCTAAATCAAATCTAATTCCAAATAAACAAGATATTTAAACAATGGAAACAAGTGGAACTGGGAGTTGGAAAACCTGAAAGTTATCCAGAAACAACTAAAACGCAAATACATTTCGGAAACATCCTATATATCTTACTATAATTCAACAAATGTTTGTCCGTCTGTGATAGCAAAACTCCAAGACGAACAGAGGTATTATATCTCTGAATTTTTGAGATGAGGTATTATTATTATTTCTATTATTATTCGGATCATCCTTATCTAGGTTGTTTTTCATACAACGTTTCGGCTGTTGCACTCTACGGCCTTCATCAGGTATCATCTCGTAGGTATGGGGAAGTAACGAACCGAACCCTTTATTTATCCGATGGGGGTATATTGACTGCACCCCCCTCTTAGCATTAGTAGTATTATTATTGTCTCACACTAGGATTGAACCTAGAACCATCAGATTACGAAACGTTGTGTGAAAAACAACCAAGATGAGGATGGTCCGAATATTAATAGAAATAAAGAACAGAGGTATGTCCACAAAATGTCCTGTGGGTACTGATGAGAACCCGAGGCAGGTTTTTAGCAATTTGTTTTTTGAAAATTCATCCACAAAATAAGTTTTTATTGTGTGTGTTGTAGAGAAGATTTATACTGGATTACTTCCTTATTCTGTGTCCCGTGGCGTTCACGCATACCTGGAAATGTACCATGACTTCAATTTACCAAATGTCCGTCCGTCTGCGTCCAAAATTTTCGATGGTTATTGATGGGACCCCGGAGCAGGTTTGCTGCTAGTTAGTTTTCGACAGCAATCTATCTATGCGTTAGCATAAGTGTTTAGTCAAGTAACTATTTATTCACGAGTGTCTCGCCGTTCGCCGTAGAATATTGGATGGCGAGTGGGTCAAGCATCCTATTACAGCAGTGTTGTTGTTGTTGTCTTGCGTCGGATTAAACTAAGCTTGATAAATAGCTATAACTTTAAACTCTCATTATAATGTTATGAATAAAACATGAAATGCGCTGTATATACCCGTATATAAGTCGATCCTGAGTGTGGGTTAATATCTGACGATAAAAATTATCAATTCTTGATAAGCCTTGTACAAGTCTCTCCTCCTATGTTTAAGTATAATAAATCAATCATTTCAGCTAAAATGGCAACATATAGCATGTAAAAGAGATTTTTATGATATAAGAATCTTTCTAAGTATCCCGAAAATCGGCGAACCTGCAGCATGGAACTCCTAAACCAAAATGTTCACAATTTATCATTCTTACTTTAAATTGAAACGTTGGAATAATCATCAATGTTTGTTTGTTTCCTCGTTCGTAGGTTAGTTATTTTTTGTCACGCTAAAGGAAACAAATACATAAAACTAACGAAACTTTGCTGAAAGTCGAACATACGACCAGGAGGTAGGTAGGTACGTTGCGTATCCGTTTGCCCGAACTTACGGGGCTTAAATCTTGGTTGCAAATTAAATAAGAAAGCAATCGCTCAAGTAAACAGCAGGCTCAAATGGCTGCTGCTGATTACGGCTTCATTCGCTTGCCTGTTTTGTTCACATCTAATACAGAGTACTACACAAAGCCTGTGAGCCCGAATATGTATTTCCTGAAATACTCCTCAGTCGACTGTGCCAATCAAGCTGTTACCAAGAGCTTCTTGAGTTTAGTATTGGCCAGCGGATCAAAGTAAAAATAAAATCGATTAATGTTGTTTCTAAAAATCTGTGTTCAAATTAGTGGTGCGTATTGTATTCCAGAGCTCATTTTATGGTCGAAAATACGACCCATTATAACACATTTACGAATCTTAGTTTAGTATAAGACCAAGTGTATGGGATACTCAGTGAGAATCGAACACAATACAGTAGTAATGGTCTGCAAGATGAGCTTGCACACAAGCGCTCCGTTGCGATGCGTCAAGTGCAGTAAGTTATGATTATCAGAATAAATTTATCCTCACAAATAATCCCAAATATACCGTATAGACGGTATAGCTTGAATTTCAGGATACATTTAGTTCTTTGGTAATTACTACTTTGCATTCAGCGATTTATGCGTCATTTTTAAATGATCTCACTTGATGATGATGATCTGGAAGTGCAATGTCTGTTGAGTTGAGAACAGAACGTAAAACATCTCCCAAGCTAAGCTGCAACGAATTTTCGTCTGATCAACAAAGAAACTTGCGGTCTAGAACAATCCTGATGGAATATCCTGCGTTTTCTCTTGACAAAATCTGGACGCTTTTAATCGATTGCAGCCTTCAGTTGTTGTAGTTGAGAACTGTATTTGTTTGAATCAGTCGTTTGGTTCTCTAGAATAGGTACATAGTAGAAGAACTACTTCCAATCCCATCATAGACACAGCATCATCTTTTTTTTTTGTGAATGAAGACCAGCCTTTGGTACGTTTAGTTGTGGTTCATTTCGCTGGCCATACGATTCACGTTGTTGTCAAGTATCCACTTTTCATTGTCAGTTACAATTCGTTTCAAAAACGGAACAATTTCGTAACGCTCAAGTAACGCACTAAAACGACTGATAAAATAGAACTGTTGCATTGGTTCAAACGTTTGATTTGGATATTTTGGGTATGCTGTCGAATTGTATACAGGCTGGTCGCCAGGTTACAGCGAGTACGGACATCCATTAATTGCGGAGGGCACGAGTAAGATTGCCAAATGTCGCTAAAAAAGCACTAAATCATTTTTTTAAACAGCAAAAACAAAAATGAAACAAAAACGACAAAAATGACCGAAACCCGCCCCAAATAATCATAATGGTCAGAAAACACGCACCACAGACATCGGACAACGGACCTGATTGTACAATGTTGATTATTTTCAATTAATTCGATCACTATCGAACTAAACTGGTCTGCCCAAGCGTTCAGCATCGTTCAGCGAAAAATCTCCGACACGGAACTTAGCAAACCACTTCTGACACGTTCGATCATTCACAATACCTTCTCCATTAAACCACATAAGTCTTTTTGTTTACGCTTAGGTCGCATTTTTTTTTCCTTTCTGAAAAAATTAATGCCGAAAATGTTGCCTATTTTCTTCCATCGACAATGTTAGACAATTAAAAAAATGCGGTTTTGACAATTAAAAAAATGCTCACTGACATGCCAGCCGTCGTAATCCCATAAACATTGATATTTTGGATCAAAACTAATCGAAACCAAACGCTAATGCCATCAAACAAAAAAAACTGAACTAATTTTTTTGGCAAACACTATATATATATATATATATATATATATATATATATATATATATCAATATTATTTAATTCTGATTTCCCTAATTTACAACTGAATCTTCTCTTTTAATATCGCGACTGAACGTCTTTGGCAACATGCTGTGTTGGGGGTGATCAATTGAAAAATGAGTAAAAGGGGTGTTCAATGAAGAACTTCTTTCCCCTTATGTTGGGCCGTGATCAATGAAAAAGTCCGATTTAAAAAAAAAAATTGAATGCTGCCGGACACAAACTAAGGAACCAATTTAACATAAACTTACGTTGTACATTGAACCCCCAACTAAAAACCTACTGGGGAGAGGACCTAAAGAGATGAAGAGTAAATGTTTTAAATTTACAATCCTTTAAGTACATTGGTTCGGCCTGTATGCGTGATACATAGATAGCCAGCCAGACCAACGTAATAACTGAACAAAATCTATGTTGACAGTTTCGGTTGACGGTTTCCGACTGCATAAAATCTCGAATGTCCAGATCTATTGAATATCCGGGATACATGCATTGAAATCACGGTCTTCGCGTGATGGGCAGTAAATCTGAGCTCATAATTCAGTCATGTCTTTTATGTCGAAAAGGGAACCTCGTAAATAGTTTAGCGCACTCCCACAGTCTTGGGGATCGATAGCAACGCCGAACGAACGGGTGTTTGGGTGGGATGGGGTGTTGGCAGGGGGGTGGGTGCGAGCACATTAGATTGTAATGTTATCGATTGGCGTCCTCTCCGACCCTGGCAGCTGTCTTGGTTATCACTGAGCAAATTTATTCAGAAGTCTGTTTTACATACGCATTTGGATGAAGAAAGAGCTCCTCACGAATTGAGAAAGAGAGAAAATACGTGTTTCTTCTTCTTCTTCTTCTTCTTCTTCTTCTTCTTCTTCTTCTTCTTCTTCTTCTTTCTTGATAAGTGTGGGAGATACATAGATAAATAGATAGAATGGGGAAAGAGTATATATATATATATATATATATATAGAGAGAGAGAGAGAGAGAGAGAAAGAGAAAGAGAAATTGAGATACAGATAGGGAGAGAAGAAGATGGAGAAATAGATATAGATAGAAACAAAGAACGAGAAAAACGAAGACAGAGGAAGCGAGAGAGAGAGAGAGAGAGACAAATAAAGATATAGATAGAGCGAAACAGAGAGTGAGAGAGACGAAGAGAGAGTGAGGGAGGGAGAGAAATTGAGATAAAGATAGAGAGAAACGGAGAGAGAGAGAGAGAGAGAAAGAAAGAGAAGGTGAGGAGATTTGAGAAATAGTTCGAGAAAGAGAGAGAGAGAGAGAAAAGATAAGGAGATGAAGTGAGAAATAGAGAGAGAGAGAGACAGAGAGAGAGAGAGAGACAGAGACAGAGAGAGAGAGAGAGAGAGAGAGAGAGAGAGAGAGAGAGAGAAAGAAATCCTACTTCGCAACCCCAAATGGTATGAGGTTTGGTCAAGTAGAACGAGTCTAAAAATGATTCGTAAAATCTTTGATTCGTGCCTCGTTTGTTAATTTCTGAACTGACGAAGGATCAATTCAACAACTCGAGCAGATTTTACAAGTACACAGCTATACCGATACATGATGAGTAGACTGGCGAAACAATCTCCCGAGCCCTTCTCCCTTTCCTCTACATTTGGTCTGGTACCGTCGTGGGTTTAGAAAAATCGACTGTACACACATCAAGAATGTAACGAGAAGAGAAACCCCTGAGACTGAAGAGAGAGAGAGAGAGAGAGAGAGAGAGAGAGGAGGGGGAGGAAGGTGGGGGGTGTTGTGGTAGCTATGAAGATAGATTTATTTAGAGCAGTGGTCGCCGATCTGGGCGATGCCACCGACTAGTGGGTGATTACTGGATCGCAAGGTCGGGTGTTATGTCTGCCTTACTTCCGCCACACCAACGACACTGAAAGACAATAGTGCGATTTTAGAGTTTCGTAACAACGGCTTTTATTTTTATTATTGTCATTATATATAATGAATATGTTGTATATCTACTTTTTGAAGCCTTTGTACGAGTCTTTGGGGTGTATACAGTTGTCCGATGCCCAGTTACCTGGAACGGAAATATATGCAATTTTAGTCTTTTTTGTTGTTGTTATTAATGATGATGATGATGACAAATCTAGCCGCTTTTAACCACTTAAAATGGCCATTACGTGAGTAACTGGATTTGAAATATTAGTGGGCGGTATGGAAATATAACCCTCACAGAAGTTGCAAAAGAGGGTGTGAGGCATAAATTGGTTAGGCGTTAGGCGACCATTGATTCAGAGGGACTTCGTTTTGACCCGTACTTGCTGTAAACGTTGAACTGAAACCTCTCCCTACCCAATCAAAAAAGACTTGAGCAAAAGAAGCGAGTCAAAAATCCTAAAAGCTCGCCATTACAATCAATAATTGAACAACCGTGAAAATTTGAAGTCGCGTAAAGAAAATTCCCATGAAGAATAAATATAGTCTGACTAAATTCTGTCTATGACATCACTGTTGCTTTCCACGGGAAAACATAAGATAAAAAGATAGAGTGAAAACCCGTCTAGAAACATCTAGATTCTGGAGAATCTAGATGTTATTAATAAACCTGTCAGAATAAGCTCCCCAAACGGTCCAAAAGGCATTTTTTACCATTTTCAGAAGGGGTATTATGGAGTACTGATGCCAATTTTCAAGTCTGTAGACAAAACGGCCAAGAGTGCTGGAACACGCAAACTAACACGTAAACAATACAAACACGCACACACATATAGAGAGAAGCATAGAATCCTTCACCATTTTGATGGTTACAGTCGTTCAACTAATGCGCATTCCAAAAGTGAATGTTTGCTCCAGTATTAAAGTTTCAACAAGATTATGTAGCGCTAAGTAGAAAAGACATTTCTGTGTGAAAATCATCATTCGGGATTTTTTGTCACAGACTCGAACACCAACTGCTGGTGTCGGAAGAGAACTGACTATCGTTTCATCATTTCCGGCATAAAAGACGCACACATTCTGTTTTTGTTTGTTTTTGTTTTTGTTTTTTTCAAAATTTGAGCCCCCAAAATTAGCCTGCGTCTTACATAGTCGGGTTTGGGTTCAAAATTGAGATCAATGAATCTCCTCCGGTAAGGTCCGCAGCAGACTATAGGAAATTTATTTTTCCAACATATTTTTTTTCGGTAGAATGTTAGCAGCTATTTTTAAAATACCCAGATGATGTAAGAAATAAGTAAATGAAGAATATTCACATGGGGTATAGATCGATATTTTGTACATTTTTTGTAGAACCATGATATTAAGACAACCCTTAATTCAAGAAAGTCACGTTTATACATATTTGTCACATTTCGTTATTATTGATTTGCTGAATTTTTTGTCTGAAATTTTCACTGTGTAATGTTCAATCTATGTGATTGATATTTACCCCTGAATCAGGTGTATTGACATGTTGAAAAACAAATATTTGCTGGGTAAAAGAAAAGAAATGTTTTGTTTTTTTAATTAGGCTTCGGACTTATTGATGCACATACACATAGGTGCACCTCAAAAGTTAAAGTAATTTGAACAGATGGTGCAAACCGTATGCAGTTTAGCCCTCAGTCATTAGATGGAATCAGCAACACCCTTTATGAGTCAGTGTGTCAACGGCTGTGCGTATGAATGGTCGTGTAACTGAGTTACCCTTACTTTAGTAAATTGTTCAGACGTTTTGCCAGTTTTTGCAATGGCTGATCTCACGAAGCAAAGAACTTGCATAAAGTTCTGCTCCAAGAGCAGTAAGACGGCTGTAGATAGTCACTGGTTCCTCTAGGAGGCCTTTGGTGAATATTCCATGACTTGGAGCAGAACTTTTTATTTTGGTCAAAGCGTTTCAGGGAAGGACGAACGTCTTTCGAAGACGATGTCCTTTCTGGACGACCGTCGACGATCACAACACAGGGAAACTTCCAAAAAGTGCGCCAGGTTATCCCTGCAGATCGTAGACTAACTATTCATGATTATTGTGATATCGTATGACAATCGCACGGGAGCGTTCAGCACATTTTGTTGGACGTTTCGGGCATGAGACACGTTGATGCAAAATTCGCTCCGAGACCAATTATTGATTGTCCGGCAATTCCTGGCTTTCAATAAACACGGTAGTCATTCTTCATCCAACTCTATTCACCGGACACTGCCCCCCTGCGACTATTTCCCCGTTTCCCAAGCAGGGATTCCAACTGAAAGGGCGCCGTTTTGACCGATCAAGGAAATCCAGAAAGGACCACAGGATGTGTTCAAGATCACCGCGCTTAAAGCCTTTCAGAGAAGCAGGGAATCGCGGAAATTCGCTGTGACTGTTGAGTACATGCCCAAAGGGACTACTCCGAAAGGCGACAGTGGGAACTAGGAGCTAGGGTAGCGTGTTGTGTTAGGGATGATCAATTACAAAAATTGGAAAAAGGGGTGATCGATGGATCAGATACCTCTCTCAACAGTGATCGCTAAAAAGTACGAATTCTTAAAAAAAAAAGCGTCAATGCTGACACAAACTGAGGGACCAATTAAGCATAAACTTATATCGCAAATTGAACGCCCATTGAAAATCTATTAGGATGATTTTCACAATTGTTTCTTTTCTAGACTATACCGAGTAAATATTGAAATATTCAGCCCTGTGGCTCCGTTGGTGCAGCCCGTACGTGTGACAGATACATACATACATACATACATACATACATACATAGCCTGCCAGCCCAAAAGACTAGCTTAAAAACTGAAGAAACCTATGTTGACAGTTTTAGAGACAGTTTCGTTTGACAGTTTCTTTTAGGGAAGAGAGCATAAACAGTGGGATAGATTCAACGTTTACAAACTGTCTGAGGTTAAATTCATGCAATGATCAAGTTTCTGGAATGTTTAGGTTGTACCTCGTATGTCGAAAATTATTAAAGTGATTTTGACGTATTTGATTTTAAGATCCTGCTCGTGATATCAACGGTCATATGCACACTTAGTGCTTAAATATTTTCTGTGAATGAACTTTCCTCGCAAGATCACTGACATCATTACATTCGTCGTTGTTACGAAGTCAGGTAAGTACCATTCATGGATTCGCGAGTAGTGAGGTAATTTTTGACATTGCTGTCAGTTTTTGGTGTAAATACGAATCACTACACGGATCATATGCAACGCACACACACACACACACACACAAACATATATATATATATATCACATTTGTAGTTCCACTCAGAAAATTGCCAACAAAGTGTGAAAAAAACCCCACTTGAATACGAACAAGGTGTGAACAAATCCACTTGAATAATCATCGAGATTGTATGAAACAGCCTGTTGTGGGACAATCTTACCTAACTTTCTTTTGTCCCCTTTACCTTCCTACTCTCTTATTAAACTACCTGATATTCATTCCTATCTCCCTCGTTGACGTGGCTGAAATTTCATCGAAAAGTGGTCAAAAAATTATGGTAGAGGTCAATAAGTTTTGAAGTGGATACATCAACAATTATGTTATAGCTATCAGTCCACGCAGGTGTTTCATTTTAAAACAAGGGTTCATGACCTTCGATTCTAAATAACTCGGATGGACTTGCTCAGAGGAAAATGGTTCTTTTGTAACTTTTACTGAGTGTGGAATTTCCTATCCATCGATATACAATATGACCATATTTGATGAAAAATATTTTTCTAGCTCGGGCGAGCTAGCGAAAATCTGTCGTTATGAAAAAAGACGCTAAACTCAACTCGAAGGTCCCCCTAGCATGTCTAATTGGTCTCATTAGGCAACTAAAAAATTCCTATTACAGCGTCAGGATCATGAGGACTAAAAAAAAGCATGAAAGTGAGAGGAATATAAATAATTGGTGCCCAAGGAATTGTTTCAAAGACTCCAGAGATGAGACTGGAAGAACTTGAGAGAAGGTGGAAACCTTCCAGGGAGAGCATTATATATAGTACTGGCTAGTTGATAAGATTTAACGTCATTCAATCTCAAGCATCAATCATTGGATACCACGAGTGTGAAGATACCAATGCATAAATGATTGGACAAAAAAGATGTGTTGTTTCACTATACACCGATATACACCAGGTTTTTTCAGAGGCTGAGACGGAGGTTTTGGTACGTTATACAGCAGACTCTTCTAGAGGCTGAGGCGGGAGATTTTGGTACGATTTACACCTGGCTCTTTTAGAAGCTGAGACGAAAGTTTTGGTACGATATACATCAGGTTCTTTTAGAGGCTGAGACGGAGGTTTTGGTACAATATACACCAGGCTCTTCAAGAGGCTGAGGCGGGGGATTTTGGTACGATTTGCACCAGAATCTTCTAGAGGCTGAGGCGGGAGATTTTGGTACGATTTACACCGGGTTCTTTTAAAGGCTGAGACGGAGGATTTTGGTACGATATGCACCAGGCTCTTTGGTACGTTAAATACAGGGCTCTTTCAGAGGCTGAGACGAAGGGTTCTTGTACGATATACATCAGGTTGTTTTTGAGGCTGAGACGAAGGATTATGATACAATACACACCGGACTCTTCTATTGGCTGAGACGAAGGAATCCGGTACGATACATGCCAGGCTCTTTTAGAGGCTGAGACGGAAGATTTTGGTACGATATACATCGGGCTCTTTTAGAGACTGAGGCTGAGGATTTTGGTAAAAAGGGTCGTAAAGGCAGATTAGTCCAGTAGGGAAAATTATTTTTCTCATCTGTTTTTTTCTTTCTTATTTTTTGTAGCGTCTATTTATGATTCTGCCTGTCTCCAGGCTAAAATGATGTCCGACGGGGTTTTTAATTTTTGATCTTATATTGAATCCGAGTCCCAAGCCAGACGTCGAAAAGATAGAAAATCTCATAAATTTCCAAATAAACGTTATATAGAGAGAAATGAACACACTTTCCCCATACAATCCTTATCAAAGGAAAGGTGAAATAAAAACGAGAGACTTTTAACTGACAGGAAAAAGTTGTCATGAAGTCACTTATTAAAAATCTTTTTTTCTTCAATTCTCAGCGTGAACCTTTAATTAAAAGATTTTCCATCACTTCCTGCGATTCAGTATTATCAAAAGAAAGTGCGTAGACAACGTTTTTTTTTCTCTCTATGTATCATGCTTCATAGCACTGTAGTTTGTACAATCATAGATCATTGTATCTGGTGTCTTGGTCACACTAACTTCATCATCAACCTTTGGTATACTGGCAGATTTTACGAGATTCTACCTCACAGTAACGGTGCTACTATCTCTGTATAGATCGTCAATATGTTGGCCAGTTATGTATTTAAAAAAAGACCCTGAAATAATCAATTACAGTTATAGAATCAGGCTAAAAACGGACGATCTCATTTGGTTTCCTTTCAATCTGAATGGACCCCGTTCTGTCTCTGCTGACAATGAAATGCCCCCCTCCCTTAGATTGCATGCCTGGACGAAACAAATGGAGATCGTGGGGTGTCCAATCGTCAGAATCTCCCTCTCGACCACGCTGATGTATTCCAGAAGAAAGCAGAAAGCGATACGTCCAGCATCAGATTGGCCACAAGGAAGGACATCAAATAGGGAGTCAAGCCGCTTGGTTTGGAATTAGAGCTGACCTTGTCCTTGACTGGTTGCTTTCTTAGAGCAGAAAGCCCAATCTGCCCAGCCATTTTACCCATAACTGGAGAGGAGAGAAGAGATGGGTTCATGCCTTTCCAAATTAGTGCGAAGTGAGCGTGAGTAGCCCCGACAGCCAGCTCCACCTCCATCCCTTAAATCTACAATAGACATGATTATTTTTTCTCTTTCTTTATATTCCACTTATAGGTAACAATTTTGCAGGTAAAAAATGACTCTTCCACCGGAACAAATTCAGCAGTTTCTTTTTTTTAATCATTAAATAGAAATTCAGATGAATCAGTGATTGACTAGATCGCTACAAATCAAATTTCAAGAAACCTCCCAGCCATGAATGAAAGAAAAAGAAAACAATAAGTGGCAGGCATGGTTATCGTATAATCGATGTGCTCCTTTCGAATGGAAGAAAGCAATTTTTTTGTTTTCAGAATGTCATCATTTCGTATTTTTATTGGTTCGAAATTTTCCCATCAACTTGACAGACCGTTATAAGTAGTAATTCATGGATGGTTTGGAACGAGGTCGTTCAAGGTAGTGGGTGAAATGCCATCGAAACATATTGGAAGAAGAAGAAGAAGAAGAAGAAGAAGAAGAAGAAGAAGAAGAAGAAGAAGAAGAAGAAGAAGAAGTATTGGTAGAAGCACTCCTTGTCCAATGTTCGAGCACGAACGGCCGGCCGGCCGGTAAGAAACTGACCAGAGTTATATTTAGTCTGACAAATAGCGCCATTTCGTGGCACGACGAGAAGCCGCCCGGTAGGCGCTCACTTCCTGTCCAAGTGTCAAAGAGCGTCTATTAGATAAATAGGCATTGTAGTCCATGCAATCGCATAACATTTATACGGATTATCATTTGACAAGGAACGAACTCGAGATGATGGTGATTTGAAGAAAAAAAAACAGGTTTTCGAGTTGATTACTTTGAGGTAGACAAACAAAAAGATTCACCACACACACACAAACCCCCAAAACAACGATATATATATATATATATATATATATATATATATATATATATATATATATATATATATATATAGGAAGTGGATTCGCTACATAAAATAGTTTATATTTCTGCCCTCTTCTGAGTCTCATCATGAGGCCCAGAGAGGACAGAAACAAACTTGTTAGCGTAGCGAATCAACTTCCTATTATATATTTCCAGCTCTACTATAAAACAACTTAACTTTTGAAGTATAAAGTTGAATGTATCGAGCACTCTATGAAATAAATCCATCACATATCAGACATTGCATTATATCATACTATATTGCTAATCTGATCTGCACCATATATATATATATATATATATAAGTGAACAATAGGGAATGAGACAGACTCAGGAGTAAAAGTATATGGAGACTTTATCTGTTGATCTGTCAATTAATTCTTGAATGAATTCGTATGCTATACATGCTTCGGGAAGGGTTCCCATCTTTAGTAACATGTGTGTACCTTTTAGTGGTTTAAAGGTTTCTGTAAAAAACAAAACAAATTTAGCCTCAGATGTTTTGCTTCAGAAGCAAAAACAGAAATCAAGAAAGAGGATTCCTGGGAGGTCATAATGTTGAGTCTGGATATATAATAACCTAAAAAAAAATATCTATGATAAATAAAAATTTGAGAGAGAAATCACCCGACACTTGTTTCTTGGTTCTACCGTTTATCAAGACGGTTGGATTATTTTCAGTTTTAATCTAATAACTTAAAAAGTAATAAAATCAAAACTGTAAATAATCCAACGCTCTTGATAAATGAATAAACCAAGAAACACGTGTCGGGTGATTTCTCTCCCAACTTCTTTTTGTATATTGCTCTATATCATTTGATTTGAATATTCAACAGTTTTTATTTTGATGTAATGAAAATGATAAAATTACAAATTACAAATGCCCTACTTTGTTTATCATTTTTTTTATCGAAATTATTTGAAAATAAGGCAATATATATATATATATATATATATATATATATATATATATATATATATATATATATATATATATATATATATATATCAAAGTACAAATCAATATTTCAATATACGTTGTGATGGTTTAATCTCAGGAAGTGCTCGATACGAAAACATCCAGTTAGAAAAGAGCTTTAAATATCGTGAAATAATTTCTGCCAGAAACATCAACGTGTTCGTGTAACGAATCCATTATTTCACTGTATATCTATGTAACACATATAATGAGTGCAAACTATTTTGGTCCCTCGGAAGAAACTTAGTCGAGAAATAAATTAATGTATTTATAATTTCGAATTATATATACATAACAAAAGAATCCAATCACCCACAACTTCTCATGTGATGCCGCTTCAACGCAGAAATGGCCCAATTCGTACAAAAAGTTTTCCATGACCTCGACAATAACTGAGTGTATAATCGGAAGCGCTCAGTCTTATCTATCGTTTAGACAATGCTTGCATAAATAAAGACATATTTTCTCTTGAGTATAAACAAGAAAGACTAACAAAGAGATTGGAAAAATTTTTCCTTGTCTGCCATATCTAACCAGACATGCGCATGTGTAGCTGTACATATAAATGAGAGGGAGCAGAAAACTATCTATATAATAGTAAGATTAACTATTTCAACAATTCACTGATAAGAAAAATTAGTCTATATCCAGATATTCATCCCATATGGACTCAAAATGTCTCTGAAGTTGGTTAAATTTCAAGAAAATTCTCGGGTTTGGGAGTGCCACTAGATGGTGCTGTTTGTTAGTCTAAATATAACCCTTGTCTGTTTTTCCCGTGCTCGGACATTGAATACAGTACTACAATAATTATAATTTTCTTCTTCCTCCATTTTATTTCGATAGCATTTCACTCACTTCCTAATACACTCGGAATCATCTCAATAAGTTGAAATCCCTTCCACTACATAAACATTATTTCCTTTACACTTTCTTTATGAAGTTAGTGTGCACTGACGAAACGATGAAATAGATTGAAGAAATTCATTTGTACAGCACACAGTATTCTGAAATTGTCATTTCGCTTTTATCTATATATCTATGTATTTATCTATGTGTAGTTCAGAAAGCTTCACAGCTTTAAACATTAAACATCAAAAACCCCTTTCAACATTTTTTTTCATGTCATTTAAGTGTCTCACTTCCCAATACATGTCAATTCAATTTTTGCAAGTATTTTACATATACTTTGTTATTATGGTACAGTGTGTAAATCTAAACACACACACACACACACGCGCACACACATACACACACACACACACACACAAATATATATATATATATATATATATATATATATATATATAGATATAGATAGATAGATAGATTGATAGATAGATTGATAGATAAGGTTATGGAAATTACCAGAACAAATTGAGTACCAACTTAGAATCGCACAGTGAGTCATGGAAATAGCAATGCTAAGAATAATATGGATCAGAGGGATGCCTCGCGCGAAAATATTATACTAATAATTAAGCAACAAAAATGGAGATGGGCTGGACACATAAAAGAAGAAATGACAACAGATTGAACAAAAGGTTAACTGATTGGTGACAGTTAACGAGGGGACAGGTATTGCAGTCGAATAATACCGAACACAATATGGAGGGATGAGCTAAAATGGTTTGACATTGCAGAGAGCATAGCATTTGCGATCGTCATGGGAAGAGACGGGAAAGGCCTTTGTCCAACAGTGGACTTATAACGACTGTTTTAAAAGCTGATCGGACATGATATCTTAAGTCTTAAGCATAACATTTTACAGACATTAAACATCTCTTTCAGTCAACCACGCATTTTTCTTTCTTTTCTTTTCTTTTAATTTCGAACGATGAGCGTTTCGGTGACTTATTCTTTGTTCATATGACAACAGACCATCACATTTTACAACTCTTTAATAGTTTTATTGACTCTCAATGTATTTCACGTGGATCGATCCATCATAACTTTTTGTGTTGTAAAAAGAATTCCGACTAGACGGACAATTGTACAATCAACCAAATATACTCATTTACGTATACGGCTTTTCTGTAGATCTATAAATTCAGTTCTAAAGAAACGCCAAGAAAAATATGAAACCTCAACATCGTTGTCAGTGTCAGAATGCCACGGGCGTTGCTCCCGCTCGGTCCTAAAAATAATCCAGCTCTGCACAGGTGGATTTTCTTTCTTTGGTTATGGATCATTTGCACAGAATCAATGTCGACACTTGGCAAATTTTCATACCAGGTCGAATGAGTTACCGTACTTGACTTCCGGTGGTGAGTGAACACCGGAAGCATCTTTCTCATGTCTTACTTTATCAGATTCCGACTCACGATATTTAATAAGCTGAGCGTACTACGCTGCAAGGCCAATATATTGACTAAGCTTAGCTTAGCATGGCAATTTACTGATCGATCTATGTTTATCGGAATGAATGGCCAATATGTGAACCAAGTTCAGCCTCACAGTAGAAGGCAAAAGTATTGGTTGATTTTTATTTAGTAAAGTACAATGTATTGACTAAGCTTATGTTACAAGACCAAACTATTTACTAATACTAACTTAGTAGAGAAGAACATGGTCAATGTATTGACTAATCTTAGCTCAGTACGAATCACGAATACGGTAGTTAACCTTCGTAGATAATTACTCAATTTAGCTTAGAATAAATCATATAAATATAATGCATCGTAAAAACATTCGTTATAGCTAGATTTACAATTAGTATAGAAACAATAAACAAAATGAAATATGTAAAGTAATCTAATCATGTAATGAACAGTGTGACTTTCTTGGTTCTCTGTCCGTAATCGTGGACTCTTCAACTTGAGGTGGCCAACAGAAACGAATGACGTCAAACCAAAACAAATAGTAAGTACCAAATAAAAAAACCACACAGCAAGAGTTTCGTTTGAGTGACTAATCAGACCTTTTATCAATTAAGTTAGCTTCAAATTTGGTTTCGATTTTCAAATTTATATTCCCTTCTGATAAGTTTAGGACAGTCGATTAAATTCTCGCAAATCGAACAGAAAACAAGTCATCCTTATTGAATGTTTTGAGACGAGTCATTATTCTGCAAAGTGTACGGTCTAGTATCCTTATCCTGACTTTTTCTATTATTACATTCCGGTCGATACATTCTTTGTCTTTCTCAATCAAAACATTTTTTTTTGATCAGTCGTGAAATTCAGTTATTCTTTTTTCCTGGTCCATGGCTTCCATGAGAAACAACTCGTTTCGCTTCCATGAAATTTCCCTTTTCGCCAGAAAATGTAAAAAAAAAAAAAAAAGAAAAGATATACAAGTAGCATCGAGAAGAACTCTGGACATCTGCTTATAATGTTTAACACTGATTCATAGAACAATGGATTAAGTGTTTTATCAGACTGATGCTGGGGGGGGGTGCTGCTGCCAGTCGGGTTATTGAGTCCCCACACCCCCCGAAACTTGGGAATCGTAACAAAAGATGGTAATGGAAAAGAATCGGAGAGATAGATAGACTGATAGCAATACGGGGCAGTATTCAGTGCCAAGAAGTATCTCTATTTTCGCCGTTTTTAATTCTCTACCAAGAGCATTATTTCTGAACTCGAAGCGCAGACGATAATTTGATCACTGCCAAAAGGCAGGACGCAAGAAGGGATAACAAAGGAGAAACATGGCGTCCAGTATTGAAGAGGCAGGTTTTTGCCTTATTACGAAGATGAATGCTGAATCTACGAATCGCTAGGACAAGAATCGTATTTCTTTCATTTTTTTTCTTTTTCTTTTACAGGCACCCGCGCTCCCAGAATGAACAAACAAAAAAGTACACAGGATATGATCAAAGGCATATCCAAGCGAAGAAAGGAAATGGTAGGGAAAAAAAAAGGAGATGAATAATTATGATAACTTAGAGAAGAAAAGATGGAAGAAAGATGAAAAAGAAGAGAAAGAAACCGGAAGAATTGAAGAGTAAATCTTTAGATGTGTATGTATGTATACACGTATATGAGTATGTATGTGTGTTTCTATCTCGTCTCCCTCTCCTTATGTCCCTGTTTAAGTCTCTCCTTCTCTCTCTCCCCTCTCTCTTTATATATAAATATATATATATATCTATATATATATATATATATATATATATATATATATATATATATATATATATATATATATATATATATGATGTATGGCATAAGCTAAATATCAAATCATACCTGAAAGAGAGGTGGTATTTGGACAACATTATTGAAGTGCCATGTAAATATAACTGTTTTGTTTTTTAATCCCCAAAACGGTTACATGGTAAACAACTTATGATCCCAACAAGGAAAGAAATACATATAGTACCATAATATCAAAGTATGTTTAAAACATGGAAAAAATACAGAAGAAAACTACATAAATTACATTAACAGATATTAAGAAATAAGTGACTGAAATAAGACGAAAAGTTTTAAAATTTTTTTGTTTTTAATGTCTTTAGCGTTTAAAGCTGTAAATTATATGATCAAGAAATGTACAGCTCGACGGTAAAAATTTCTTATTAATGTAATTTCAGCTTTGAAAGGAACAAATAGAGCAGATATAAACCACGATGGGGCGGTTACCCTCCAGTAACAGCTCCATTTTCTTTGATTGTTTATTCTCTTTACCTTGTCTAGGCCAAGTGATACTTTCACCGTGTAATAACAGATCGTTTCAATATGATATAACGCAATTTATAATTATATATATATATATATATATATATATATATATATATATATATATATATATATATATATATATATATATATATATATATATATATATTACTAATACATACACTACACATTCTTTCGTTGTCCCTTTTTTTTCTATATATTTTGAATGTAGATTCAGTTATGGATGTATATGTATATGTGGGCATACACATCAAAGATCTCACTTCAGTGCGATGATAAGCTTGTATCGCTGACAAAATCGCAAACAATGTTGCCAACTCCAACTAAACTTGTTAATTTTGACTGCCAAAAAGCAGCCAAAGCGCTAATAATGATGAAAAAGGAATAGCATAAGAATGCACGTGCTAAAACTGACCAGAACGGTCAAGCACGCCCGCGCTAATTTACTGCTTTTTTGCAATGCCAAAACAAGAAACGCGCTGAATTTAGAGCGAAGAGCGCAACATTTGTAACAATGGATGCAAATGTAGTGAGCTTCATTCTCTCTGTGCCCCATCGGTCCTGGGCTTTTCTCACGTAATGTACCCTTTCGACAAGTTCACTCATCCAGATTTAACCATTCCTCAAATTCAATCGTTTAATTTAAACAAACAATTAATGAGAAACTTCACTAATTAGTATCTATTAATTAACGAAATTAGAAAGCACCCAAAATGCAGTATGGTGGCTGTATAATGAAGAAACAATCAATTACAAACTTTATCAATTAATGTTTAGTGATTAATGAAATCAGAAATCACCCAGTATAATGGGTGTTGAACAAACAAAACAATCAATGAGAAACTTTATAGATAGATATTCCTTGGTTGATGAAATCAGAAATCACCCAGTATAATGGCTGTTAAACAAACAGCCATTGAAAAATTTCATCAATATTGTCTATTATTCAATAAAATAAAAAAAGCACCCAGTAAGATGGCTGTCAAACAAACAATCCATTGAAAGAAATTGAAAATCTTTTGCTGAGATGTAAAAGAAAGAATCGGAAAAATAATTATAAAAGGCTAAAGATAAAAATGAAAATCCTCAAGCATAAGTTATCACAATGTAAATCTTTAAACTATGGCCAAGATTTCATTTGATTATTCGAGGTAATAGAAATAGAATTTTCATTATCAGAAAGTGCAATTGGTAGTTTGTCCGTGCCAAAATTTACCCCTGACAACCGAGAAATTTACCCCCTGTACTTCTTCGTGAATAAATATACGTATATGTGTAAGTGTGGAGGAAAAGTAAATATTGGACAGTACTTATGTATACTTATGTAATTCTTGTTTTAACACACTTTCTTTATGTGCGTTTGTACGTTTGCGTGTAATTAATACTTTCTTTTCTTACACTCCTTTCTTCCTTTCTTTCTTTCTTTCTTTCTTTCTTTCTTTCTTTCTAACTATACCTTTCTCTTAATCTCTTAATACCCCTGTCTCTGTCAATGTGATCTTCCACCTTCCCTCCTTCTCCCCTCCCTTCTATCTATCCATCTCAGTATGCTCATATCTATCTATCTATCTATCTATCTATCCCAGTCTGTTCATATCTATCTATCGATTTATCTATCTCAGTCTGTTCATATCTATCTATCTATCTATCTATTTATTCATCTCAGTCTGTTCATATCTATCTATCTATCTATCTATCTACCTATCTATCTATCGTCCGTCTTTCTTCAGGCTGACTCCTCTTCCGGATTAAATATAAGCATCCGTTTCCCTCATTTTAAACATAAGCCGCCATTTTCCAAAAACAAGATGGCCGATGACCAGAAAATATCTGGCCGCATGCCGACTACGAATGAACGCCAGGAACACCAAACTTCTCGCCTGATGCTCGCTCAGATACCTTTCAGATCAGGAAAGACGGATGTGTTGGGTAGAGATACACGGGTTGTGATACCAGCAAGACGCAGGTTGGTGTAAGTGCTGATAGCTTCGAGCTATGGGTGTGGTGGGAAGCGACGTGATGGCTATTATGAGCTGAGGGGAAAGGATTCTGTATCCCACATTCTGCTCTTACAGAGGCTTGGTGATAGAGGGAAGTTCGGGCTCACCAACGTTGGGTCAATATGATGGGAATGTCCCCGGGGAAGAATATGAGAGAGAAGTCAGGGATAGGGTGTGAGGGTCAAGTGCAGTAAGATGTTTCTTCCTCGTCACATCTATCTTTCTCGTTCGGTTCATATCTACCCATCTATCTTTCTACCTACATACATATATGCATACATATACCATACACACCCAAACACACACACATACATATGTACAAGTACTATGTTCTTGCTTTGATAATTTACCCTTTCTCTCTGTTTATAATACTTATATCTAATGGTATGAAGACGATGAGTGTTTGTTCGTTATGTCCAAAGCGATAGCACTTTACTAGCTGAAAACTTGTGTATAAGAGTAACGTGATTCCAGGATGAACATAAGATATGTAGCAATTACCTTGGGTCACATCTAAGGGTCAATTTGGGGTCAGGTCATTTTGGCATTTCAAATCTAACCGTGGCAGCTGCACACTAAAGGCTGTCAATTTGTCTGCGAAGGTTAACTTGATCCCAAGATGAACATAGAATAGGTTGTGCTGACCTCTAGTCAGTTCAGAGTCATGGTCAGTTTAGTTCAGTTTGGGACATGTCAATTTTGGCATTTTCAAAAAATGCCAATTCTCAAGACGTTTCGTTTACAATATGACTATGTATCTCTGTATATTCTATGTATATTCCAGTGATATCTATATTCAATATATATAAAGAGTGTGATTACTATCTCTCCCTCTCACACACACACACACACACATACACTGGCATGAATTCCCAGCGTTGCTCCGAATGGACTTTTCGTATCCATCAAATGGATTTGTGCACATTGTAAATACAGCTGAACCCCTCACAAAAGCTTAATTATCAAATGTTCTCAAAACTGATAAATCAAAGACCCGGACGTTTGAATTTAGAAAACTTTAGTGCCTGGGTGCAAGAATTTCGAACGCTTCTGTGACTAGGCATTGGAATTAGATTTAGAAGTGGTAAGCTTAGTGGTCATTGCATACATACCACCACTAAGCTTACCATAAAATCATAAACCAATTATATAAAACACCCAGTCTCTTGTAGCACCTTATTTTCTTGACATAGCACGGTATGAGCGAAACGTTGAAATTAAGAATCAGTTGTCTTGAAAGGTCTTCCGATATTGCCATTCGACTCTCATATATATATACATAGGTTTGTGTGTGTGCATGTGCACACACGTGTGTGCATGCATGTACATGTCAGTATATACAGTGTCACCCATTGATGAGTACACCAGTTCCACTTTATTCATAGAACGTCAATTTTTTCCCAAACCAAAGTTACCACAATGTTAACATTTCTAATGGAACATTACGCAATTAGAAGAGATATCTACAGCATTGAACCCCCGTTGTAAAAAATATTTTTGTATGGGTGTACTCATTTTTAGACGGTAACATATTCATATTTGGGGAACAGAGTTTCAATGATATAGTCATAGCTAATAACTGATGATATCTGTTCAGATTGAGTTATGTTCCACTACGAACAACAAAATCTATAAGGGTTTGGATTTGAAGAAAATTAACTTTTTATAAGGAGGTGCTAAGGCGGTGTACTCGTTTATGAGCGATACTGTGTGCGTATACATATGTGTGTATATGTAAATGTGGATAATAACTTCATAGATTTTCGTGCTTACCTGACATTGCAACTTTGGGGCATCGATTTTTCCTGTCTTAATTTTATTTGGCAAAACATACGTTGAGCATCGTGTCTCAGAAGATGACACTTGAAATCAAATGATCTCATACAGTCATTAAACGGAATTCGGTACCGAATACCCTTTATTTTATATAAGTCATCAGTATCCGCTGAGCTGAGATGGCCATGACGTCCTATCAAACGAAATAAAGAATGGCAACTCAACGGAGTTTCCTACGAACGACTCTAACACAGTTGGGTCTTTTCATCCGCAAGTGGTTGCCCGCGGTGTTGCTAATTTGATACACGTCCTGAACTACTTTCGAGCCTTCATACAAACGAGGAATCAACATAACAAATTGCAACTACCAGCAGTTGTCATAAGAACAGCCACTGACAGAGTTTTACCGGTACTATATATATATGAACTGTAAAGTGTGAGACAGACTCGGGAGTAAAGTGTTTTGAGGTAAGGTTTATTAATCCGTAGATGTTTTTTTTGTTATTAATGGTCCAGAAATCTTTCGATATATATATATATATATATATATATATATATATATATATATATATATATATATACCACCTCAAGTACACCGACACATTCACAAGCACTACCACAAAAGAGAGTTACCACATATAACACAATAGCAACTGCCGCAGTAAGAACATTATACACCTTCTAGAGTGCAATAGATGTAAGTTACAGTACATAGGCAAGTCGGAGTGGCAATTTAATATTAGACTCAACAATTATAGACATAGGATCAAGTCAAAAAATAATCGTAGCCCACTTCCTGTAGAACTACACTTTCGCACACCTGACCACAATTTTGCCACTGACGCTAGCTTCACCATCATAGAAAAAATAGAAAAAACTACGCCAATTGACATAACTAAAGTTCTAGAGAAACACGAAGACATGTGGATCAACAAACTTAAAACCCTATATCCTAATGGATTAAACACTAAACTGAACAACCTTCACCACACAGAACCCTAATACACAAAACTCCTACCATAAATATCCTCACAGCCACATCTAAGACACATTCAATAATGGAAGCTTCAAAGTCACCCAGACCCATGGGAAAAACTTCACCTTAGCCTGTTATAACCCCTGTCCAAATCATAGCCAAAACATTTTCAATAACTTTTAAGGTTGATAGCTATGTAGCTCCTTGACCTCACCACCCCTCCTTCTACACTACCCCAAACATACCAAAAAATCTAACTCCTCATCACTCCCCCTACCTTGACACACTCTGCCCTCCCCAAGACCAACTGCTGCTGCTTTACCAAAGACCTGATACCTACTGGACATTCTTCCATTCAGCAGGAGGCCCCCAGCAGCCCTGACAATAAAACTCACCAACAATGCATAGTTCGAGGCAGTGGACTCTGGTTCCACATGGTACATTTTAATACACACTCACACAGCACACACCACTGATGATGGGAAGAATCCCGAAACATGTATGGACAATTTACTTATAAGGATTAATAAACCTTATCTCCAAACACCTCACTCCCGAGTCTGCCTCACTCTCTACAGTACACATTATATATATATATATATATATATATATATATATATATATATATATATATATATATATATATATATATATATATTGCATTATATCAAATAGAAACTTATCTGAAATGATTTCCCGTCGTTGCACAGTTGATATATCATTCAGTCCAGACAAGGTAAATAGAATAAACTATTGAAGAAAACGGGGCTGCAGCAGGAATCGAACCTGTCACCAATAGTAGCGATGCATTTACCATTGTGCTAAACAGTCCGCTGATTACGCAAAGGTCAAATAATTGCTTTCAACCCAACTTCTCAACCTGTAAATTTGCGTTATTTTTCGTCTATTCTAACGCGACAGTATGTATTTAAGAAATGGACTTTCTTTGGTCCGACAGAATAAATTATGAATTGCGTTGTATTACACAGAAACCCATCTGAAATGATTTCCTGTTGTTACAAGGTTAATATATCATTCAATTTAGATCGCATAAATAGAATAAACAATCAGAATGTATTAACGGTATATTATTGTATTATCGGCGTGTGTTTATGATAATTCGTTCTGTTCGGCCAAAATGTCCATTTCTTAAATACACATAAATATACATATATGAACAATAGGGAACGAGACAGACTCAGGAGTAAAAGTGTATGGAGACTTTGCTTATTAAATAATTGATTAATCTATTAATGAATTGATTCGTATGCTATACACGTTTCGGGAGGGGTTTCCATCTTCGGTAGCGTGTAGGTATGTATGTACTTTTCAGTGGTCAAGAGGTTTCCGTAGAAAATAAATTGAGCATCAGATGTTTTGCTACGGAAGCAAAAATAGAAATCGAGGAAGAGGGTTCCTTTAGGGTCATCATGATAGGTGGGATTTCTTTCTATCTATGGTGAAGTGTGTGTTGGTCTGTTCGAGGATATCGTTGTAGCAGCAGTAGTGGGTCTTGAAGGGGTCATAGTTGTCAAGGATACTAAGGAGTTGAATGGTGGTTTAGTTTTAGACTGTGTAGATTGTTGATAAGTTGGGGATAGTCCAGATGTTGGGGGTAATGGGGTCAAGGAACTTTGTATTCTTTATCCTTAATGGTCATTGTGGATGTTATAGAAGGTCTGATGGCTTCGAGTTATTCAAATGAAATACCACACAAGAGTTTTTAAAGGTAAGGGGTCTGTGTGATTTTGTGAAGTTCTCAATATTAGATAAATGTGAAGGTGGGTAGGGTGTGGATGTAGGGTTGTTATTAGTGGCAGGATTATGATGCTAGAAATCGATGTGGTTGAGGTTCTCAAGTTTTTGTTAAGTCTGTTAGGGAAGAGAGAGTTCCAAGTTTTTTTTATCCAAATATCTTCAAATCGTTCTAAAATGTTTGTCTCGTCTGTAAGTGTATTTTTTCAATTTTTTTAATGATTGTGAATCTAGCGTATGCGGAAAAATTATGTCTCCGGGGTGTGTAAGTGTAGTTCTCCTGTGGGTGGGTTTAGATGATTTGGTGATTTAATTCTATTTCTATAGTTGTTAAGACTATATTGAATAAGATATTAACGTTATATATATATATATATATATATATATATATATATATCACTGCAATGCAAATCTTTACTATCCATGTTTATAAGATGCAATGTGCATCCATATATTTAATTTGTGCCGCCATTTTTGTAAACTACAGACAAGATAGTTATTTAGTATCAGTAACACCGGACTGGAGGTTACCTGAGGCGATTTGCTTTACTTTGATTTCCAACTAATGCAACAGACTGGCCTTATCATATTTCTTTTCTACAGATGAATGTTTATGAAGTTGGAAACATACGTGGAATAGCCACCGATAAATGCTGATATGACGAAGTACGTGACCACATACTTTTCCATAGTAGATTATGAAAGAGCAAACGTATTTTAATGAATGGCCTGACTTGATTCCTTTTTTCTTTTAAGTTGATAATTTCGTCAGTGGCGTATCGGGCTTTGTATCATAGATGCACAAACAGGCAGAAGTATTTTAATGTCAGGAAAAAAACAAACAAACAAATAGACAGTAAAAGTCTTGTTCGTACGATGTAGAAAAGATGATATGACGGGCCATCCTCTAATGAATGTCAGTCGAAAGATGTTTTAAAGGATTTAAAAAAAAACATTCCGAAGAACAGAACAAATTTAAAACATTTCTTCTCTTCATCTTTTACGTTTTCTGATGCATCCGTTAAATACAGAAGTTTAAAACATTTGTACCATTAAGAGACTTTTAATTAATTGTTTTATCTCTTTTTATTCGTTCGCTGTTTGTAACATCGAAGGGGCGTTGGTATGAAACTTTACAATTCATAATTAGGACCACTTTCCCTACATTGCACCCAAAAGGGTTTTACCGTCAATCGCTTTTTACAGACCCTAAAAAAAGCACACTCATGATACAAATCATCATACACCACCGATATTCGTCATTTGAAGTGCTAAGATGTTTTCTTTTCATTTTGAGACTTGAACACTATAAACCATAATTTAGAGTGTTCAGGCTTCAAAATAAATTGGTACATGAAAAGACTGGGTCTTGAAGCTCTACAGATACTGAAAATATCAACTTTTAAACATGTTTCGTTGGGCATTTATGCGCAGCCACAAGACTGTGACCGAAATGTGTTTCCTTATTGGGACCTCTGGTCAGTGTTTGAGCATATATAATTAATTTTTATTTCGTAAACCCCAGTTTGAAAACTTCCTGCTACAGTTTTGGTTTCAAGGTAATCCAGGCTTTTCTCAAGAATGGATCATACGGAGATAAAAACCTGAATTTCGGGGGAAACTAGGAGAAAGTATTAGTTTGGTCAGAAAATGATTGTAGTTTTTCACCATCAACTTTAAAGCAGTATATTCCAGCTAAGAATAAAAGCTATTAATCGAAATAAGAACCTTTAGAATCTACTCATTGTCGCCAAGTAGAAACGAGTTCATTTATTCTGGAAGTGGAGAATTCTGGGTTCCGGGAACCAATGGATTTTTCGAAGCTGTTTTGAGCTACTGCCTAATTATTGAAGACTTTCCTCAGCAGGAAGTGGTTGAAATGCTTGAAAAAGTGATAGTCGGTCGGAGAGAAGTCCTGTGAGTTAGCTGGGTGAGGTAGAGTTTCATAGCCTAGTTAGATTTCTGCAGCATTTTCTACTTTTTATTCAGGGCCATTTGTATGATATGCCGAGCTTTTTTGCTGTTCCAATTAATTGCAAAATTTGAATTAACATGGAATGATCAACGTTTAGTTCCTCTGCAAAATCTTGACTAATGGCCCTCAATAGGATGTTTCCAATCACAGGAGGACGTCCACATCTCAATGCTCTTCCCTGAGTTTCGAAATTTCTGGAACCCATGTTGAGTTATACATTTGTTGACGTAGTCCTATACTGCGAGCAGTTTCCGCTGATGAACGTCCCATTTTGAATTTATAGAACAAAAATGCTCGAACTTGCTTTTTTCCATCTTTGATTTGACAGCCTCAAATAAAAAAGAATAAATAGTGAAAAGAAAATGTCCACCTTTTGAAAAGAGAGTGAAATTCTTGCTTTAAAATTGTATATTACATGAACATAGTTTAATATTAATTTATTCCAAAAATAAGCATCAAATCTGAGAAATACCAAAACCTGTAACTACTTTTGCACCAACCTAATATAACCACACAGTTTACCAATAAGTAGTTTTCAGCTAATATTATAATTAAAAAATAAGACAGCGTGTAGCAATGTTCCAAGGGCTACATTATGGCACTTATCAGCCGAATTAATGTCAAGAATGTTGAAGAAGGATGCAGACTACATAAATATACTTTACATTGTATCCATTACTAGTTTTATCAGTAAAAAAAAGAAAATGGCTGACATAATCTTCGGGTCGATACAAAATCAATTTATCTTGTTTGTCATGAAAAAAGCATAAATATTCCTCCCACATTCCGCTTGTTGGAGTGGCTTCATAGCTGGCTGTTACAACCGGGGCCTATGAGTGAAGGTTCGAAACTTATACTTAATAGTACATGGTTATTTGACCGATTTGTGGAAGGTAGCAGGTTAAAAAAAAGGACTTGTAAAATGCTAGAATTATAAGAATATCAACCATTCAATGGCTGTTGTCTTCATCGCAACATAACAATCGTGCATCTGATGTATTTGGTGACTGTCAAGGAATTTAGATCAGAACCATTTATTTGATCCATGGGTCTATAAGTTGGACTCATTCATTATTTGTCTTGTCTGGTGTCCGTTCGAAGGAATTTCTGAACACACAACAATCAATTACCCGGTTCTTCATCTCCATTAATCAAGTGAAAATTTCTGTTCTACTAGATCCGCTGATTGAACTCAACCGAAGGACACAAATAAATCTTACTAGGTTGGAACAAAATGGACGCAATCTCACTGAAAAATCGAAACCTGAGGAATTTATAAATCTGGCAGAAATCGGCATCTTATTCAATTTTGATAAAATTTTCGATACTTCTTCATTAAATGTTGAATTTGAAAAAAAATAACCTTCCCTCCAAATATCAGGAAGAAAGATTTTTTTTCATATTTTTCTTACCATTTGATGATTTATCTTATGTTATATGTTTTCATTGATTTTTACACATTTGAAAGATAAATCCTTCGAGATATTAATTATGTTTACCTTTATCAGAAAAGAGCTCCGGAACTGCTCTAACTGCAAGTCTTACTTTGGGAATTGAAAAACAGTAAAATTAGGTGAAATATTGTTCTTCTTGTAATTTTTTTAGTTTCATTCGATTGATCATAACTTAAGCCTTTAATCTGGAAAAAAAATTCAGTAATATTCGAAAAAAAAAAAAGAAGATATTCATTGATTACTCTCAGTTCGAGCAGTTCCTTAGCATGTTTCTAAAAGAAGACACACATAATAAATATCTGGAGGGATTTATCTGTTAAACGTGTAAAAATCAATGAAAGCATCAATCTATAAGCAAAATATATCATCAAAATAATTATAAAAAGTGGGGTAAGAATCATAGGAAAAATATTTCCTTTTCGATACTTGGAATAGAAAATTATTTTTTCGAAAATTCGTCCATTGATAATAATAATAATAATAATAATAATAATAATAATAATAATAATAATAATAATAATAATAAATAGATTAAAAAAAGTATCGAAAGTTTTATTAAAATCCAATAAGTGTTGATTTTTGGTAGAATTTAAAATTTCTCTGTTGTCAATTTTCTGGTGAACATTCTGTTCAAAGTATTCATATCTAAATTACACCAGTGCTTTTGTTTGCAAAGGTTTTGTGGAGTCTTAAGCCTAATAATTGTTCCTCTGAAATTAGAGACTCTCATATGATGTAAATATCTTCTCTAAACTTACTGATACGCACCGATTCCTTCAATCGTCTTATTTTTCAATGCTGGGCAATCTTTGAATTGGTTTGGATCTCTCGAATAGTTAGATTGTAAGAGAATGGCCATTTTTAATTGCTGAAAGTGGCTAGATTCCATTTCCAAGTAACTGTATAGATAAAAATGTTATTTACACCTCGAAGTCTTTATTTCGATTCTTCAGATGAATATGTTCATGTATAGAACTAGATGTTTGGTGACGGGTGGCTGGCTGGCGGGCTTACCGACGGTGTCTTGAACAAAGATTTTATTTTCAATATTCTGTTTATGACTGATAAATACATTGTACAATTATAATGTCCATCTATGTTTCTATCTATGTGTCTCTATATACATATGAATGATATCTCTATAATATAGATAAAAAGAACGTTATATGTCCGAGTAACGTTATCTATAAACGTTAACATCTTATCAATTCGTTGTATATTTATACTTTTTTGAGCCTCTGTAAAAGTTTTTGGAGTGTATAGTTACTTAGAAATGGAATTCCCCCAATTTCAGCCATATTCTGAAAAATCTAACTACTTTTAGCCATTCAAAATAATCGATTCAAAATGTTGTTCAAGAAATCCAAGAAAATGAAAGATTACCTCAATGCTGTTCATTATTTTCAATCCCTTTCTTAGGGGTCAGTGAGCCCCATTTTCTGACCATACATGATTTCAAAGTATCTCCACGGACATTAACATTCTTATATTTCTCAGGTAGCATTTTGTGGAGTTGGCTGGTCTCAACTTTGTTAAAATGAAATGACCAGTTACTTTTTTTTATTTACAGAATCTTTGTTATAACGAGATTTGAATTTGCTTCATTTTGATGTATAAGTTATAATCAATGTTTCCAACGTCTTATGGTTCATCAATCATTAAACACAGATCTCGATTGACGGCTATGAAGTTTGTTTTGAAATGATAGGCTTAACTTTGAGTTTTTATTCATAATGAATTAGATGACCTACAGGAATTTCACAGGAATCTCTAATGAATACTGCCAAGACATCAGTATTCACTATTTCGTCGTTTACTTGGTAAAGGTTGGCTGTCTGTTCGTAAATTCAATATCAAACTGAGGTAAGCCATTTTTGTCGTCTGGTTCTCGAAAAACAGATGTATCTAAAGTATTATTGAACAAAACATATTTTTTGTGCAATGCCATATTCCCAGCTGAAAAATAAGCGACTGTTCGGCCCCATGAAAGACCTTTTTACCGGCCATTTACATGAATCCATTTGGAGGAACAGTGTCATTTTTTAACGTCAGTCGTTGGACATAGACCTTACCCACAATTTTCTATCATGGGCGTCGCAGAACCAGTATTTTCTGAATTTGTCTAGTCCATCTCTCCATTTGGTATTCTGTCGGCCTCGGTTTCGCATGTGATTCTGGGGATCCGTGTTGCGAGTCGTGATGTCCATCGGTCGTCTTTCATTCTTTCAACATGGTCTGCCCATTGCCATTTTAGTTTTTTTAACAGTTTCTATGATGTCTCGGACTCCCGTTTTCTTCCTGTACTGTGCTGTCTTGTGATATCTCCATGTGAGGTTGAGCATGATTCTCACTTGCACACGTTGCATGCTTCTCTGTTTGCAGGTCTGTCTCTTGGTTAGGTTCCATGTTTCAGTTCCATAAGTGACTATCGGGAGAATGCATTGGTTGTATACTCTTCTTTTTAGGATTATTGGGGTCATCTGTTTTTTTGAAAGTTGAGCTTGCTCTGCTGAAGGCTTGCCATCTTCGCGCGATTCTTCGCTTGATCTCCTAGTTGCCAGGGTATCTTCCTAACCCTCACCCAAAAACTAACCTAAAACAAAAATAACCCTAAAAACTAATCGAAAATTATGTTCTTCGTAAATAGATTTGATAAAATAAAATTTATTCTTAAATTCAATAAAATGTAGTTTTGAACCTTCAAGTCGTCTGCTCTGGTTCAATTCGTACGTTAGCAGCAGCAGCAGCAGCAGTGGTACCAGGTACACAAGCCAATGTAATGATTAACGATCCGATATCAAAGCTTTATCGTTTTCTTTAGTGTAGCCTTTCAATGATCCCACAAGAATCCTTCGAAATGCAGGATAATTATCCCTTATCCTCGAAACAGAAGTGTTTTGGATCAGAATTTTTTAAAGAATTTTCGATATTTTCGAAAGCATAATGAGATAAAAATGAACGCTATCTCTTTTCTCTTATCCCTGTTACTCATAAGAGTATTTGCAGCCTTTTCTGACATTCTGACAACTATATCTTTGTGAAAATTAGTTTAAGCAAAAAGTACAGTGATTAATATGTGTAGGTCTGACGTTGCCAATAGTTTAAACGCATATGTAGACGCTAATAAAGCTACGCACACCTATATATATATATATATATATATATATATATATATATATATATATATATATATATATATATAATGGAGTTAACATTCACGACAAAAACACGTTTATGTTACTGCCTGCTCGGGCTTCTTCAGGCGATTTGCTTGAAGAAGCCCAAACAGGGCAGACACATAACCGTGTTTGTTTCAAGCTCTACTTCAAATAAACTTGATGTTCAATGTTGAATGTATCGAGCATTTTATAGATTAAACCCATCACACATCGGATATGGATTTATATCATATTACATTGTATTCCTGATTTGTGTCATGTCATATATATATATATATATATATATATATATATATATATATATATATATATATATATATATATATATATATGCATTAGATTATTTGAAACTCTATTTGAATGACCCCCCGTTATTTCACGGAGAATGTGTCACTTGGTCCAGGCAAGTATAAATAGGTTACTACTTAAACGCAATGTAGTTCTTCCCATTGAGCTTAACAGCCCAATGGAGAAGGCCCAAAAAACTGCTTTATCCCCACGTTCTTGACTCGATCGTTCATTCACTGACCATGTACGTACTATTGTTTCTTAACGAGGACAATCATATCATTACGAAATGGTTGCATTCAATTACATCCTGAAATAGCCTCATTTTCTCTAATTGCTCATTCTATTCACGTTCATTCTATTCACGTTGTCTAGGCCAAGTGATACACTCTCCATGTAATAACGATTGTCACTTCAAACAGAGTTTCAAATAATGTAACGCACTCTTAATTATTCTTATTATTTCTTGATAAAAATAACAACAACAACAACAATAATAACAATAATAATAATAATAATAATAATAATAATAATAATAATAATAATAATAATAATAATAATAATAATAATTATAATAATAATACCTAAGGTCACACTAGCTCATTTGAGGAATCTCTCTCTCTGTGATACGTTTGCTAGCCAGGAATCTACAGCAGAAGACTACATTTTCTTTTACATCGGTCTTGTATTATTGATTGCGTATAAATTAATTTGGTAAAGACAAATGGTTAACGGCCTTGTCTCACTAGTTCAGCTAGTATGGTACAAGGTCACAGTACTAGGGTTTCAAGTGATAATCAAACTCACTACTCAAGTGAATTGGTCTGCGTGATGAGTTTTTGAAACCATCGCGTTACCCAAAGGCATCTTTATGTCGAATGGATTTAACAACATTTTCGACCAAGTTTCACACGCGATATTTTCGTTATTTCTACGGCCAGAATGCTAATTTTAGTTTTGTTTTGAAGCCTCGATATTTGACTTTCGATTACAATAGAAATAACAATGTTCCTAAAAATACTTATAGCATGAATGAGAAAAACATGGGAACTTTTGTTTTCTATTTATAGAAAATAAACGATCTCAGTTCATGCGTCATGAGGCAGGATGTTCAACCTTTTGCAAAAGGGAGTACTGTGGCTCCAAAAATAACAAAAATATTTAAATCTGATTTTCTCAACTTATAAAAAATGGCTCGTGGGACACTTATGCGCAGTCACTCTTATATTTGGGTCGAGTGAATGTTCCTGATTTTCATGAGTCGCTTCAATAATGTAAATGTCAACTTTTTTTGTATGACTTGATCGTTCTTGTAAATTTGTGTAATAGACAAATGTCCCATTAACGAACAGGTAGATAGGTCGATAGATGCATAAGTCTTTACGCCTTTACTTGTAGAAAACGTGAACGTGGTCCGTTCGGGAAATATTTAACCATATGATATCAACGGAAAACTAGCCCAGCTAGGGAAATGACACCTTAGTTCCCTTGAAAGTACACCTAGTAAGACCTCGCACACCTATTCCCACAACCCTTTCACTTTTCAAAACAGTCTTCAAAGTCCTCGTCTGGTATTATCCATGAACTGCCACACTACGTTCTTTGTAATCTCGTCCAAGATCTCTTTAGGAAAAGCCAGAAGTCACAGGGAGCCAAATTGTGAATGTTAGGAGGAGGGAGTTCTCAGATGTGAAGATCACTTTGTGAACCAGACAGTCACACAGTACACAAGCTCACACGATGATGTCACATTACAGACTGAGTAATCCCCAGGGAGAGCATCTGTTTTATGCATTGTTTGCCAAGTTACATTAATGTCACGTAACCGGTTCTCGAGATATTCAAAAAGCCTGGATTCCGTAATCGTCCGCCAGATAGTTCGCAAACTAGTTTCGCAGTTGGTGTAGTAAGGTCTAAACAACACCCGGTCTTCTATCAAAGTGGCCTTGTGCCCGGCTAAGCTCAGCTCAGTAGGAAATATACCTTAGTTTGGTAGCTTAAGTAAACTGGTCTCGCAGGCCAGTTTGCAAGTGTAGAGAGTTCGACCTTTGCCTCGTGAATTCATTTTTGTACCAGACCAAACTAAGCTAAGTAAATCTATTTTTTCAGTCGTAATTGTTTATTCGTTTAGTCTTTTAAGCTTAACAATGAAATTGCAAGCCAGAGGCCAGAAATTAGAAGCTAATTTTATTTCAAAATAGGTCAATGTCCGAAATTATTTCTTCACTTATTTATAAGGAGTTATTGCCCCTGCCAAGCTATGGTGACCCATCATGACACTATCAGAGGGGGTGACACCAAGATGACTGCCAAAAAGAATTTCATGCAGTGTCTTGATTATATCTTTCTTATGAAACATCCCAGTGGTTGAAACAAACATAACGACATTATACTTCAATTTATATATTGGGAGTAGGTTTACATGAATGGGTGTACCCAGGGAGGGACGGAGAGTGCCACACCCACATAATGTTTCTGTCTGCAAGTTTTTTTTTCTTTATGTAAGTTGATTTATCAAAGATGTTTTGTAAAGAAGAATTGGTCCAATTTTCTCACCTATTCTTGATTTTAAAATCAAAATTCAAATTACTAGCCAACTTTTTTTAAAACCTTTGCCAACGATGTTGGAGAGATTATATATTTGATTGCGTATGTCTGTTCGTCCGTTTGTCAGTCCCAAAGATACCTCCGAAATACTCGATGAATTTCAATGAAATTTTATGGAATAGTGGGAAATAGAGAGAGGAAGACTTGGTTGAATTTTGGAGCGGATCCAGGGATTTTTTTTTGATTTAGAGATATTTTCCAGTTTGTTTTCTCTATACATTTATGTATGCGTTCATGACCGTCCACACGATGTCTTCGAAAAAAAATCCTAACGAATTCCAATGTGAATTTGTGAAGCAATGAACAACTGGCTACGGAATAAATGATTGTATTGTTGGGTCGATCCATCCACAATTACTTCCCCTACGTCTTAGTTACATATTTCCTCCTCATAATATCGCCAGAATTCCATGCCTCTCCCTACGATATCTCCAAACGTTCTCAATGATTTTCAACGAGATTTTGTGGAAGGGTGGACCATGCAGCATGGAAGAAGCGGTTCAATTCGGGGCTCAATTTGGGGCTGGATCGAGCCACTAATATTTCATCTAACAATAGCGTTGGCAGAGGTATGCGCTCTCCGGGTGCTTCCTAATTGTGCTAACAGAACTCGTGAATATAGCTTAACTCACATTCTCCGACGTCTCTCTTTTTGAGTGCATTTACAAGGTCACTACCGTGGTGAAAAACATCAACATTTATCCGCATTGATTTCTTGTTGTCGTTATCGAGAACTGGCTTATGGCCAGTAATCACCGATTCTACCAAAAAAAGAAAAGAGAGGTGGAAGGCAGAAGCACAACCTTTATCTCTGTGGTAATAGCCGATAGAACCTGGATAACCCATCACGAGGAGTAGCAAATTTGAGCCTCACTGACGGGCTCAAATATTACGCCACAGTACTAGACATAGTCCAGCTTAATGAATATTTGTTTATAACATATGGGTTTCTAGGTTCTATTCGTAACACCCGACTCTTTCTCAGGGATTCTGCTAAAAAGTAAATGTTTCTCACTCATTATTTCAAAAGATATTCTCTACCCGGTATACGAATCCAGTATTCTCTTCTAAAGACCAAACAAGCCAAAAAAACAACCCCCGCCCCCGCCCCCCCAAACCCAAACAAAGAAACAAAAAACATACAAAAAAAAGAACAAAAACAAAAACAAACATCACAATCTAAAAATATCCGAGTATAGTTTTCCCTCTGGTATCAATGAGCGGATCAAATAAAGAGAAAAAAATGGGCCAGGACGCACATCGTAGAACAAAGATCAGCAAGTTCCCACCTTTTCTAACCCCTTCCGAGAACCGGATCTGACACAACTATTGTTACGGGGGACATAAGATCCCTTGACTTGATCACTGGTCTCGCTCCGATCCCACTGATCCAGAAAACACAGAACAATGCCAATGACATCGCCAGTGTGTCCGTCTGGTCAGAGATGATAACCTAAATATAAATTTGAATGATCAACAAGCTATACGAGCAGACTGGACGTTATCAGAGGGTACAATCCTCATGGATAGTCGGTAAAAAGTAAATAAATGATATGAAACAAGAACCATAAGTTCAACGATACGTTCACCATCCTTACGTCCATATCTATGATTTCCGATTTCAATGGGATTGTTGACGAAGTAGTGATATCATTACTAGTAATGGTGGTAGTAGCAAGAGGAGGAGGGGGAGAGGTAGGCTCTTTAAATAAAATTAATAAGTTTGAATGAAAGTAAGCGAACAATTTTTAACAATAATTTCTTCTGGGGTCTTAGTGCACTGTTATTTTATTTGACAAGTGAGCTTCAAATGAGTATATATGACGTTCTTAGTTGTACAGTTAGTTGAAAATTGAACCGTTTAGCCGAATTTAGCCATTTTGAGAACAGATTCAGCTATCAATACCAAACAATATTTGGCAACACCGTAAAAAAAAAAACAAATGCCTGATACATCATTTATTGACCAGATAGGATGTTGTTTTAATGACGTCACACATTCTCTTCCTTCCTCTCTCTGTTGTTTACATAAATGGAACCAACAGACCGAAAAGCGTCTGATAAAGATGTGCTGGACATATCTTTAAAAAAAATGGACCCGGGTGCTCGTCATATAGCAATGATTAGTAAGCTAATCTTGCTGGCCGTTGTTAGTGGGTCCAGTCTTCATCGGATCTCCCAGTTAAGATGGTCTGAAAACAACTCGAAATAAGTTAATGTCCTTTTATAATGAACAATAGAATATTTTATTTTTCTGTCTGTAACACTGGATTCTTCCACTCAAGAGTAAAAATGTTGCAAATGAAAATACCTCTTATCCACAATTCTAAACTATGATCAGTTCAAGTGAAAAAATTAACAATCGTTTTTTTTTTAATTAAAAAATCATTTAAAAGAAATTCAAATATATTCGTCAATTTTTTCACAGGTATTAATCGGTAAATAAAGACAGCATCAAGGACAATCCTCAAAATACCTATATTCTGTGCACTTTATTTAACCTGCATGGTGTACGAGAATAAACACATACGCATATACATATACACACAAAAATTATCATGTAACGATGTATATATATCGACACCTGGTGATATTTCACCAGATCTGGAAAGTAGCTACCAGTCGGTATACACAGCACTAATCCGTTCCCCGTTGTTGAGTCTCGACCGCTTAATATATTCTGAAATAATTGCTGACACAATCTCTATTTACACTGTGTTATAATGACCTCGTGTAGCGTTGTATTGTTCGGGGCTGCGTTATTAAGAACGTATATAGAGCGCTAACCGATATATTATTGTAGTATTTGTGCTATTGCTGTGACTGTTTCCACACAAAGAAAAAGAACTGAACGCTCAACATTCAACGTATAGGTACATATCATCAGCAGCTTATGTAGGTAATATATTCGATGTACTTACTCTCGTGAGCGTCCGCTGCCACTTTCCCGGGGGGTGGTGGCACAGAATGATATATTTGATGGCGGGAGGCAAAGGATATATATATATATATATATATATATATATATATATATATATATATATATATATATATATATATATATATATATATATATATATATATATATATATATCTTACCAGCGAATAATGATATACTCTTTTAATACGGGGGCATCAAGTTGGACTCGCTTGAAACAATCGTACTGCAACATCATTATTCTTTACTGAGTACAGGTACACCTTGATTAGAGCAGTTAATTCGTTTCGAAATTATTCGTACTGTTCAAAAACGCTCTCTTCAAGGTCTTATTATAATTGAATGTGTCTTTCTTTCCAGCTTATATTCAGTTATATATATATATATATATATATATATATATATATATATATATATATATATATATATATATGTATATATATATATATATATATATATATATATATATATATGTATATATATATATATATATATATATATATATATATATATATATATATATATATATATATATATATATAGTTACATCAATTTGTACATCAACACCTCCACTGTTCTACACCAAAACCTGCAGTAACCAAAAGTGCACTATTTAAGGTATTCCTCTAAGGTTCCAACTTCCAAAACAGCCTCCCCCTCGGCGAGAAGACCTGCTCTAGAGGGGTCAATAGCCCCGTTTGCTACCCAGACCCCCGTTAATGGACGCCTGTGCTCGCGCTACACATTAAGGAATTGCGCGCGGATGGGCTTGATAGGATGAAAAAGTGGCCCTGATGGAAGATAAATACATCTTTTTTTTTTTCCTCAGAAAAAAAAGGAAGATCTAATTGAGAAAGATGTGGGGAGAGAAAGTATGGCGATTGTAGGGTGAAGGCATGCCTTGTAAACGAACCAAGAGTAGTGAAAGGTTGCAACGTCTAGCGGCAGCGGCGGCTGCTTTGCGAAGACGAAACAGGTCATAGATGAGACAAGGACATCTTTGTCTTTTCTTCGTATTATCTGCCGCGTCATCTTTAAGAGATGACGTCAGTGAAGGGGGAGGAAAAGGCGAGCAGAATATGAGAGACGATAGAGATAAAAACATAAAACAGCTTTAATAACTTAGTCACCACCATACCTGACTCATGGGACTTGTAAAACCAAAATAAATCTCTCTCCTTTCTTCTTCTTTCTCTCCCGATTTTTCACGTTCTCTCTCTCTCTCTTTCTTTACGTTCTTTCCTTCCTTTGTTTCTATTTGTACCTACCCTTCTTTCTCTTTCTCTTGTTTGTACCTATTATTTTTCTCTTTCTCTCAATTTGTATCTAGTCTTTCCATCCATATCTTATCTTTTTTTCTTCCTTTCTTTTCGTAGCTACCCCCTCTTTCATTCTTTTTTCTTTCTCTCTTTCAATACACATATAAAAATTCTTCCCCTCATTCACTCAGTCTTTCTTTCTATCTTTGTTTTTGTACATACTTCTTCTCTATTCTCTCTATTTTTTCTCTAGGTGTGTGTCCACACATCAATATGGAGGCTTCTCGGCTGTTCGGTCGGTCCCAATTATGATAAACAACAGAAATAGAAAGGGGGAGGTGTGGTGTCATCCAAAGGTGTGACGTCATTAAAAGGTGTGCAGTCATAAAGAAGTAAACCTCTCCGCTTGTTTTTTGACCAGCTGCTAATAATATCATAATAGAATCCTAAAGGTCTGCATTTTATACTAATCTTTAAAAAAAGGGCAAAAATGGCCCAAAAGGTCAAAAATGACCATCAACAATCTTTATCGAAAAATGATGCTAGTAAGAGAATCAACCAACTCAAAAGAAGACTATTTACTCTTCTTCCCCCTTGTCCTCCATCTCCTCCTCACCAACTACTACTACTACTACTACTACTACTACTACTACTACTACTACTACTACTACTACTACTACTACAGATGATGGACGAGTCGTTGAACTTACGGTTCTTGTTCTTCCTATTTGTAACTTTTCTTTCTTTTTTCTTTCCGTTCTTTCTGTTTGTACCTGCCCTTTCTTCTTCCTTTCTCCCTCTGTGTCTCTCTGTCTCTCTTTTTTCCTCTTTTCTCTCTACCTTACTTCCTATTTGTACCTATTGTTTTCTTTTTCCCTTCCTTCTTTCCTATCTTACTCTCACCCTTTCTTCCCCTCTCTCTCCCCCTTTCTTTCTCTCTTCATTTTTGTACCTACCCTCTCTCTCTCTCTGTCTCTCGTTCCCAATGAATCTTCTCTTCAAATTGATTTTCCTCGGACTATAAATACATGTAAAGAGTGACGAAAGGACTGATTCATTTGCTGAATAAGTATTTGTCGACACAAAAGATGAAGTTAGGTAGTTTGTAATGTGCGTATGCGTATTTGTATATTTTCTAAGTTTAACTTAGTCTGGCACAAGGCTCTTGATAGTTGGTATCGGGAACCCTGAGGCTTCGTTTAAAGGCATACACACACAAACATATATATAAATATATATATATATATGTATAAAATTAAATAATTGAGTCATCCAGATCGTTGTATTATAAATCTTCAGTGTGGCTATAGACTATCCGTTATCCCATCCAGTACCACGGGGTAGGATCGAAAACTTCGCTTCAGACTCAAAATTTATATACATATATATATTGAACTTATATGACATTTTTTCTCTTTATTTGTTTATATTTCTGTTTGTTTTTGCTCTGATGGGATGATCTCATTGGTTGATCAATAATATGTAATATTACATTATAATAATATTATTAAAAATTATGTAATATTAGCAATTTAAATGATATCATAGAAACCCATTGAATCCCTGATCAAACATCAGAACAGCTTGAGATGAGTTGAGACTAGAAAAAAAAAACTTAGAATTAGCGTTCAAAGTATCAAAAATAATTACCTAATAAGATTACATTTGACTTCGTATTACCGATCCATCCATGAATAAACCCATCATTGTAGACGGGTATATTCTTGTATATATACAATCCCACCAAATCTGACTGACACATTAAATATATAAACAACCAAATTAAATGAAAATAACACACACATACACACACATATACATATAGATATATAACGAGATAAGGATTCGTTACACAAGCGCGTTTATGTTTCTGCTCTGTTTGGGCTTCTTCAGGCGGATGATTCAGTTTATTTTAAAATTCCTATTTAGGACATTTATGGATGTGTGTCTATGTTCAAGGTGGTATCGTCTTCATATATATATATATTTATTTATTTAGTGGGTGGTCATTGCTTGTTATATTTTTCTGTTTTATTCAGTGGGATACCATGCTTGTTGGTAGTTATAAATTATAAATCAGGAAGATGAGGTGTAGGCATTTTCTTTATCAGTATGTGGTTGAATCAGCAGTTCTTTGTGTTATGTTTCCCTTCTGAGGATGTTTTATTCTCACTTATATTTGTTTCCAAGTCTTAGGGTTCCCTTTTATATGACCTTCGTAGCTAATTTAATTATTTGGGATTTTTGGTAATGTTAAAGGTATCAAGCACTTTATGAAATAAATCTGATGTGTGTTGCATCAGATATTGCATTATATTATATTATATTCCTGATCTGTATTATATATATATATATATATATATATATATATATATATATATATATATATATATATATATATATATATATATATATAGTCTGAAAAGCTTTGCAGATTTGGACAATGAGCATTAAAAAACCTTTTCCAATTTATTTTGTGTCACTTCTTTCCCAATACTTGTCAATGATATTTATGTAATTTTATTCTATGCTTTTCCCCTATTTTACTTGTTCTTTGTTATTAAAGTACAATATATAAATTGTCTCTTGTTGAGATCATCAGTTCTTTACCATGTAACCGTTTAGGGGATCTTAAAAGCAAAACAGTTATATTAACATGGCACCCCAGCAGTGTTGATCAAACATCACCTCCCTTCTAGTTATGATTTCAATATATAGCTTATGTCACAAGTAGTTTTTTTAAATTTTAAATAAGGTATCATCATTAGAAAGAATACTAATTACACAGGAAAAACTTCCTCAAGTTGATTATCTACCAATATATTCAATTGGAAAATTGGACTATTTTTCCCACTAAACTTGGAGTTAATTTTTCTAAATCGTATACCATCTTGCTTCCATCAATTTGTTTTCCCCCTTGAATTATCAAATAAAGTATCCTCATATACATGGTTGAAACCACTTCCTAGCAGGTAGTAACACTTCAATGGGATATTCCATTAATGTACCTTGACAATTTGATACATGGCATTCCATGTTAGATTTCCCAGGCCGCCAATCTGTCAGACAAATGACCCAAAGCCAAATGTTTTCCCCTTTCCCTGGTTCCAGTCAATATAATGATCTTTCACACTGACGAAGATTGGATCCATCACGTTTGATTACTCAATCCCTCTGACCTTAATAGAAATTAATCTATTTTAATATACATTATATATATATATATATATATATATATATATATATATATATATATATATATAAGGATGAAAGTTTGTTTGGTCCTTTGTCTTTAAGTAATGTCGTCATTTTACAACGAATCTCCTCCATTTTTGGCACGGAGATCCAGAAGCACCCAACAATGATGCACGATCAAAGGGAACACAGTTCAGACCTCCCCACGGATTAATATCCGACAACACTGCCATGTATTTCTCTGTTTAGATGTTTTTTTCTCTGGAAGCGAAAGAATCAAGGGAGGTAATTCTATTCCTGTATCTAGATTCATTTTTTGATTTGTTTAATCTAAAATTATGTTATCTTCAATCGGTGAGGCTTGAAATGTCAACTTTTGAATAGAAGCGGCTTAACAGATTATCGCATTATTGCAGTGAAAGCAACCCATTCGCTACCACGTCTGGTCTTTTCTAATATAATCACATCGTATTCACAGCTTTGCTTTATTGTATCCTAATCAAGCCTGTATTTTTCGAATACAGAAACCAAGAAAGTATGTTTCAAGCCCAATCTTCTCAGTGACCCTGTATTTAAATCTCTCTTTTTTTAGAAATGTTTTCTACTTTTTTGACTTTCAATTCTACATATAAAAAAGCCACGTGAGATAATTAAAAATTTGACGGACTGAGACAGCCTTTCACAATTAGCTGTTTTGATTATTTCTCTTTAATTATATTTTTACGTCTACATCAGATATTGATGTTAAGGTTTCTTTGGCTCAATTTTACATGTAAAAGTCTGTACATCGGATATCGTTGCTATGGGTTTAATTATTGGGATTATATTTCTTCAATTTTTTTAGAGTTTCTTTCACTCAAGTTTACGTACAAAAAGGCCACATTTTAGTTATATTTTCACATGTAGATGTCAGACTTTGCTACAGAAGTTTCCTTCCTAGAATTAATTCAAAAAATGTTTTTTACTCAATCTTCACAGATAAAAAAAAAAGCCACGCGGTATAATTACGATTTTGGATAACAAAAAGCGATATAATCAATGCAGGTAATTTTATTTACTCAGTCAAGTCGTTTGAGTTCAACATAAAATAAATGCTCTCATATATTTGACTCTCAGACAACGCTGGGTACCTATGCTAGTATATATATATATATATATATATATATATATATATATATATATATATATATATTCTAGAAAGCTTTTTGAAAAAAATATTCTTCGTCACTTCAGTCACTTTTTTCCCAATATCTGTTTACGCAATTTATGTATTTTTCTTCAGTGTTTTTGTTTAATGTCTTACATATACTCTTGTTAGTAGGGTGTATATTTTGTATTGTTGAGATCATCAGTTATTTATCATGGAACTGTTTCGGTGATTTTAAAAACAAAACAGTTATAATAACATGGCGCCCCAGCAGTGTTGATCAAACACTACTTCCCTTTCAGCTATGATTTTAATATATAGCTTATGTCATACATCTAGTTTATTATTTCATATAGGGTATTATCCTAATGTATTGTACATGGGTGTTATTTTATAGTACACATCGTTTAATTCTTTTAGACAGGGCTTACTTACGTAGGTTGCCCCCAGAACGTAATTAATGATGAGGGATTGGTAAGTATAACAACAGATGTGGTTCGCTGTTTGCGTCATCTCGATTGAGTGTTCATCCATGTGACTATCAAATCTGTTGTGTCGGTTTAAATCTCAGATTGCATGTGAACCAACTTATGGTATCATCTTTAAGAATATTAATTACTCGGAAAAACATATTCAACCGAAGAATTTGATAATTTCTTCCATTAACGTAAGTTAATTTTTCCACGTCTCTATCAATTTTTTCCCTTTAAATCATCAGATGAATTATTCTTATATACAACGAAACCAAACTACTTTCTAGCAGGTAGTAAGTAACGCCTCGATTGACTATTCCATTACATATATATGGTTAGTACAACACTGTAAAAGCCTATGCTTTAATACAACTTGGCGGGTTGAATCAAGGATTGAGCTAGAGAGACTGTAATATAATAAGAGAGAAAGAGAGGAAGATAAGGTGAGAATAACTAATCTTGTCAGTCAGGAGAAAAAGGTAAAAGGCTATTGAGATAACAATAGAAAAAGAATGAGAAAATGAATGAATCAAATAACATGAAACTAGTCAGGTACAAGGCCAAAATACCGAGTCAACAATATAGTATCGTATTCATTATCAATGACTCGTGAGACTAGTTTGCTATCCAACGCTATATTCAGCTCAGGTAAGTCGATACCGTGTTGCTTGAAACAGGAGACAAAGATAATGTTTCCATTCCTCAACAATTCATGGAGGCCAATTCATTGTTTCTTTACCAATTCTGTATTAAGCGGTTTCATGGATTTGTATCAGTGGTTCCCAAACTTTTTTAGTCGCAGGGCCTTTATACGATTTGACAAAAATCGGAAAACCCATACCTATATTTTACGGATAGCCTCCTGCTCCCTAATTTTACAAAGAGATTAAATGGAACAGAAATTATTTCAGACAGAGAATTCATTCATATGAATCGGCGTATAATGAATGAAGCATTAAGATAAAAGCAACTCGACTTCATTGTCAATAACTGAACAACCGTAGCGTCGAAATCTGAACTCGTGTAAAAGAATCCATCGAGGTATAAGCATGGTCGAAATAAAATCAATGACGTCACTGACGTCTTCTACCAGAAATCATCCAAAATGGAGAAACAACATCTAGATTCTGGAGAATCGGGATATTATTGGTAAACCCGTCAGAGTAAGGCTACAAAAAGGTTTAAAATGCTTTTAATCGTAAAGATAAAATTAATAAAATTTGAAAGGGGTCTAATGAAGCGCCAATACCAATTTGAAAGTCTGTAGACAAAACAGTAGAGCCAGGAGCGCTGGAAGACTAAAATAAACACGTAAACGAACACGAGCAAATATAAGAAAAGGATTGATCTCTTCGTTATCTTTGATGGCTACGGTTATTCGACTCTGGTCTCAATAGTTGTAGATTTATATCAATGATAATATTAAAAAAAAGATATAAAAAAATGTGACGTTATATTAAAAGACACCTTATCTCGCAGTACACTAGAATTTTTTCGAGGTACCAACTTTGGGTAACACTGATCTAATTATCACCGTGGCTCCGAGAGTCACACACTGCGTTATTATGTTTTGTTGAATGACAAACGGGAATTACGTATTTTCCCACGTCTTTTGTTGAAGAAAAATAGATCCGACAGTTTCAAGTTAGTCCATTGAGTCGGTTCAGAGTAATCTTGATTTATTTTGTTCTCCGTTGTTGATTTCCTGTCATTGCTTTAATCCAAAGGTTCTTAAACTTTGAGTCACGGCACAATTATCATCATCATCATCATCGTCATCATCATCATCATCATCATCATCATCATCATCATCATCATCAGTCTTTTATCGTCCGTCGTTGGACATAGACCTTCCCCAGGATTCGTCACACGTCTCTATCGTGGGCGTTGTGGTACAAACGTTTTCTGAATCTGTTTAGTTCGTCTCCCCATCTAGGTGCCGGCCTCGGTTGCGCATTTGATCTCTAAGGATCCATGTTGTGAGTCTAATGGTTGTCGGCCATTCTTGCAACATGGCCAGCCCATTGCCATTTAAGTTTATTATAGATTCTAGGATATCTCAGACTCCTGTTTTCTCCCTGATATATTGTGCTGTCTTGTAATCTGTCCATGTGAGGTTGAGCATGATTCTTTCATGTGCAAGTTGCATGCTTCTCAGTATGCCGACAAATCTCTTGGTTAGTTCCTATGTTGCACCTCCATAGGTGACTATCGGGAGGATGCATTTGTTGTATACCCTTCTCCTTAGGATTAAAGGGATCTTCTTGTTTTTGAAAGATGAGCTTCTATTTATTTACTCTCCCACCAGAGCAAAATGTGACACAAGGTCCGGGCTTTACATGGGGAAAACAGGAGTAACCCATCAAAAATAGTTCCAGCTGACGCTACTTTTTTTACTAAGCAACTGTGGTTGCGATGGCAACCGGGGTCAAGATAGTGCCAGGACGAGCCCGACCTGTCCCTTGAAGTGCAATGGGACAGTGCTGCCCCGGGGCAACGGATCACCCGTAGCTGGGCTGAGTCATTGTGGGAGAGCCATAGGACGAATCCAAAGGCTCTCAATGTACGTAGCAATGCGCAGCCTCAGTATAACCTCATTGGCTTACGCATTGCACCGGCGCACTCAGTCTTTGATGTTCACCACAATACAATCTCCGGCCCATTCGGCAGGCAAGATGAACTTTCTCTGACGAAGGCTTACCATCCTAGAGAGATACTTCGCTTGATTTCCTCTTCTTTTGAGGGTCTCGTGGAGATTGATTGTCTTAGGTAGATGTAACGATCCACTGTCTCTAGTTTTGCGTTTCCGATATTGATCGATGTGTTCTCATTTCCGACGTGATTGTTTCACATGACCTATGTTTTGCTGGAGTTCATGTGTAGGCCGACTTTCTTGCTTTCTTCATTTAGTTCATCTAGAATTAGTTAGAGTTCGTGCAGGTGTCATATATTTTCAGCTTTGAATATGTCTGATACAAGGTTTATGTTTGCCCTGCTTCCACCTCAGACTGGCTAATTCATTGGTTTTATTATAAGATTTTGTGAAATCTCAACCTTTCAAGCGATAGACGAAAGGTTTTAAAAGGTTGATGGGTACGTAAAAATTTTGTTTACTGAAATGTTTTTGTCCAATTGGACAATCTCAGCCATCAAAAGATGGTGAAGGGCTCTATTCTTTGTTTATGTGCTTACGTTTGTTTGTTTGTGTGTCCAAGTGCTCTTTGTCATACTGTTTTGTCTACATACTTGAAAATTGGCATCAGTACTCCACTAGATCCCCCTCCTGGCTTTATTTTGACAGGGTAATTGATAACGTCTAGATTTTCCAGAATCTAAATGTTTCTAAATGTTTTTCTCACTGTATTTCAGATGTTTTCCAGCGGAAAACGCCGGTGATATCAGAAACAGAATTTATTTATATTTCAATTGAATTTTTTTTTCACGTAACTTTATGTTTTGGTTATTCAATTATTTACTGTGATTGTGAGTTCATTTCATTTGTACAGTTAGTGTTCCGCATAAGTAAACCATATTCCGTAGTGTGCCGTCAAACAATAAAGTTTGAGAACCAGTGCCTCAATGAAATCAACCTTTTTATCTTATATTGTATACAGGTTCTGTATCTTATAATTTTGATGCAATTTTTATCTGCTTTCACCGCACTCGATTCCAGTTGAGACAGCCACGACCGGAGTTACTAAAATATAAGCATTTTCCACTCTTCTCCGAATAGCGTATGATAATACTTTGTATCTACCAATATTCATGCACAAATATCGACACAAATGATCGATATGAACCTCTTCATCTCTTCATCGTGTGTATATCTCCACTTGAGAAATCGTTGCATTTAAGCTCTTTTTTTTTTTCTCTAATGCTTTATTCAACGTACACTCCATTTCTTTGAAAATTTGAAATACTTTGATCACTATTAATCTGAATGTCTATCATTTCGGAAATCTAGAAATTTATTACATTCATTATTTTATGCCTTTAAATTGTACAATAGGCAGATTACAGTAACGTTTCATCTGTCGGGCATCTCAGTCTGTCACTGATTATGAGTCTAAGCAAGGAATTGAAGTAGCTTGGGATGAAAGTTATGAATGTTCCTTTTCATTGTGTTCATTTAATCATATGGAAAACCATAGATGTATTTCCTGCTTTTACAAATCTCGGCTTCACAAATTAAAAATAAATCTATCTGAGTCTATCTATCTATCTATCTATCTATCTATCTATCTATATCTATCCATCTATCTATCTATCTATCTATCTATATATATATATATATATATATATATATATATATATATATATATCATTGGATTGAACAGTTTATGTCCGACAGAATGGGATAATTGTAGAGACATTATATTCGGAAAAGTATCTCGTCCGGCACAGGAATTAACCGAGTATCAAATCGAACAGCCAGCCACCTAAAAAAAAAAAGGATGACCACTGCGCTGGATTTTTTAACTCCTGCTGGCAATAGTGATGTTAGCTCAGCCGGCAGAGCAGAGTCGTGTTGAGACTATTTCCGGTTTGAATTCTGCTCGGCTGTAATTTCTGAGGAATGGGAGCCGTGTGGGAAATAAACCGGCTGCAGTCTTAACGTGACTCCGGTCTACATATAAAAATCTTACAGGCTGTATCTAATACATGCATAAGAAAATGGGTAAAGATTTTTGAATGGTTCTTTACAGATTTTACGTTCTGTTTTATTTGAAAATCTTTTTCAAGTGAAACAGAATGTATAATCTGTAATGGACCATTGAAAAAAATCTCCACTCATTTTTTAGTCACTCTACTAATGGTATTGAACACATTTTTTTTACTAAAATCTATTTAATACATTGATACATACACATATGCTCGTTGTATATTTTTTATATTGTTCTTATATATATATATATATATATATATATATATATATATATATATATTTGTGTGTGTGTATGTGTGTAGATATATATATATGTGTGTGTGTGTGTATATATATATATATATATATATATATGTATATATATATATATATATATATATATATATATATATATATATATATATATATATATATACATATATATATATATATATATATATATATATATATATATATATATATAATTAAGTAAAAACACGTTTATGTGTCCGCCCTATTTGGGTTTCTTCGTGCGAATAATTCGGTTAGTTTTAGATTCCTATTTAGGACATTTTTTGCGGGGGGAGGGGATTTTTCCAGGTGGTAAGATCTCCCTTTTATTCTATTTATGTATATATATATGTGTATTTTTTTGTGGCCGTTGGTCATTGTTTGTTATGTTTTATTCTGTTTTATCAAGTGGGTAAGCCGTGTTTGTTAGTAGTTATAAAGTTAGTTTAAGCTCTTCTCTGCATCAACTCAATCTTTAATGCTGAATGTATCGAGCACTTTATGAAATGAATCCATCGCACATCGGATATTGTATCATATCATATTCAATTCCTCATTGGTATCATATATATATATATATATATATATATATATATTGGTACACTATTTTTTATCTACTTCATCGTATCTTTGGGTACTGATTTAACAATGACAGATGTTTCTTTTCCAGTTTCTCACTGTTACCCGTAAGTGAATCTGCAACACGTTTGAAAAATATTCTGATCGTCGTCGAGGTCAGAAAAATCACATAAAAATCACCGAAATGTTCATGAGCGTCAGGTGCACGTCTGACCAGAAGGGCCAGTAAGAGACAGCTGCGTGTCTGGGGTTAAGCCATGGCCATCTCGAAATAGTTACTTCAAGAGCAACAAGGAGAGCAGTTGGAGTAAACAAGTTGACCTTGGTTGTGCGCGGTTCGCGTTGTATTGGGTCTCGTTTGGTGCCAAACGCGATGATTCGGAGAGTGCAGACATTCATATAAGAAAAATGTTTGGTTTTTGGAGATTTCGATTTTCAGATATTCGAATAGAAGACTGTGCACATGTACACACACTCACATATGTACATGTATATATGTATGTATGTGTAGAGAGAGAGAGAGAGAGAGAGAGAGAGAAACGGACAGACAGACAGATAGACTGACTAAAACTAAAAACAAATTTAGTTGATCTATGTCAATGTTGATACTGCCATAGGCAGATAAGATTGTTATGGGAGAGTGGTTTACCCAATGCCCTGTCACCCCTCTCTCTATTTCTCTCTATATATCTCTCCCCCTCTCTCTCTTTCTTTCTTCCTTCCTTCTCTGTCAGTCGAAGTAATTGGTATGAGATATTTTGTCAAGATATGTAGCAATAGGACAGTGTGCAGGGAAAAGTGGGTTCATGTTTCTGTCAAGAGTATCAGTACTAAGTGCACATAAGCAGCCTCAGCTGAAATATATATATACACGCACTATCAACGTTACCACTAAATATAAAAACGTTTCAAAACATAATTTACTCTGTTAAGCTCAGTGTAAATTGGGGTTAAAAGTAAGAATGCGTTGCGCCAATCTTGGGAGTTCGGAAGGGGCGTCTGCCTTGAAAATCAGCATTCAATACCCTGTTTTTCTACCTGTGCTCGGACACCGACGACCGATGGCGGTGGCAAATATACAACTCAGTCTGCCACCAAGTCTGTTTGATGACCAAAGCGGCAGCAAGATTCCTTCGGGCTTCAAAGGGAAGATCAGGTTTTGAATGCCGATTTTACAGGCATGCAACTCGATCACCAGGGAGACTGGAGTTACCAAATTTTCTTCCCGTCCAATCAGTCCGCTCCTTAGTGCACTTGTAATATTTACTTGCACATATGATCTATCATATGAGAGGCGGATATTTATGAAAAACCTTTTAAACCAACAAGCAGACTTGCATTTTTATGGTGTCCTATAAACGGTGGAACTGAACTTCCGCTTGTGCATGCGCACACGCTAGCACGTATCTGTGAGCAAGCCTGTGTGGGTTTACGTATCTGTGTGTGTGTGTGTGTGTGTATATGTGTTTGTGTGCATGTATGTGTGTGTATGTGTGTGTGTGTGTATGTGTGTGTGCAGTCGTTTTGGGTTGGATTGTTTTGTTTGTTTTTTTAGGAAAAGAAGAAAGGAAGAATCGGATGTGGCCTACATCGTACATCCGTTTACAAACGGCAAAATCAATATGAACATCATGTTAGAATTATCAATGCTTCGTTGGAGAAAAGAGAACAAAACATTTGATTACTTCCTATTTTGCGATCTTCGTTTTGTAATGCATTATCTTCAGCTCCAGAAAAAAAAAGGAAATACAAAAAAGATTTTACTGGTTGGAACCAAGATACGGTCGATTGTCAGGAATTAATGCAAGCCTCGCCAATAGAATAGGGATATGTATTATGTAAATGCGCTGTAGATGATTTCGCTACGAATTGTTTTATTAAAGAAATGCATTTAAAACAGGTCTGGTTAGTCACTCAATAGAAACCGTCCGTCAGTCAAACACTTTTAGCGGCATGCTGTGTTTGGTGTATGGTGAATACTGAAAAAAAAGTCTGAATTTTCAAACAATGCAAGCAGACACAAATTAAGGGATCAGTTTAGCATAACCTTATATTGTAAACCGAACCCCCTTCTTGAAAAAGTATTCGGGGTGGAATTTTCTCCGGGTAAGTAGTAAATAATCAAATTATCAATCCTTTAGCTCCTTGGTGCATAATTTATCCAATAAACCTCTTTTGGCAGCGTGTCAAGTTTAGGATGATCAATTAAAATAAAATGGGAAAAGTTGGTGATCAATTGATTTGTTACTTCTCTGTTTTTTTTTTGGCCAGTGATTACTAAAAAAAGGCTGAATTTTCAAAAAAGCAAGCGGGCACAAATTAAGGGATCAATTGAGCATAAGCTTACATTGCAAACTGAACCCCCTTCTTGAAAAAGTATTTAGGGTGGAATTTTCTTCCGGGCATCATAGAAGTAAATGTTTAAATTGTCAGCTCCATTGGTGCAACCTTGGTGCGTTATGTATACATACATACATAGCCAGCAAGCCAGCCAGACTTGAAAACTGAAAGAAACCTACGTTGTCAGTTCTGATGACAGTTCTAGTTGACTGTTTCCGATTGGCAAAGGGAGCAGCTGTCAGTAGGCAGAAATAAGGACAATCGTTATTGACAGAATATGGCTATCATATGTATAATAATATGTGTATACATTTGAGAATGTATTTATACCTCTATATCATCATGCATCTATCAGGGGTGGATCAATAGAGGTCACTGGGTGACACCACCAGAGAGGGGAGTGACATCAAGAAACTGCCTAAAATTCTTTCATATAGTTTCATGGTAATTCTCCATCTTTATTGAAACATCCATCTATCCAAATGATATCTCCAAAAGATTTTCCATGAATTTGAATGAAATTGTGTGGAATGGTGGATAATGGGAGTAAGACAAAAGTTAGTTGAATTTTAGGACGGATCCAGGAATTTTTCTTTGATTGAGAGATATTCCCGTTTTCTTTTTTATACCTTTTCGGATAAGCTCATGACTGTCCCCATGATATCTCCAAAAGTTTTCAGTTATTTCTTAGGATGAAAAATAGTTTACAAAAGAAATTATTAAATTTTGTTTTTAAAAAAAATGAGTATTTCGTGGTACCCATACTTTTTTCTTTGTATCATTCCACAAAGTCGGAACTGATAAGTTGAAAACTATAGATGAGTAGAATTGTTAGTAAATGTAGGCTTATGCTATTGCACTGAGTAATAAGGGAGAATCATGAATAGTGTATTAGTACAAGAAGATCACCAGCATTTTAGATATCGTAGGAAGAGAGCAAGTTTTGGTAGTGACTCAATGAGTTACTGCCCCAGTGACACCATAGGCCTGCAACTATTTATATATATATATATATATATATATATATATATATATATATATATATATATATATATATTCACTGTAAGCTTATACAATGCTCTTCCATAGGAATAGAGCACTCTGGTGGATGAGGGATTTCTATGTAAATGAATATATTGCCTAAATTCAGCCTTACTGACTGTCCAGTTCCGTAGTAGTCCAGAGGTAGAATATGGGCCAGTGGGTCTGAAGTGAAGGTTTCAATTCTGCCTCGCGGTACTTGATGGGATAATGGGAAGTTTATAGCCACACCGAAGAGCTGTAATGTCTGTGGATGACAATATATATATATATATATATATATATATATATACGACACAATATATATATATATATATATATATATATATATATATATATATATATATATATATATATATATACAATTAATTACTCATCGATCCACAGGAACAACTATTTCATCAATATGTCTGCTGTCTGCAATGAACAGCAAAGGTTTATTTATTCTTGAACTTATACAAGGATGCTACAGAAAGAAATAAAGATGACTGGAGCTAAAAGTAGGTTGTCCGTTCAGGATTGAATACGGAGCTGAAGTATCATATGCTACGGGCCCAGCATTTTCAAGAGCCCTGCGCTAAAACTTGGGAGCTATCAATTTTATTCCAATGGTTCTATATTCGCTCTATTACTATAGTTCTATACTGCCTTCAACTTTTATGAACGACAGGATGTTTAGGGGTTAGCGATTTAAACCAATTATCACCTCTGAGTGGCGTTGTCATTCCACCACAATGATGTATGTGGTTTGTATGTATTACATTTACAACGTATGAATACGGGGGTATCTGGAATTTAAATCATAGCCGCTGTACGTGGATCAAAACGAAAACAAATTATTACTATAACTGAAATGTTAGGAATATTTGTCGTATTATGTGGCTTTGAAGTAAATTAAGAAAATGGATAACTGTACTGAGGGAAGTAGAAGGTGTTGGTGTTTTGATGTAAGTTGAATAAAAGATTACAAACACGCACTAATATCAGTCTCTATACAGCAAAGATGATATATTTACCGCCAGGACCAGCCCGAGCGATTATGAGGCCCTAAGCACTATTTGATTTGACGCCTCACCGCTTCTTGCAGCCCCCATATATATATATATATATATATATATATATATATATATGACGTAATCAGCTGGGGGGAATGCCGTAATCAGTTGGGGGGAATGCCGTAATCAGTTGGGGGTAATACTGTAATCAGCTGGGGGGAATGCCGTAATCAGCTGGGGGGAATACCTTGCCGCCATATTGATCTCCAAACCTATTGAGGACTTCTTGTATTTCGAAGCCTTATGCATGATAGAGAAGGTGACGGAGGAAGTGGAAGGTCACCTGCTAAGACCACCTGCCAAGATGAAAAGAACCATACACATATATCAAATATATTCATACTATAAAGAAACATATCTTAAATGATTTCCTGTTGTTATATATCATTCAATTTAGACAACGTAAATCGAATACACAATTAAAGAGACAAAAGACCGAGGATAAACGAGGGGAGGATTTGGGTTGAAAGCAGTTATTTGACCTTTGCATTGTCGGTGGGCTGTTTAGCAAAATAGTAAGTGCATCGCTACGTTCAAGTGGCTACCTATCGGTGGTAGGTTCGATTCCAACTAGCAGCCCCATTTCTTTAATTGTTTATCCTATTCATGATGTCTAAATTGAATGATATATATTAACCGTGTAACGACGGCAAATCATTTAAGATGAGTTACTATATAATATAACGCAATTTATAAATCATTTTGTCGAACCGAAATGTCCATTTCTTAAGTATGTGTGTGTGTGTGTGTGTATATATATATATATGTGTGCGCTTTCATGTTAACGAAGATGACAGTAAGTAATTGTACTTGTCCATGTGAAGCCCTGAACACATGCCTTTTTTGTTTCCAATGACTGCTACTATTAATATTTCAGAATCAAAACGTGAAATGATTATATTTTGTTTTATTAAAAAAAAAACTTTCGAAGAAAAAAGGGTCGGGAATAACGCCGGAGCCGTTGCATTAGAGCATGCAGGGGCTGGCCTTAGGAGCTGTGGGGCCCAATTGGAAAGAAAACGTTTTATGGGGTCCTGGTCTTGGTCTGTAGAATTCTAGAGATATAAATAAGGTTAATTATAGACTTTCTATTTGTGGGTTAGAATTGATAGCAATCAAAATGTGGGCTTGAATATTTCAAAGGAATACATTTTTACGCTGCTCTATATTTAATTCAAGGACACTGAAAAAAATCAAAATATGAAGAAACATTATTGGATTTCAATGAATCCAGAAGAAAATTAATATAATACTGTTCTCTGTAAAACCCACTGATGTGTTGATGTATGTACTTCGTAAGACAAGAGTAGATCTCCATAACGCAGTGTCCTCTTAGGTGCTGGATCCAATTTGAAGCAATCGGTCCAATTGGCTCAATGCTGACCTCGAGAGCTGAGATCCCTAGCCTTGAGCCAGTCATAGACTGGCTGCCTTTAATGTTTTTAATTTGATTTTGGGGATTAGAAATACAAATATAAATTTGCGAACACCTACACTAGAGTATGTGTATTCACAGTGGCATTCATTTTCCCGAATCACAGATTCCCGAGTGTTCATTTGACGGATACCGATTGGTCGACTCTGAATTATCTGAAAGCAAAGAGAGACAATTTAAGACCTTTTTTTCATACAATATTATTTACAAAAACACCTGTTAACTTATTTTCTTCTCCTAAAATTAGTGCAACGGGGGTTATTTACATTTTATGGAAAAAAATCTATTGCAAAATTTGTAAGTGTTCTTCTCAGTGTTTGCTGAGAGTCACGAATTTCTGTAAACTTAAAAAATTGTTATCATATAACGCTACAGTGAGTAATTGACACGTTTGAACGACACATTGGAACAGAAAAGGACCTATATTGATATTGCTGAATGAAAGAACTCGTCTTTGTATTGCAAATACGACGCAGCAAATAATTATGGGGTTGGAGTATGTAATTCTTCCACACACAGTGATATCAAAAATAGTTGGGATTGTCCGAATTTCATTGACCTGCCTTTTTTCCGGGTAAAATGAGATAATGTCTTCGCGTCAGAAATACGATTCGAAGAAAAGTCATACGTACAAAATGGCGTCATTACGTGCAATAAACGGTTATAAGACGTGAAATATATCCACTCTTCTTTGATTCTAACACGCCAACGCACGATATCTGCTTCTCGCAAGCATGCAATAAAGAAGCGGACTGGCTCAGTGATTGATTTGCTTGCACAATCGAAAATTTTCGTGTCTTGTTTTTGAATTTCTGAATTTTTTGAAACCGTCAACCAAAAATGTCAGAATAGGTTTCTCCAGTTTTTAAGTTGGTCTGGCTTGGTCACTGGCTAGTTATGTAGCAATTAAGCAAGAGGGTTGAATTTTTCAACAGTTAAAAACTTATGTCCCAAAGAATTTTTTTTTTTTGAGAATGCTCCCTCATTGGTTTTTAGAGTGGTTAATTTTTCCATGTAAATTTATGCTAAATTTTCCCCTTTGTTCGTGTCCAGCAGCATTCGCTTTTTTTTTTTCAGAAAATTCAGACTCTTTCAGTGATCCCTACCGACCGAACAGAAGGCAAGTGAAACAACGTATCCATTGAGCACCCCTTTTTTTTTAACTTTTATTTTATTTTCATTCTAATTTTATTTTTTGTTTCATAATTATATAAAACAGTTTGTGGTACACATTTACATCGTTCAATTTTTTTTTCCAGGTCGTATTTCCGACGCACAAACTTCGCCTCATTTTGGCACCAGGATCTCATCTGTTCCCGAATATCGAGCCCAAGTATCGGTGAGATAGGTCAACGTCGAGGCTGGCGGACTTCGCAGGTCTACCACACAAAATATTCGTTGAAAAGAATCAAAATAAAAAAAGCAAATCACAGAAAGGGCATTTGAAAAAAAAAAAGAAGAAAAAAATAATAAGAAAACAGAACAGGTTTGGTTAGTCACTCAATAGAAAGCGTCACGTGATCAACGTCTTTTGAGAGCTTATCGTGTTGAGAGTGATCAATTAAAAAAAAAACGAAAGGGCGGTATCAATGATCAAGTTACTTCTACCACCTTTTTCTTTGGAAGTGATCACTAAAAATTGAGACTGAATGCTGCCGGACATCAATTAAGGGATCAATTTAGGATAAATTTACATGGCAATTCTAACCCCACTTCTTTTTTGTATTGTTTTTCTTAATGAGAAATAGATATTCGAATTTTCAATCCTCCAATTCCATTGGTATGGCCTGTTCGCATGATACCTACATAGCCAGCCAGCCAGACTAAATTAAGAACTGAAGAAACCTAGATAGTTTCGGTGATACTTTTGGTGGACGATTTCTAGAATGAAAAAGGTCTGATTAGTCACCCAATAGAAACTGTCACGTGAGCAACGTCTTTTGTTAGTATACTGTGTTGGGAGTGCCCAATGAAAAAATTGGAAAAAGGTGTGATCATTGATTAAGTTTATTCTCTCGTACTTTTTGTTGGGCAGTGATCATTTAAAAAAAAGGTCTGGATTTTCAACAAAAACGAACAAACCTGGGGGAATGATTTAGGATGAACTAAAAACTTAAATTTGCAAATCCCCCCTCCCCCACTAAAACCCATTTTAGGCGATGAAATAGAAAAAAAAAACAGAAATTTTTTTTTTCTTCTATAAGAAGTAAATGTTTAAAATTTCAGCCCCCTAGCTCCATTAACGAGACCTGGATGGAGTATGAGTGATCCACACATTCAGCTAGACCAGCCTGAGAACTGAAGAGACCTATGTTGACAGAATTAGCAATGGTTTTGGTTGACTGTTTCTCATGAAACAGCGCACTGAGTTTTAGATAAAATTGACCTTGTAAGAGAGAAAATAAGACTGTCTAATATATGACCTCCTAGTAATTTATCTACACCAAGTTTCAATGTACATACCAAATAATCCGGCGGCTACCGACCTGCCCCACCGGGCGTTACATTCTGCTCAAGTCATATACGATTGCCTGCTTCATATGCTAAATCAGTTGCAACAGTAGTGGAAGCTCTATGTCAGTTGATAAAAAAGACTGCTTCACATTACGTTCTCGACAGCCGAAATAGCTCAGTTGGGAGAGCGTTAGACTGAAGATCTAAAGGTCCCTGGTTCAATCCCGGGTTTCGGCATCCGGCGGTTGTCAGTTTTTTTCCGTTGAATATGTAGTTGTCCAAAATATGATATACTCAACTACATTTAAAGATACTAGACGACTATTTGATCAACACGTTTTGAATATTCCATTTAAAAATCAATTAAAACAATATTTGTATGCTTCGTGAATTAATTAATCAATTATTATTATTATTATTATTATTATTATTATTATTATTATCATTGTTATTATTATTATTATTACTATTATTATTATTATTATTATTATCATTAAATATCATAATTATTGTACGCGACGACAAGAAGAACAACAGCATAACAACAACAACAACAACAACAACAATAACAATAATAATAATAATAATAATAATAATAATAATAATAATAATATATCATTATTATTTTACTCGTTGATTTTTTACATCAGCTGTGACTAGAAACTTTCACTGGAGATCAAGTGACAGCAAGTATATTCAAGGATTCTCCCCAGTATTCTAGCCGATTTCAGTTGTACTATCGTCTGGATAATCTCAGTCATCCGCAAATTCTCTATTCCCAAATCCTTTTTATTGGGAACTGTTCCCAGTACTCCGACCAAAACTGACACTACCATAACCTTCATGTTTCACATCTTCTTCTGGTCACTGGTAAGATCTAGATCCTATCCAGCTCTTCGCTTTCTTTTAGCTTCACCCTGTGATCTGCTAGGGCAGCAAAATCTTCTGGCATGTTCTTTTCTCTTCGTTTAGTAGTAAAGGATATTGTCTTCCAGTGGGTTCTCGCACCAGAATTGACTGGTGTCTTCCACCAGAGATCGAGGGGCAGCACGTCTCCTCAATACTCCATGACTCTCTTCAATAGACTAGCTTACTTCAGCAGTTTCTTAGTCTGGATCGGTTCTACCACGGATTCCCAAGTTACTCCCAGTTTTCTTGCCAGATTCTCTGGGACTGTTCCCAGTGCTCCGATCACTATTGACACTACTGTCACCTCCATGTACCATACCTTGTCCAACTCTCTAGCAAGGTTTATATATATATATATATATATATATATATATATATATATATATATATATATATATATATATATATATATATATATATATTCACTTTCCTTCAGTTTCACCCTATGGTCTATCAGGGCTGTGAAAACCACAATCTGATACTCTATGTCGGCTATAACAACTAAATTTGGTCTTTTGGCTTAGATTGGATAATCCAGTTGAATCTCAGCAAACAAGGAAAGAAAATGGGAACTGAAGAAAGTATCCGGAGAATTCAAAAGACGGATACAGGATGTTAGAGACGGGAGATTATGGACATGGCTACGAAAAGGAAACCTGAAAAGAGAAACAGAATCGTCCATCTAAGCGGCCCAAAACAAATGCATCAGAACAAACTATATTAAAGTAGAAATCGATGGAACACGGACAAACAGCAAGTGTCACCTACGTACTGGGCAAGGGATGAGACCGTTAACCCCATCATTAGTGAACGTCGTCAACCAGTCCAGAAGGAGTATAAACACAGAGGCGATAGAGTAGCAACTGTGATACTCCTGGAACTGAGTAAACAAATGGAATTTAACCATGCGGAAAAGTGGTATCAGCGCAAACCGGAGACAGCTCTGGAGAATGGAAATCACAAATTATTTTGGGATTTTAACATCTGAACTAACCACCCCATCCAAGTGAGAAGACCGGATGAAGTAATTGTGGACAAGAAGAGGAGAACCTCACAAATAATAGATACAGACGTGCCTGCAGACCACAGAGTAAATAGGAAAGAGAGTGAAAAGCTGGAAAAATTCCACGATCTGGTAAGAGAACTGAGGAAGGTGTGGAACATGAAAATCAGGGTAGTACCAGTTAAAATAGCTCTCAGGATCGTACCAAAAACACTGAAAGCGAGTTTGGAAGAACCAGGGATAAAAGGAAGGACCGAGACTAAACTGACCATAGCACTGCTGGGGACTGCACGAATACTGAGGACAGTGCTAGAAATATGAGATCTTCGACCCTAGCTGTTAGCAATGGCCACACGGAGAGAGGTGAGGAGAGAGAGAGAGAGGAAAGAAGAAAAAACAAACACACACCACAAATAGTAGCGGAGACAAGAACAACCGTGGTGCTGTGATAATTGGGGGGAGATATGAGGGGAGGGCTGAAGACCTGAAGAGAATTACTGTCACTCAACCTTCAGCAATAACCACCGGGCAACCCCGGTGTGAAAGTGTAAACCACAGCACTGTTGTGGACAGTGAGAGTGTGGACAGGAGGACAGGAGACCTGTGGAGACTTGCTGTCACTCAGTCTCCAGCTGTAACCACCAGGCAACTGGTGTGAAAATGAAGAAGGGGTTCTTAATTATTATTATTATTATCATTATTATTATTATTATTATTATTATTATTATTATTATTATTTGATGGATGATCATCACATATGGTATAAATTCTCTTTGATGATTTTTGTAATCGTGTGGAACAGAATTTTAATGAGATCTGAGCAGGATCATCATCTCTTCGATTCTTTCTTTATGGCGTGGTCAGATTGAAATATCTTCGAACATTGATTCTTTTGGTAAGCAGGCCCACTACGCTTGGGATACTTGCGCAAAACTATCTCCCCATTTTCCTGCAGTAGGCCTTGTGCTGTTCTGAACTAGGCCTAGTAAAGCTTAAAACAGTATCAAAAGAGCTTTGAAAAAAGTATTACGTGTAGAAATGAGTCCGTAGTTTAAAAATGTGATATCCGATTATTTTTATTCAATTCGCAATTACTGTCATTGTTCTGAATCGATGTCTTTCTCAAATAATAAATTCATTTTATCCAATCAAAAATTATCAAGTGGAAAATTGGACCATTACTAAATGAAAATAGGACCCCCTTAAATCGTTTTGTTCTGTGACTATGGGTTGAAGAAATTGACATTTGGTGAGCAAAAATGCTTGCTCAGAGGAATCCACTTATTGTGACCACTTTAAATGAAGTGTTTCGGCCTGACTCATTTTGATAACAAGAATCGTCTGATAACATTATCTATGATTATAATAAGCGACTTCCTTTTTATGGTGCGTTCATCCTGGCGTGAAGTTATAATTCAATACGTTGCGTTTGGAAATCTTTCACCTTCATCGGATCCTTTTTGGCTCAGATGAGTAATTTCTCCTCTTCGGGCGAAACACGGCACTAATATAGAGTGCTCCTTTCACGGGGATCCGTTCCCCAGGCAGCAGTACCTTCCCATTGCACTGACCGGGTAGGGTCAGGGGTACGCCCAGACGTATCTGCATTAGAGACGACAGCTGCACTCTACCAACAACAAAAAATGTTCCTTCTACTTTTCTCTGCCAAACAAAATCAAACTAGAACGAGAAGTTAAGTTGAAAAACTAAATTTTCTCCATTTGACAAATAATCTGATTTTTCTTCTCTTTTGGGGGATGGACATATCTTGGGGATCGTTGCTGAAAGCGGTTGGGATATATATATATATAATTATTGTGTCATCCACAGACAGCTGTTTCGATGTATTACATCTCTTCAGTGTGGCTATAGACTTTATCCCGTCCAGTACAGAGAGGCAGAATTGAAACCCTCAGATCAGACCCAGAGGGCGATATCCTACCTCTGGACTACGGAACTGGGTGGTCAGGAAGGCTGAATTTAAGCAATATATTCATTTACGCAGAAACTCCTCTTCAACCAGATTGCTCTATTCCTATGGAAGAGCATTGCACACAGACACGTATATATATATATATATATATATATATATATATATATATATATGTGTGTGTGTGTGTGTGTGTGTGTGTGTGTGTGTGTTTGTGTGTGTGAACAATAGGGAATGAGACAGACTCAAGAGTGAAAGTACATGGTGACTTCGTTTATTAATTAATCAATCCATAAATTAATTAAACATTATGCTATACATGTTTCGGGAGGGATTCTCATCATCAGTAGCATATTCGTACATTTCAGTGGTTAAAAGGTTTCCGCAGAGAACAAATTTAGCATCAGATGTTTTGCTTTGGAAGTGAAAATGGAATTCAAGAAAGAGGATTCCTTTAGGGTCATCATGACGAGTGGGACTTCGTTCTGTCTGTGGTGAAGTCTGTTTTCGTCTGTTCAAAGATATTATTGTAGCAGCAGTGGTAAGTCTTAGAAGGGCCAAGGTTGCCATGGATACTAAGGAGTTGGTTAGTATTTTAGTATCAGACTGTGTGGGTGCCTGGTAGGTTGGGGATACTCCAGATGGGGGGGGGGGCAATGAGGTCCTTGTTGTTTATGATCGAATATCTCTAGAGAACTTGGTGTTCTGTATCCTTAATGGCCATTGATATATATATATATATATATATATATATATATATATATATATATATATATATATATATATATTTGAACTACATCAGCAAGACTGAGGAGGGGATTCTGATTCACCCAGCCTGTGTGTCTCGACGTGGGACGTTCCACTGTCTGTGGCGACTGAGCAGAGGCCATCGTATGTATGTGGACGTGTGTGATTATTTGTGTGTGATAATGGATAATGATGTTCGACATATGAATTTGACAAAAGATACAGCAAACGCAGCAGGAGATGACTGGGCATGAGCAGGGTGAGGTAGGAAGTATTGCTGATAAGGTTAGCACGGGTTCAGCTGACAAGGCTGGGAAAAGTATTTGTCTAGTAGTGGACTTATGATTTCTGTACCGCTGCTGATATATATATATATATATATATATATATATATATATATATATATATATATATATATATATATATATATATTATCAATGTATTGGTATGGGCTATGGCTAATCTGACAGTATTAGAGTAAAAGGAGCATATCGGAAGGCTTGCTGAAATAAATGATTCTTGATTTCGACGTTTCGCCTGTACCGGGCTCTGTCAAGAACTGGTGTGTTTTTCAATAAGAGGTCAGTGATTTGTGGTAGGCAAGTGTAGTAGTTAATTAAGTGGATGGCTTGATGGCTGAGCAGACCCCTTATATTGTAGTGAGACCTGTAAGATGAGTGTCAGACCCCTAAGGATATCAGCTTTCAGGAATTAGGAGGTCATTTATTTAGATTGTTATAAATTCGATGTTATATTAATAAATAAATTCATTGTTTTAAACAACTTCATATTATAAAAATTTTATATGAAATTTATTTTTCAATTTTTCAGATCTTTTCGTTCTTTTTGAAGCATAATGCCGATAGTCACTTATGGAGCTGAAACATTAAACCTAACGAAGAGACAGACCCGCAAACTAAGAATTATGCAACGCACACATAGGGAGACCACAAGACAGCACAGTATATTAGGAAGGGAACGAGAGTCTGAGACTTAATAGAATCTATTAAAAATCTCAAATGGCATTGGGTAGGCCATGTTACAAGAGTGGCAGACAACCGATGGACATCACGACTCACAAGATGGGTCCCTAGAAATCACATGCGAAACCGAGGCCAACAGAATACAAGATTGAGAGATGAACTAGACAAATTTAGAAAATACTGGCTCTGCGACGCCCATGATAGAGTAATTTTGTGGATCCTGGGGAAGGTCTATGTCCAACGATGGACCTTAAAAGAATGATGATGATGATGATGATGATGATGATGATGATGATGATGATGATGATATTCCAGATGTCTTCCCTAAAACTAAATTACTGTTGGGTCAAACCGCGTATAAATATATATATATATATATATATATATATATATATATATATATATATATATATATATATATATATATATATATATGGGTTAACCTTAAAGGTATCCAGAGTGAAATTCTATTACTTTAGTTTATTGCTCTGTTGCGTTCTTTTCCATCATGAATTCCAAAAGTTTCCTTCATACATCTGAGAATAAAAGGAGCAAAAAACAATCAAAATAGCAGAAGTTATGATTGTTTTTAAATCCCTTCACGACTTCTGAACGACTTTGTACAACGCTCTCCTGTCAGAAATTAGAATTCATTTTCATATTTCTTTTTTTTTCAGCTGATAACGATTAGACATCAAGTGAGGCTAGGCTGGGGGAGAGAGATAAAGAAAAGAAAAAAAAAGAAAAGAAAAGAGAACGTCGGTCAAGACGACCTTTCTACACAGCGCTCAGTCCCGACCTTGATTCAGGATTTACAGGTTTCCTATTATCATCGCAACTGATAATTAAAAAAAAAAAAATGCTGACCCGTATGCATATTACCACGCTCGCATCGCTCCCTACATCCCACAACCCAAATCATCGATTGCATAAATCAAGCGAATGTTTTTGTTGTTAATTCGCGCCTCGAGAGGACACAATTTTTTTTCGAAAGCAAATTGGAAGCAGCGATTTCAATTTCGGGGGACTCTGAATGTGATTAAAACAGCATCCCTGGGAATCGCAAGGGACGGACGAACACTGCATTGCATAATAAAAGACTCTTTGAATTCGGTTAATTTGACCGAAAGTAAAAACAAATTTTCCTCAGGAAAAAAAAAAACAGTGGAAGAATATATAGAAACATCCAGATACTCGAGAATCTAGACGGTATTGATAAACTGTATCTGTAAAAATAAGCCCCACCCCCTAAAAGGTAAAAAACCTCATTTAAAAAATACATTTCAAAAAGGCTTAATGGAGTACTGATGCCAATTTGTAAGTCTTTGGACAAAACAGCATGGCCAAAAGCGCTGGAACAAACTAAACAAAGACCGATACACGCATATAAAAAAAAAGAGAAGAACCCTTTGCCATCTTTGATGAGTTGTACAATAGTCACTCAACAGAAACATTCTTGTAATCAGCATTTTCAGCAGCATGTCGTGTTAGGGGTGATTAATTAGAATATTGGAATAAAGGAGTGATCAATGAATAAGTTACTTCTCTCACCTTTTGTTGGGCAGTGATCACTGAAAAAGTCTAGATTTAGAAAAACAAAACAAACGTGAACGCTGCCGGACACAACGTCAGGGATCAGTTTAGCAGAAACTTACATTGAAAATCGAACACGATTACTAAAATTTGATTCAGGGCTAAATTTTCAAGAAACAGAAACGAAACTTTCTTCTCAGCTTAGATAGGAGTATATGTTTGAATTTTTAGCCCTTTAGCTCCATTGAAGCAGCCAATACTATGCTGAAAGTTTTCGTGACAGTTTTAGTTAACGGTTTCTAACTAGATAGCCCACAGAAAGATCATACATCTGCAAACCGCATACACTAATTCAGGGCCAGCCTTAGGAACTGCAGGACCCGATTGGAAACATTTTTTGCAGGGTCCGTGGTCAACAATCAAGGTCGGTAGAATCTTAGAAATATAAATAAACTTTATATCTCTATGCTACAACGGGAAGCAATCGAGATGTGACCCCTAAAAATATTCCCAGAAATATTTCTGTTACGCCATTTCGTAATTGATTAACATTATTTAATTCAAGTACAATAAAAATAAAAATTCAAAATATGAACAGTATTAACAAAATGATTTTCTGAGAACAGCAACGATATTAATTTTCTTCCGTATGCTCAAAGGTTCAACAGTGTTCGTTTAAACCTCTTATTATTCCTGTTCCGGCCGAGGCAGAGGCGTTTCACCTCCCCATCCTCCCATCACATCATGCCAGGCCTGCCATTCCTGTTCCGGGTGACGCAAAGGTGTTTCACCGCCCCATCAGCCCACAGCGCGGGCCTATGCTGTGCGGCCGAGGCAGAGGTGTATCACCGCCCCATCAAGCCCACAGCCCTAGCCTAATGCTGTGCGGTCGAGGCAGAGGTGTTTCACCTCCCCATCAGCCCACAGTCCACAGCCAAGGCCTATGCTGTGCGACCTGGGCAGAGGTGTTTCACCGCCCAATCAGCCCACAGCCCACAGCCCACAGCCCAGGCCTATGCTGTGCGACCTGGGCAGAGGTGTTTCACCGCCCCATCAGCCCACAGCCCACAGCCCAGGCCTATGCTGTGCGGCCGGGGCAGAGGTGTTTCACCGCCCCATCAGCCCATAGCCCACAGCCCACAGCCTAGGCCTATGCTGTGCAGCGGGGGCTGAGATGGTTCACCGCCCGATCAGCCAACAGCCCACAGCCCACAGCCCACAGCCCAGGCCTATGCTGTGCGGCCGTGGCAGAGGTGTTTCACCGCCCCATCAGCCTACAGCCTTGCCATGCTGTGCGGCTGAGGGTTCCTCCTCAGCCGGACAGAAATGGCAGGCCTGGCATGATGTAGAGGCTGATGGGGAGGTGAAACACCTCTCCTCGGCCGAGCAGGAATGGCAGGTTATAAACTCATTTGTTTATCCATTCAGTAGAAAAAATGACAGAATATATGGACATGATATACATCACGTTTTATATACGTGAATAACAGAGATTTGCACTGCATAGGCGTTATACAGACAGATCTTTATTATTTTTTGTTTCCATTTTTAACCCTTTTTATATATTCTGGTTATTCTTAAAATTCAGCATTTTTATTACGTCATTACATGAGATTATATTTTACTACGACTGTTGCGTTCCTTAGCGTGACAATAGACGGACACACATAATTATCATATGTGTACGTTGATCCTGGCGCTGTAATAGAGCTCTGTAGGAATATTTGAGTTTACTAATGAAGCCAATCGGACATGCTAGAGAGATCTTCAGTGAGGAAGACCATCTTGTTTAGACTCTCCAGATCAGTTCCAAAAGAATTTCAGTGTCATTTTTCATAACGGCAGATTTTTGTTGTGGTGCTCAAGTAAGAAAAAAATGTTTTTCATGCAATAAGGCATAAAAAAGAGATAAGAGATTTCATGTTTCGTCAAGTTTTTAAAAGAGCCATTTGCCCCAGAGCTAGTCATTTCGAACTATTCTCAATCATGTCATAAACCTTTGCTAAAAATGAAACATCTGTGTAGACTGAAAGCTGTGACATTGAGAACGTGATTGTTGATTGCTTTGCTCCAAGATTTCATCACTTCTCCCCTATTACACTGCCCACTCTTCAACTCTTCCGCAAACTTTCATTGGAACCTTTGGAGATATGTTGTGGTGTTGAGAGCAAAGATGTAGGGAGGTGATCGTGCATGGATCTACTCCGAAATTCATTACTCCTTTCGTAGTTTATCGCCCAGTCTTGAAAAAAGAAATTCATAACAATGCATAGAGAGCTTTTGGAGACTGGGAAATTTAAAAGATATTAGGTGGTGCGGACAGATAGCTACAATGTAGAAGAAGTAATTGTGACGTCCATGCATAGAGACCCGGTATTTTGGGGGTTTCTTTTTCGGATAGAAAAAAAAAGGCAATTTAATTTTCTGTGTTTATTGTTCGTACGTTATAATAATAGGCGTTTGCTTTTGGAGGGGACCAACTAAAATGTCTATTAATCTTATTAAGAGTCGAATTTCAACAAATTTAACACCCAAAATCAACATTTGCCTCGATTGGAGAAGAAATGTAATTATTTGATCATTCATTTTCATTGATACAGTTTTCTTGCCATTGTTTTTAATTTGCCCCCTCTGTTTTCTAATTAGCTCGCTGCATTTTTCGATTTGCTCTCTCTGCTTTCAATTTTGCCCCCCCCCTGTTTTTTAATTTGCTCGTTGTATTTTTCAATTTGCTCTCTTTGTTTTCTAATTTGCTCGCTGTATTTTTCGATTTGCTCTCTCTGTTTTCGATTTTGCCACCCCTGTTTTCTAATTTGCTCGTTGTATTTTTCAATTTGCTCTCTTTGTTTTCTAATTTGCTCGCAGTATTTTTCGATTTGCTCTCTCTGTTTTCGATTTTGCCACCCCTGTTTTCTAATTTGCTCGTTGTATTTTTCGATTTGCTCCCTCTGTTTTCGATTTTGCTCCCTCTATTTTCTGATTTGCTCGCTGTATTTTTCGATTCGCTCGCTTTATTTTTAAATTCATCCAAGAGAAGGTATTGTTTTAAAATGAGCATTGTACAAAGGATATAAAATATTCACCAGGAAACTTGCTCAGCGTAAGGTGCTTGAAAACAGAAAAAAATAATAAAGCTTCCTATTTCCCACGACAGCCCAAAGAGGATCGAAAAAGAGAGTAAAAGCAAAGGAACAAGTTGCTAGTTCTTGAGGATGTACCTCTCTAATCCGGCATTCAGTGGTTCGGCAACACCCATGGCACGGTACCTCTTGAATCTGCCTCCATCAAATTGTGGGTCTGTCTCTGGATTCCTTCGGTTAAGTTTCACCCCACGGTCTGAACTGTAATCTAAAGGTTTGTAAGCCGTCTCGTTAAAACAATGTGTGTAAACCGAACAACTTGTAATTCGACAGCATTTGATGTTTATCTAGACACTGTCACTAAAACTGTCAACAAAGGTTTCTCTCAGTTTCCAAGTTGGTTTGGCTCGCTTACCGCGAGCGGAAAGGCTGAAAATTTAAACATTTTCTCCTTCTTATATCGATAAAAACGTTTCCTTTTTGTTTATTCTCCTCCTCCTAAATAACGGGTTTCTAGTGAGGGTTTCAATTTACAATGTAAGTTTAAGCTAAATTGATCCCTTAGTTTTTTTAGTGGTCACTGTCCAACAAAAGACGAGAGAAGTGACTAATCTATTGATCACCACTTTTTCGAATTGCTGATTGATCACCCCCAACGCAGCATGCTGCCAAAAGATATTGGTGATGTGACAGTTTCTATTGAGTGACTGAACAGAATTGTTATTTATCTTTCTGAATATTATGAATTATTCTTGATGCAAGCAATAAGAAAGCACAAGCTAATGATTTTCATCTTCTATAATATAATTTACTTTATATAAATTAAATTAAAATGTACTGTTCCATTTTCCACAATATTAGGAAAATCGTTAAAAATCGATAAACTATTAAAATTTATAACGTAATAGCATGAAAGAAAATCTGCTTTCCAATATTATGTGGTCTGGCAAAGGCCAGGTCCTAGTTGTAGGCACAGCTAACGAGAACGCTAAACTGAGAAATCGTTAAAAATTTAGCGGAAGCAAAATTGATATAATAAAAGTTAGGCGTTAGCGGTTATCCTTGCTTCCGCTAAAGGCCAGGTCCTAGGTATACGCACAGCTAACGAGAACGCTAAACTGAGAAATCGTTAAAAATTTAGCGGAAGCAAAATTGATATAATAAAAGTTAGGCGTTAGCGGTTATCCTTGCTTCCGCTAAAATTTCTTAGAAAAGGCTAAACCGCTTCTGTTACCTGTACCCACCACAGCTAGGTCCCAACGTTGGGAAAGTGATAAGTCAAAAGCGGTTTTTAGGTAGATCCGATTATGTATCACTTTAGCAAATATCAGTTTTGTCTACAGCACTTCTGTCTAAAATCACTATCGTCTAGATGAACGTTAGTATAATATACTTTAGTATAAAAGTGCATTCATGGAAAATCAATGTTTTAGTTCTAAAAACACTTATCACGAGCCTTTTTATTTATTTATTTGTGGAGGTAGTAATGACTATAATTATTCAACAATGATCTTGTTCTGGGAGATGCAGGCATCGAATCTGCTGATAAAGTATGAATAATACTGTCATGAGAAATGATGGTACGATTCCCTTGGTGAACTTCAAGGTTGTACTGAAATATATAACCTCCTCAAGTTCTACATTACTGTGGCACTAACGGCATGATTTATTTTTACAATCATTTTTGGGGCTTCTACGAATCAAGACTCCGTATCATACTGGAAGTATTTCACCCTTTATTCACTTATTCTTTAACGACGTGAGTCTTTAGTCGTTGGATTGTGAAGATGATTTTTCGTTTTAAGATAACTTTATTACTTACTCCTAGTAATAATTCATCGTAAAGCAAAGTCATTACTGTGGCCTTCACTTATTCTTTAATAATGGGTTTCTTTGGTCATTAGTTTATGAAGTGACAAATAAGTGATGCTTCCCTATTGCAATAAGAAAGTAAGGCCCAAAAGATCGTTTTTTTGTTTTAAGATAACTTTATTACATACCCCAAATAATAATTCATCCTGAAGCAAAGTAATAACTTCAGCCCTCATTTATTCTTTAACAACCTATTCCTTTGGTCGTTCGTTAGTGAAGTGATCAATAACTTGTTCCACTATTGCAATAAGAAAATAAGACCAAAAAGATTCTTTTTTTGTTTCAGAGTGAGTTCATTACATACTCCAAGTAATAATTCATTCAGAAGCGAAATAATAACTGCAGCCTTCGTTTATTCTTCAACAACACGTTTTGTTGGTCGCTGGTTTGTGTAGTGACATATACGTGGTGTTTCCCTATTGCACTAAGAAAGTAAGATCAAAAAGATGTTTTTTTTAAGGTAACGTTATTACATACTCCAAGTAATAATTCATCCGGACGCGGAGTAATAACTGCAGCTTTCGCTTATTCTTCAACAACGTGTTTCTTTGGTCTTTGGTTTATGAAGTGACAAATAAGCGATGCTTTCCTATTGCACAAAGAAAGTAAGGCAAATAAAACTTATTTGTTTTGTTTTGAGGAAAGTCTACTATATACTCCAAGTAATAATTCATCCTGAAGCGAAGTAATAACAGCGGCTTTCGCTTATTCTTCAACAACGTGTTTCTTTGGTCGCTGGTTTGTGAAGTGAAAAATAAGCGATGCCTTCCCATTGCACAAAGAAAGTAAGGCCAATAAAACTTATTTGTTTTGTTTTAAGGTAAGCCTATTACATACTCGAAGTAATAATTCATCCTGAGGCGAAGTAATAACAGCGGCCCTCGATTATTCTTTGAGAATGTATTTCTTTGGTCGTTGGTTTCGAGTCTAGCAGTGTACTGTACTTGGGTACTGCTGCACGCTATTCCGCATGTGATCGTCGCACGAGGTCATGTGATAGTTGAATGTTACCAGCCCTATGGTTGTCCTGAACTGTCATTTCTAACTTCCCTTGCATCTCTTTCCTTTTTTTTCTTTTTTTTTCATGGTTCAAAACGCACCTTAGTAGCAGCGATAATGAGTTAAGCCGAGCAGAGGAAGTATGGGCAACAGCAGCAGCAGCAGCCGGGGCACTGGCAGCCTCTGTAGTAGCAGCAGCAGCCGATGAAAAAGAAGAAAAAAAATTTTTCTTTTCACATGTGACTCACTAAATCAGACTCCTCCTCCAACATTCTTTCTTCTTCTCTCTATCCAGTCACATATTTTTGCTTTCTCATTTCTTCCGAATAGTAGCATTCCCTCTTCCACCCTCTCACTGCGTTTCACGCACATATATCGACATCATCGGGAATGCGTGGCAGCGCTGTGCCCTTGATATAATTCTAAGTTGAATTTTCGCACAAAGCGACGATTTTTAACATTGTAATAACTTTTGTAAATCTCAACCCACTATGTTTAGAATCTACGTCACAAAAATTACTCAGAAAAACGCAAGATACAAAGTTTTGGGGAATCTTTTTTTTTTCTTCCTCACGTTTTTGCGTAAAATTCGCTATAGAACTTAATGCACGCATAAACTGCAGAACTGAATTAGACGAAACTTTGTAGGCATATGTAACATAACCCAGGGAAGGTTTTAAGCTACAGCAAAAATAAGGATTTCACCATTTTATAAATACTTCACAAGGGTTTTTAACATGGGAAACGAGAAAGATCTTGAAGGTCTGGCACGTGCATTTCGTAATCAGAAATAAATCAACCACCAGATATTTAGGGGTTGGACAAAAATGAAAATATCTGTTGATTTCACTAGTATTTAAAAACTCAGTGACAAAAACCGCATAATGCCGGAGCACATATCGTCGAAGAGTCATGGAATCACAGCTCTAAAAGTGACTGCAGAGCTTTTAGCATCTAAGAAGCCCCATTTCGACTAAGACTGTTCGTCGAGACCTCCATGGAGAACTACGGTAGGATTGCAATTAAACCTCTGCTTTGGCAAAACAGCATGGAACGTCGTGAAAAGCACTATAATGACTATAAGATTTGGACAATTGACCAATGAAATAAATATGATGTACTCATTCACTCTTCCATCCTTTCTTTGCATTTCACGCACATATACCAAGATCGGGAATGCGCAGCAGCGCAGTGCCCTTGATATAAATATAAGTCGAATTTTCACCCAGAGCGACGATTTTAATATTGTAATGACTTAAACTCAACCAACGATGTTAAGAATCTACGACACAAAAATTACACTGAAAAACGCAAGATACATTGTTTTAGGGAATCTTCTTTTTTTTTTTTCTTCCACATGTTTTTGCGTAAAATTCGCTATAATATCATGCACGCCTAAACTGCAGAACTGAATTAAACGAAACTTTGCTGGCATATGTAACATAACCGTGCGAAGGTTTTAGGTTACAGCAATACAGTATAATGACCATAAGATTTGGACAATTGACCAATGGAATAAATACAATATTCTCATAGGAATCTTCCTTCACAGTATTTCCATGTTCTTGTCGAGTTATCGTCTTGAGACAGCCAGGAGAAAGAAGCTCATGATCCTGACCGACTCAATCCATTAGTTCACGGTGGAGGTGGATCTGTGATGATTTGGGTGGCAATATCAAGGAATTCTCTTGGTCTGGCTGTAGCACTGCTAAGGAGGGTGAACCCCCAGGACTATCTGTCAATTTTAGCTGACAAGTTGCATCTCATGGTACAAACACGCTTCCCCAATGGTGGTGCCGTCATGCAGAATAATAATGGTACACATTCACATCGCCAGAGTAGTTAAAAACTGATCGAAAGCATGAAAGTGAACTTCAATTCTTTGGTTGGCCTCTGCAGTTATCAGATCAGATCAGATCTTAATATAATGGAGCATTTGTGCAGTCAGTTGGATGAGTAACTAAGGGACCGATTCCCGAAGGAGCTGCAGCAGGTTTTGTTCGTGAAATGACTCAAAATTCCTCTTGATACTGTTCAAAATCTGTATGAATCAATTCCACGTCGTATTGAAGCTGTTATTCGTGTGAAAGAAGGATCAGCTCCATATTTAAAAAAAAATTATTAAAATGATGTATCCATTATATTGTCCGACCCCTGTGAGCCTCCGTGGCACAGTTGGTGAGAGCATTCAGCTGTTGTTAATTTGATGGTTCGAATCCATTCAGAGTGACAGGAGTACTTGTAGTTGCAGACGGGTTTTCTGGTAGTGGTGTGTATAATGGGCACGCACTATAGCGTCGTGCCCCAGATATGATTAAGGTTTACCCAAAGCGACGATTGTAATATTACAATAACGTTTTGTATCACCCCCAGTCACAAAAATTGCTCTTTCAACAAATTTTATTTTTCCTCTTATCATTTACGACATAAATTTGCCACGTGAAAAAATTGATGTTCGCACAAACTGTAGAATTGAATAAGACGAAATTTTACAGGCATATGTAACATGACTGTCGATATCATACGCTACATAAGCTTTTTTTTAAAAAAATACAGCAAAGATTTTGGTTTGCAAGAAACGAAAGTAGGATTTTGAAAGATTGTGAATTAGTATCAGAAACACGCTTAGCTTCGCTAGAATCAAACTACCTTGCTTCATTGAAGTCTAAAGGTAAACAAAACAGAATTAATTTCTCCATACAGTATTATTCAAAAACTACATACCCCATTTCAACTCCTTATTCAGTAGTTCCTGTAATAAAACAAATTGACCAGATTTGGAAGAGTGAATTTATCATCAGTTTTTGAGTATGTGACTCTTATTTGAGCCTTCATGACGTCATTGGTTTTAGGTGAATTGTCAATATTGTGACAAACGGAAGCAAAGTCAAACTCAATTGCAGGACAATATTTTTCCATAACGGAAATTCAATGTTTACAAAAAAAAAAAAAAAAAATACCAAGAACTTGCAAACACGATTTAATACGACATTACGTCGCGGCACCACTCTTCCTTCTCACCTGTCTCTTTTATTCATGTCTTAAATTGAAAAGTCTTAAATTCCAATGTCTGACGAATTCACGATAATAAAGTCAACTGTTGGAGCTTGACAATAAATCGCTTTGGCGTAACCAGTTATCGTTTTTGGTTGTTAACCGAAATTTACACTGGGTTGACATGTTATTTTTTCCCAAACAAGAGCAGTTGCAGTCGAGTTCTGATAGTGGAAGGTATATGTCATGCAAGAATTCTGCAAACTTCGGTCCGTCTGTCATTTCAGAACGGTCTAAGCTATGAATACCACATCATCTGTGTCGACTTATCGAGCTCGATCAGGTTTTTTAGCGACTTGGTTTGGAAATTCTTCACCCAGATCGCTTTTAATGGGAAGTTAAAATTTACAATAAAATTCTATGCTACATTGGTCCCTCAGTTTGTGTCCAGTGGCATTCAAGCTGCAATCTGATCCCTCGGTAGGATCTGGCTGTAAATTCGTCTCACGGGGTGAGTATTTCTACTAGTTACTAATAATCTTAAATTATTTTTCCAGGTTGAAGAATTTTAGTAAGTGAGAAATAAAAAAGATTTTGAAATTCAGACTCATGCGGATCGGATTCATAAATTTGAATAAAAGGTATGGCGCATAAGAAATGCTTTTCATGGCACAATCTGTTGGCGTTTTCAGCTGTTACGTTTGTAGTTCGAAACAGGTTTATTTAAAACGAGAGTAAGAAATAAAGTTCATGATATTTTTACATATATAGAATAACTTACAAAACCGGGAAGGATAACTAGATGTAAAAAAATTACTGACAACAGTTTAGCAGCAGTCAAACGTCATTACATCTTGAAATTGAAAAGGAATCAGAAGATTACTTTATTCAATTCAAATAACTATCTAATTGTTTATCTACAAGTTATAATTAACACCTAAAGAGGAATAAAACCATATAATCTTAAAGAAAACCAGACTAGTAAGAAAAATGCATACTTGCACAATGTGTTAATATGATTGCAAAATTTTAAAAAACGTTGATC
>OY735209.1:12748313-12785813 GCA_963457665.1 Thysanoteuthis rhombus
ATAAAAGAGAAAGTGAAAGAGGAAATGTGAGAAGAAGAGAATTAGAGACCAAGTGAGAGAGTAAAAGAGAGTGAGAAAGTTAATGAGAGAGAGTGAAAGTGGAAGAGAAGAGAATCAAAGAACGAATAAAAGAGAAGAAGAGAGTGAAAGAAAGAGTGAAAGAGAGAGAGAGTATGTGTAAATGGAAGTGAGAGAGAGAAAGAGAGAGAGAGAGAGAGAGAGAGAGAGAGAGAAACAGCATATAAAAGAAAGATATAGAAAGTGAAAGTGAATATACTGATACTGATATGTAATATACCAAATGAAACGTAATGAGGAGGAAATCAGTACAAATAGCAAAATATGAATGCATTACAATCAAGCGATGATAAGGTCAAATGTTTAATGTTGCTTTCTTGGCTACACTCTCGTCCTACCATGTTCGTCTGCTTTTTAATTTTGTCCTCTTTCACTTCCGTTTATTACTTCCGGTTGAAGCTACTTCCGTTTTCTAGTTTCTCTAATCTTATATATATATATATATATATATATATATATATATATATATATATATATAACTGAGGATACTCTCAAACTCTCACAGAAAATCAAATCAATAAAGCCACCACAGTATTCCGGGATGACACCCTTAAATTGTCCAACAAAATCAAACCAGACCAAAAACCCATTATAACTACCTCAAGGATACGCACATTTCACTTTCCCATATTAATATGAACAGGTAGAAAATCTTCACGCCCAAACCAAAATATGAAGAAATCTTCCACGATCCTTGCGTTCTCTCCAACCGTAGATCCAAGGCCATCAAAGACATTATAAGTATCCAATAGAAAAAACCCACCCCCTAAACAGTCAAATTCTGCCGACCATGCAAGAGTAGGAATAGCCTGCAACCACCTTAAACGTACTAATACCTTCACCAGTTCAATTACCGAAAAGAATGTTGATATTTACCCTCGAGTCCATTGCAAAAGTAACAAAATTACCTGCCTCCTTGAATGCAAACAATGTGAAATACAATACATAGACAAATCGGAATGGCTGTTTGATACCAGACATAATAACTGCTGACGCGAAATAAGATCATCCAACTACAACAATTTATTCACAACAGAATACTTCCGCCTATCTGACCACAATTTTTGTACTGACGCAAAATCCATTTCATGGAACAGATAGAGAAGAATACCTCTAGCGAGGTCGCTAAGATATTTGAATCCGATAAAGAAATGTGAATTAGATACCTTAAGTCGACTCGGCTTTACCAACTGAGCTAACAACACTCTTGGCAAGCAGCAGTCCGACATAACGCACGTGCTCATTGCTTTATTCATTTGCGTGGTCGGCTGTTCAATCAGCAACTCAGTTAACACCGGTGACGGACGAACATGTTTCCGAATTAAATGTCTCGGCAATTATCAAATTCGATCTAATTGTGCATATATATATATATATATATATATATATATATATATATATATATATATATATATTCTTCCTTTTTGATTTGGCGATCTTTGAGTTCATGAAATAATCACCTTTTTTTTATCTTCCTATTTTCGTCATAGAGTTTCATATCCACCTTTCCTCCCTTTCGTTTCATGCCTTCGTATCAGTTTTCTCTATATCTTGCTCTTTCCACCCATCCCCCTCTCTCTCTCTCTCTCTATATATATATATATATATATATATATATCATTCCTCCTCTTTCTCACAACTGGGTACTCATCTCTCTCTCTCTCTCTCTCTCTCTCTCTCTCTCTCTCTCTCTCTCTCTCTCTCTAATTTTGGTATTTTTCCAAGATATCTAAAAGCTAACATATTCTTTTATTCTCCGCGTAAATATTCATCCTTTTTTTCTTTCTTTTTTTCTCCCTTCTTTCGTTGCTTTCCTTCTTTATCTTAAATACTAGCTTTCTCACTGTCTCTCTTTTATCCTTTCTTTCTCTCATGAAGTGACTTTTCTCTCTCCCTATCTCTCTCTCTTTCATTCTTCCATTTTTTTGCTGTTGTTGTCTAGATCCATCTTCCGTCAAGCGACCCAAGACAACACGCAATCTGCAGAAATATATTCTTGTCTTATTAGCAAGGTCGACCGACGTTGTACTCAATGGAATAGCTTTTCTTAGTTGATATTTTTTGCTACTGAATGGCTGCATTCAATATCACGCAGTTATGAGAAAATGAATGCCCCACTCTTATGGCGTTGGGCTAAGTTTAGTAAATACTTATATATCCCTGGCCATGTGTCATTTTGATATTATGAAGTTGGCAAACGAGTGAAGCTTGGAATAGAAAATAAGATAGCAGTCAGACAGAGCATGTCTCTCGTTGTCACTACTGAATGAAGATAAGTTCATATATAGCGACTGTATGTGACCCCCCCCCCAAAAAAAAACCTGTTCCACTCCATGATTTCATGAATTCTTCCTTGGTCATGGTCCATCCTTTCTGGAAGATTTCATTGAAATTAACGGAAACTTTTTTTAAAGATGTTGCGTGTACAAACATGTGTGAATACATTTATGAAAGAAAATTTAGAAGTCTCGTAATTGAAAAACGACATACCTTGATCCGCCCTCTAATTCAAAGCAATTCTTCCTCACCCCATGGCTTATCCTCCTAGTCAATTGAGACTGTTCGGAGACATTGTGTGGACAGACATGACGAACAGATGCGAGTGAATGCGTATACATCTTCCTACTTTTTTAGCAGAAGTAATTAATATATCCGTACCTCGTACCACGTATAAATGAATCACCGTACCCTGCGTATATAACAGAACTAATAATCGTAGGAATCATCTGAAATTACCAAAAAAAACAAATTTTTTTTTCATCCCAAGTTATCTTAAAAATTAGATTTTTTTTTTATCTAAGATTATCCTTAAAAATACCAGCATAAGAATTGCAGGGGGTGGGGTGGGGATGGGTTCAAAATGACCACAGAGACAAAAAAAAAAAAAAAAAAAAGAAAAGAAGACTTTTTGGGATCCCCTCCCCCGCAAAAAAACCTAAGCCATATATATATGCTTATACAATGTATCATCATGTTTCCATGCATAAAGAATTAAATGCAATTGATTACAATGCTCTGTTTCACCGAATCAAAATCCGATAATATATATGCATAGTATACTTCGTTGCTCACTATGTACTGGGAATCGGTGTGGAGCTTCTAACAAAAATGTGGTGTCCTGATCCACTTCCCTGTCTTGCTAAGTCCCTCAATCTGCCACAGATGTATTGATCCAACGCTGCATCTAACGGCTTTGTGCTTCGTGTTTCCGAGGTCCTGATCAAGTAAGGTGAAAAAAAATTTTTTTTATAAACAATCACCAAACGCTGCGCACATTTTGACAGAGCCATCAAAAAAAATTTTGCACATGCCGGAGGGGTGTCATAATCCAAAGCCATAGTCAGCTTATCGAGGCATCCAATGAGATCAGATTTTATGCATTACCTTAACTCTTACATGCCCCCCTCACCCTCAAAAATGGTGTTCTTCGGTTCTTGTGTCTAAAAAGTTCACCCATATCTCCATGTCTAGAATTCCAGGAAATATACACTCTGCCAAATACTTCACGGTCGTTGTTTCGGAACCTTGATTTGATATGAAGTCCTGGACCGTCTTGCGGGTGACGTATCGTGTGGAAAATAGTCACGTTGATTCTTCTTTTCAGACGATGTGTGGCTTTTGAGTCAACCGTTTTTCAAGCTGATCAGAATGGTATGCCGAGTTTTTCATAGATCTGGAATGTTATAAAACATTGTGAACCAGAAATGATATCTAGGACCTTCTCGGATCATAATCTGGGTGCACAACCTGGTCAACTAGCTTCTGGAAATCTATTGTCTCTCTTGTGTTCTCTGTTAGAGTAGTAGCTTTAAGAGCGTCGATCTGTTTTATGAAACTTACACGATCTCTTTTTGACCAAATCAGAAACTTCAGAGGTGACCAGATGTGGTTGTGTGGCATAGCTATGCTTAGTCGCGCAGGTCATTTGTTGTGGCATCGAAAGGATTCAAACCAAACTCTTTAAGTGTAGGTAGGTCTGCTCTTAAACCATGTCTTCCTGTCAGAGAAATATGGTCAAATAGTCAGACGGTGCGAAGGTCTCTGTGTCGCAACCATTTCATGGCAATTGCCGGTTGCTGGGGCACGAAATGTTGACATTCAGCGGGTAAATATCCTGGTAAATTTTACTCCACGTATTAATAACTCATTTTGTTTCGATAAATACCAAGCTCTGTGATTACAGATCATCAACAACGGAAAAAAAATCTGTTTCTTTCTTGTATTGTTGGATTCTTACAAATCGCTAAAACCATAATGAACTATATATATATATATATATATATATATATATATATATATATATATATATATATATATATATATATCCTATTAAGGGTTGAGCACTCTTTATGTGAGGTAACTTGTTCATTGTAAGCTCATGCAATGCTCTTCCATAGGAATAGAACACTCTGGTGGATGGGGAATTCATACGTAGAATGAATATATCGCTTAAATTCAATCTTACTGACCGTCCAGTTCCGGGGCGCAGAGGCATAATACCGGCCTCCAGGTCTGAAGCAAAGGTTTCAATCCTACCTCGTGGTACTGGATGGGATAATGTAAAGTCTATAGCCTCACTGAAGAGTTGTAATATATGACACAATAATAATAATAATAATATATATATATATATATATATATATATATATATATATATATATATATATATATATATATATATATATATATATATATATATATATATATATATATGTGTGTGTATGTATGTATGTATATATATATAGAGTTCATTATGGTTTTATATATATATAGTATTGAGCCCAATGTATTTTTATTCCATTACTGGGTGTTAGTAGTTTGCATATAGTATTGCATTACTCTGCTTTGTTATTGCAGAAGATGCACAAAAAGACGTTACGAAACTTGATTTGAACAAAAGCAACTTTTGAGGGAGGCGTCCAATTCTTTCTTCGTCAAGACAAACAATTCTATAAGAATCCCCGCTAAGAAATTCATCTGGTACGTATCCCCTGGATTAACAAACGTATTCCGTGCAATTTGTTCAGTCATCCGAATTCCATGTAGACAAAGAAGGATTATTATTAAGCTTCGCTCGGACGCTCCTCTCTGAGAAACAGAAGCCGTTCTTTACGCTTATGAGGAGAAAGAAAATTCATTCTCGGTAAATCCTTTACGCTACGATGAGAATTGTTGAATAACAACGCTAAATATTTTCGTAAAGGTTTGCAAACCAGTTTGTGAATTCAAAGGGAGCCAACCGATTACGTTGACTCATGCGTCTGCTGCAACTCCCTCTGATATCGATTCCATGAACTGATAGCAAACCTCTACCAATATGTTGCATCTTTTATTTCCAATTGTTTTAGCAGACCTTATCTGATGATACCGGTCCTGTTCAAAGAAGAGACATAATAAAAGGAGTGACATAACAAAGGGTTGACGCAACAGAAGGGGTGACATAACGGAGGGGGGACATACCAAAGGGGTGACACAACGAAGGGATGACATGACAAAGTGGTGAAAAAACAAATTAGTGCCCTGACATGGGAGTGACATGACGTAACAGTGACATAACAAAGGGGTGACTTTAATACCAATCAAAGGGGTGACAAGTGTATGTATCAATTACGAAGACGTGATAGAAATACTTTATCAAAGGAGTGACATAATGATTATGAGTGATTAGCACTGATTCCCTCATATAATGCAATTTATAATCGTATATATCCGGACTCACCACTGGCCTCCTATGTATTTTCATTTTTGATTTCGGTTTTTGTGTTCAAAGCAGAACATAAATTCATTTTCAATGGAAACTTAACCTTTTAACCACTAAAAGATATACACATGTTACTGAAGATGGGAACCTCTCTCGAAACAATCATAGCATACTAATTAATTAATATTTTTTTAATTAATAATTTGACTTTCACACCAAAGTTTGTCTCATTCCTAGTGGTTCACTTATATATATATATATATATATATATATATATATATATATATATATATATATATATGTACAAACACACACACACACACACATACATATATATATACACGCACACATAGATATATATGCGTGTGTGTATATTTATATACGTATATATATATTTATATATATATATACTAGCAGAAATACACGTTATTTTCTATCGTCCGGTTCTTTCTATTTCATATGAGTTTGCTATGATTGGAATAGATTGCTTTATGAAGATGCATACCCTGTACGCTTGTTACAGCAATTTAGCTGGAGAAAGTATTGTTGTAATCACACAAATCATAAAATAGCACAATTCTACCTTTTTAAATAGTTGCAGAAACATACACCGAAATAGACAAATATTGAATGTATTCTTAAATTCTGAAATTCATCAGAAAAAAGAAAATACATTCTTCCTGTTCTGTTCGTAATTTTTCTTGTAGTCGATCTCTGTCCATGAAATTGTTTTCTGGTCTGTAAAAGTTTCCAACGTCTATTGCAGTGATGACTCGTGTACGATATTTTTTTCTGTCAGGCACTAAATAGAACTAATTTCTGCTGTTTCCAATTCTGGAAAACGAAACACATAACTGACTATAACACGTACATATTAGGGGAAAAAAAACTACTTAAAAACGAAAGCGTTGAAATTAAATAATGAATAAAAGATATATAAAAAATGAATCGAAACCAAAAATTTGAACAAAAATAGCCTCTGCATCTGAAAATATGGTGATTATTTATTTTTTCTTGGAAGTATCACTTTTTTTTTGTTAAAAATATTCTATGAAATGATGAATTTTTCCTATGCGGAGTGGACAATGCTAGACTGACCGTTGATGATTTTTAATGAAGGAATTCTTTCTTCGCCAGGAAAAATAATTGTGCAAAAACGGAAGCGTTGAAATTGAATTTAGAAAAAGAAATGTTAGGAAGTATTAAAATGAATTGATACTAAAAATTAAATGAAAGTATCCCCTGCTCCAATGAAAAGATAAAATTCTCCCAACGACGTGGAGACGAAAAACGAAAGTATTTACACTGGTTGGTTTTTCTTTAAAAACTATTACTTTTTGTTCAAAATCTCTCTGGTTTAAAATCAATTACTGTTTTTTCGGTAAGAAAAATATCTCGAAATAACTTACGTAGACATAAATCTTGGGCGTAGGAAAGAAAGCAATTATCATGTTTATCATTATAAGTACTCAGTATGTTTTCACACCAAGAGCACCTAGTGCTTTTCACTATAGATTGAGTGATAACAAATTCTTTAAATACTCAAGCACTCTCCTGAGTATTCTAGCTGATTCTAGTAATGTTGTCGTCGGAATAGTTACGATTTTACCTCGAATTCCGAATTCTTCCAACTTCTTTGCAAGGTGTATCGGCACTCACCGGAACATGCCTGTTTTCAGCCGTCATTAATCAGTTTCTCTCTTTAAATGTCCTCTTTGCAACCATGTTTATGGCATCTTATCTACATTTCCTTTTGTTTGTCTCCTCTTAGCCGTCATTAATCAGTTTCTCTCTTTAAATGTCCTCTTTGCAACCATGTTTATGGCATCTTATCTACATTTCCTTTTGTTTGTCTCCTCTTAGCCGTCATTAATCAGTTTCTCTCTTCAAATGTCCTCTTTGCAACCATGTTTATGGCATCTTATCTACATTTCCTTTTTTTTGTCTCCTCTCAGCCATCATTAATCAGTTTCTCTCTTCAAATGTCCTCTTCGCAACCAAGTTTATGGCATCTTATCTACATTTCCTTTTGTTTGTCTCCTGAAATGGCCCCCACGTTTTTTTTTTGTCAAACTTCTGTTCAAACCTGGAGTTGACTATGTTTTTATACTGTAACAAGAACAAGAAAAACAATCCTCACCAAAATTAAGGGAGTGAAAACTTTCCCGACCGTGTTTGGAAATAACGAACAACTGATTGGTAATCGTATCTCTTACCTTTTACTCTTTTATATCAACCAATATTTATGTTAGAAATACATAAGGGTTAATTCCATTCAAATAAATAAATTAACACAATTATAAAGTTAATGTTTCTGTACTGTGATTTGAGATTACTTCAAAGTGAGTGGTAGCCGGCTCTCTTACCGACTGAGCTAAACTGGCAACTTTTACAAATGTACGACCTTTATCTTACAGGTATGCAAAGGTTTATTTCATTCTAATAAACAAATGCATCCATACGACAAAAAATTTTTTTTTAATTATGTTTTTAGTACAAGTGTTGTAGTAATCATCTTCAGTCGGAATAGAAGTTGGAGAGGGTTCTGATCCTGCGGCAGTCAGGCTTGTTCTTTCTTTGGCTTCTCATCTAGGATTTTCCTGGTTTTCTATTTGTCCTCCTGTCAGATCTAGTGTGGGTTTGGACTGTCGACATTAATCTTTAATTATTCTGCTGTGTAATCCCCAAGTCTTTTGATTGCAGATTCAACGCAATCATCATAATTAATAAGTCGTCGTTGTTTTCTTCTTCTTCATCTTCTTCTTCTTCTTCTTCTTCTTCTTCTTCTTCTTCTTCTTCTTCTTCTTCTTCTTCTATCTTTCCTTTTCACAGATAGTAGATGGACATCACCTCTTAAATGCGAGACTTTATGCATTATTATCAACTTCTTTGATATCTTAATTGTAATATCTGTCGATTGAAACTAGGCTCACGTACGAGTATCGGTAAAGCCAGTGTGCAGTTATGAGAAAACCCGAAACCTTACATACTTATACCTAGACCTGACAGTGCTAAAAATACATCTTTGTTTATTATGTCAAAAGGGTCTTCATCATACACTTTCTTCCAACAAAGTTGCCTTGTGGATTGTCGGATTGATCTGAAATTTGGTACTGGAGACTTTAGGATTAAAGCCCATCGAACAACGCTGGCTACGACTCCAGCCGTTCCTGCTTAGAAAACTGACCGCCCACTATGCAGAGACTCTAAAACAGTCTGAACCGGCTCTAAGTGCGTTAAAAATATTTGAATGTAGAGAGATTATTCAAAAATATGTCCTTCAAAATTTATCGTATGTGACTGCGGAAATTGACTTAATACAAATCAGTTGACTCTGCCTCTTTGAAATAAATGCAACTGATACTATATAATGAAATGTTTCTTTAACTCAGATAATTTTGTTGTGAATAAAATTTAAAGGAAGGGGAGTGGATGGAAGAAGCGTAGTGAATACCTATCCCCGGGCCCCATTTGGCAAGGGGGTCTGCACCGTTTGCTGTTTTTTTTCCTATGGAGTTGCCTTAAAGATGGCCAGATTTAGCTGAAATTCGGTACCGGAGACTATTCGACCGAGGCGAAACTTTTGAATACGTCGAACTATTAAAAATACCATATGCTGGCAGGAGCTTCAACTGTTCCTGCTTAGGTTACAATTATCATATTAAAAATTATCAACAGAGTCCCTTTAGAAAGAATCAACACGCAAGCCCGTAAGTAGTCCCCAGTGACGTCACTCCGCATGGGCCCTGAAAGTAGTCCCTCCTCTATAAAGAGCGACGTTTCCACCGAACTCCCTCTTCTTTTTCTTACCCCTTCTTTCTGAGGTCCTCGAAAAGGTCACGTTGCTCTCAGGAGTACGTTACGCCGTGGTTCGTATCGCTGAACTGTCGCACACAAATACGCAGTCATAGGCTACACCGGTGCTCACATGGAAAAGGACGTGGGTTCGAATCCCAGGCGGGACGAATTTCTTCCCCAATACCGTAAATAATTCGGTCAGAGTAAAATTTAGTTCCTGAACTGTCCTTCCTTATTCACGTTGTCGGATACTAATATCCATTACTTAACGCTCTAAATCATGTAAGAACTGCTGAAAACGAATAAAACATTCATTTACATCGAGATACAGATTCGGTTGTTGATCTGTCTTGGTTAAAATCCTCACAGTTGCCAATTGTTCCAAATTGCTATGTGCATGGGTGTCCGCTGGGGGTGCAAAAGGGGCATTTGCCCTCCCCTGAAACAGGCTTCCTTTACAAGGTGAGTCGGTTCGAAAGTTGGAACCTTATAGAAGCCCGTATATCTAGGGGTCACTATTAACAGTGATAGCTTGGAACGAGTCAGTTAGGCACTCTAGTCCTTTACCTGATAACCAACAATTAGATATATCCCCCCCCCATTTATCCTCTCCCCCCTCCCCGGAAGAGTGATCGTGGAAACCCATAGCCGTGTGGCATCTAATTGTATGACCATCTTCTTTCTTCTTCACTAGGGGCCCATTCTAACCAAATTTAATATTATGGAGAATATTCACGTCTCCATTACATAAAAGGCTATTAGATAACTGGGAGATAGAAATATTTCTCCTTGGTTATGAAATAGAATAATTATCTAAAAGGTTACAATCATTAATACAATTAATTGATCACATGCTATGGCTTGCCCGAGCCATTAATTGAACATGTGCTCGGGTTGCTTCCATTGTAAGAGGAGTAGTTAGCCAGCTAATCTCACAGACTATTGCTTGCAATTGCAGTTAGTTCGACCTTCCTTGGATACACCAGACCTATGGTACTATTCTAAGTTAAGCTTTGTAGATGAAAATGACGATTCAAAAGTGAAGCAAAAAAACTCAAGAAATAGGCGTTACATCTCATTTTATTTTATTTTTATCATTATTATTATTATTATTATTATTATTATTATTATTATTATTATTATTATTATTATTCAGTTCGATGCATTTCGACGGGGGTCAGTCATCTTTTTCAGACAAAAAATGTTTGCAGCGGTTTCATAGAGAAAAATATGATGTTTATACTTCGTTGCTGAAGAGGAGAATGGGAAAATTTCTGTTTGGTTGTTTTACACTGATACAAATACCTCTGTTCCTGCACTTTACCGATCAAACTGATTTTTCTAAGATTGGAGAAAGTAGATCACTACATCTACCTAGGACAGGGAATCTCCATGGAATCCTCTAAAAGGAGAAGAAATAAAGCGAAGAATCACCCTAGGATGGTAAGCCTTCGATAGATCAAGCTCAACCTTCAAGAACAAGAAGATCCCATTTGTCCTAAGAAGAAGGGTATACAACCAGCGCATCCTCCCGATAGTCACTTATGGAGCTGAAACATGGAACCTAACTGACCTGCAGACTGAGAAACATACAACGTGCACATGAAAGAATCATGCTCAACTGGAGAGATCACAAGACAGCACAGTATATTAGGGAGAAAGCAGAAGTCCAAAACTTCATAGAATCCATTAGAAAACACAAATGGTAATGGGCAGGTCATGTTGCAAGAATGGCAGACAATAGATGGACATCACAACTCACAACATGGATCACCAGAGATCATATGCGAAACTGAGGCCAACAGAATACAAGATGGAGAGACGAACTAGACAAGTTCAGAAAGTATTGGCTCCGCAACACCCACGTGAAAGAGAAGTGCGTCGAATCCTAGGGAAGGTCTATTTCTAACGATGGATGTTAAAAGAATGATGATGATGATTAATGTTTAACAAGTTTTTTTTTTCATCCCATCTTTTAGAAACCGATTCCAAGATTCCTTTCAGTTTTCAAGTTGGTCTGGCTTTTGGGAAATTTTTTTTTCATATATATAATTTTTCACTTATTTTATAAACGATACAAAAGTTGTAGTAATCATCTTCCGTCGGAATAGGATTTCGAGTGGAATTGACACTGCAGCAGCCAATCTTGTTGGGCCATCTTTTTGTCATTCCCAGTGTTGCAATTGATAGAATCATAGTACAAACGACCAGTTCAAAACATTCGAGATCTGATGGGAAATTTATAAAAAAAATTTGATGTCATTTATCACTACTTCCGAGTTGAAATATATATATATATAAGAAGAAATTAACTGGGTAGCAAATCAAACATCCAACCATGTAAATGAATAAAGAAATGAGCGCCTCATGGGACTCGAACTCGTGTCCACCAGGAAGCAGTCTCAACCGACAGAGAAATTCCGGGCCGTATACTCTTGTGTGACTGTTGTTCGTGATTTGAGCCCAAAAACGAGATCCAAAAGTTCAAAGAGGAGTCCACTATAAAGTTTAGACGCCATGTTTGCCAGATCACGCAACTCGTAAGATAAAAGATAATTTTAGGTGAGAACAAAAACCTTTCCAAGTTTCACGTAAACCTGACAAAAGAAATCAACAAAGAAACAGCATTGAAAATCGATTTTAAAACATAATTTTCAAACTCAGTTATTGGCAGGTCACGTGACCTTGTGTAGGAGATTTTCTTGGTAAGAAACATCTTATCAAGACGCCCTGTTCTACAGAGTTTAGAGTAAATCTGACTTGAAACAACTGAGAAACAATACAGGGAACGACTGACTGCCAGAGTCCTCCCTAGAGTTGCCTCTAGAAAAACAGTGCTCTTACGAAGCCGTCTTTGCTCAGGCTTCACAAGTTTCTCTGCTACAGCTAGTTATTCAAGGCTTGCGGTAGATGAAACAGATTTAGAGGCGACAAGCACCCCAAGTGACATCACTCACAACAAGTGCTATTTACCTATAGCTAGAGATGGCAAAGAGATGGGTTCGTACCTTTCCTAAGAGTGTTAGCAGGAATCGAACTTAGATCAGAGTTCAAACTCGGCTAGCCGACTCCATTTTCCATTTTAATAACTTTTCGGCCACCGATACACCTTCAGGATGATGATGAATATTTTTATTTTCTGCAAATTGTTCTAAAAGCAAATATTTTCCTGAACCACTCGGGAACCATTTTCAACTAAAAAGCACTCAGAGAGGGCATGCCTCTGCCAACGCCATTGCTGAGGGGATAATTGTGCATAGATCCCCCCCCCCCAATTCAATCAGTTCTTCCATAACATATTGCCCACCTTTCCACAGTTCCGAATGTCATTGAAATGCTTTGAAAACTTTTAGTGATGGCGTATGAAAGGTTTGGACTTATTGGATCAGCTCCAAATTTTGACCACTTCTCTCTTTCTTCATTGTCCACCCCACTCTTCCGTAAAGTTTCACTGAAAAAGATTTGATACTTTCGGAGATATCGTGTGGACAGGTAGACGGAAAGTCGGATAGACGCGACCAAATATATATACATATATCTTCAACTTCGTCGGCAAGGGTAAAAATCTGACAAATGAATTTTGACTTGTCGGTAATCAGGTTAGAATAACAATACCATTGATTCCTTTTTGTTTACCTTGTTATTCTTCTATTTCTCTGCAGACTCTACTTCCAGGATCTGATTTTTTTTGATCGGATACCAGTTCTTTGGATTATCCAGTCTGCAACAAAAGCCGAAGAAGCAGAATCTATTTCTTCGATGGCATTCATCCATCGAACGTTTTAAAGATGGGAAGAGAAAAATGAAACAAAAGACGCGGACGTACTCAATATTTTTAGAAATTGCTAGTTTATGCGAGTGTAACGCTACATTCGTTTATTTATTTTTCCTTTATCAGATCGATTTCCGAGTGGGGATCTTATCGATTCGGTGCACAAATCGATGGGAGAGGAGAAGATAAGTTTTCAATGAATTGATTTGTCCTTATGGCAATAGACAGATCAGTATCACAGAAAGACGATTGAAAGTTTTCATAAACTGATTCGATATTCATTAATAATTCGTTCATACGAACACAACAAAGGTAGAACAGTTACATTCGTTGACGATAATTCCCAGTCCACCGGATTAATCAAAAGTTGATGAAGTTGTATAAAAAGAGCAAGACAGGCAGCTGCGAGGTCAAACTCCAATTCGACTCCTATTCTAACAGAAGATGATTTCTGCAACTTTTGTATTGTATCGATAACAAATGAAAATACACACACATATATATATATATATATATATATATATATATATATAATTATTATATATATGTATATATATATATATATATATATATAATTATTATACATATATATATATATATATGTATGTATTGTCCACCCTTCCAGATTTCCAAATGTCACCGAAATGCATTGGGAACTTTCGGTGATAGTGTATGAGCAGTAATAGACGTATACAAAAAAAAGAAGAAAAAACGGAAAAATATCTCTCAAAAAACAAAAAATCCTGGATCCGCTCCAAATTTTGACCTCCTGTGTAAATTTAGTATTGATTCATTAGAATGAAATAAGCCCTAACGTATCTAAAGGATAAATGTTTGTTGATTCCTAAAACTATTCAATCCAGCTCTGTCTGTAAAACTGCATCAAGGCAATCAGCTGGCTATGCTCTTACATATCGGTTTGAGCCCCTTATTTTGGTGAAGGTTGTTCTTGTTCTTGTTACCGAAGGAAAACAACGTGAACTCCAGACTCTGTACTGCAACGGATTTCAAGGAATCCTTTCATCATCAGGTTTGGATTCTGGGAAATCTTTTAGTTGATCAGGATTTCATTTTAGATTTTGGCATGTGAAGGCTTCCATATTCTTTAAAAAAAATATAATTTGCATAACTTAATGCAAATTTACAATAAAAACAAGATATATGCGTAATGGAAGCCACACCAGGCTGAACTTTGCACTTATTTGATGTATACACTCGATTGACACGTTGATGTGCGCTGCTTCTTCGATTTTCATGTTTCCAATAGCGTTCCCTGTCTACAATACGCATTTCTTCTCAGAAAGGAGGTGTTCGCCTTATTGTTTAATTCCAAATATAGTCAGCCATCCCAGATCTTTCTATCTTGCCTTTAATTGAGGCTTTTTTATGCTCGATAGGTCTCAAAACTATAGACAGTATCTTATTTAAATCTTTATTTTAATTTTCGTATCAGTTTTGCAGGGGATGCAGAGTAGCCTAACGGTTAACAGCAAGGAGAACGGAATTGGTGAACCGAGTAATTCAAACTCCAGCATGGGCTGTTTGCATTCACTTCACACAAATTACCTAAGGAGAGGAATTAATTCATTTCTCCCCCTGTTGAATATGTAAATTAGGTAACCAGTCAGAACCGCTTACAGTAACAGCGGCGATTGCTATGAATGCTGGTGACTGTTATTATTGCTTTCGGTCATCAAGCCACGAGTTGAACATAGTGATTCTTACACTGGCGAACACGAGACACCCGCCCCAGATATGAGTAAATAGAGAGGCAATTGGAGCCCTTTAGCACTGTGAAGCAGTCCATCATGGGCGTCAGGCTAGCACCGCAACCCCGTAAAAAATACAACTGCTGCAAATAATGATTGGGTCACCAACGGATCGTTCGAGACGCAGAGTCGAAATTATTGCATCTTGTGTCGGGAGCAACTAAATCTGAGAGTCAGACTGGCATGCAATCGTTGTCTGCAATTTATAGCAAGGAAGCTTCGTATTTACAAGCCGTGTTGCCAACTGAAAGAAAAGAATTCCTGCCAGTTTGATAGCCAAAAAGCACCAAAAAGCAGTAAACGGAAAAATGTACAACAAAAAATAACAACAAAAAAAAAAAACCCGCTTGAAATGGCTAAAACACCAAAAAGATGGTTAAAACGGTCAGAAACACACCAAAATGTTCTAGCACACCTGCGCTAATTAAACGTTTACTTGGTTTTTTTTTTGGCTCTTCCATAACATGGAACCCGCTGGATTTAGCTCTAAATTGGCAACACTGTTTACGAGACAAAAACTGAAGCCCCAAATTATAATTCTTACCATGGTAGCGAACATCCTAACCTCCATGGTCGCTATTTCCATCTTCATCAACGTAGGCCGTATTAGTCTTTTGGCCATGTCGATTGTTCATTCAATTTCTTGTTCACTTCTTTCCACCCTGTCGAACCCCACACCCACCCCGACCCCAGTCCATTTACCTACATACCCGGGTCTCTTTGCATAGCGCTATCTTCGATCATCCAATTGATACCAGAAGATAGATTTGCGAACGGGAAATGTTCTTGGGGAACGTTGAATGATTCATGACGTTGTTAATCGATAGACGTGATTGGAATCAACGCAACGTCCACAAGAGATAAGGTCTCTCCTCGCCGAGCTAAGCTGGGGGAGAAAAACGAGATAGACATGGAGAGTGAGTGACAAGACTTCTGCGAGGCTGGAAGGTTTTCTTTTTCTTTCTTCTACCCGTCTTCTTCGACTAATTCTGTTTTATGATCTGTAATACCCCCAGAGTATTCTTCTCTTGCTGCCTCCATGGAATGAGATCCTGTGCGTCAGAATCATTCGACGTATCCGATTTGGGTATTTCGGATTAAAAAATACCCGCTCCTAAGAATGTAGTATATTTCAGGTTTAATTGGCATGACTTCAAATTAATGTTGTAACAAGCCGAGGAGGTGAATAACAAGTCCATGTCGAAAAAAAAATTGTAAGTGTATTCATGATAATAAAAATATTAATAATAATAATTATAATAATAAGCCCGTGCGTTTCTGTACGATAAATTTCCGTTTATAACAATGACTTATCAATTTAGATTAGTCAGTAAGACAGCCACTTAGTGATCAAATCACGGTCGGGAAATTTGGATTTTGCATTCAAGCTTACACCCCTGATTTTGGTGAGGATTGTTCTTGTACTTGTTACGGCTGCTCCCATGTCTTGTGACGCAGTAATTTGGTCTTTATTTCTCGAAAGATCCAAGAAAATCCAATCATTGATCGTAGCAATTTTGGGTTTTTACGGTATCATGGTGCTAGCCCAACGCCCACGATATACTGCCCTACAGGGCTAAAGGACTATCAATGACCATACACTAAAAAAGAAAAACGATTTTTATCGATTGAAGTTGTGGTTTTCAAAATCCAAGTAAGAATCCAAATAAAAATGTTTACTTCTGTCTGTTAAAACTGGTGTCCGAACTACCAGAATATATTCTCCTGTATATACTGTACTGTCTTGTGGTCTCCCCAGGTGAGGTTGAGCATGATTCTTCCACGTGCACGTTACATGCATCTCAGTGTGCCGACCAGTCTCTTGGTTAGTTCCCATGTTGCGCCTCCATAGGTGACTATCGGGAGGACTTTGCCCAAAGGCTTACCATTCGAGAGTGATTCTTCGCTCGGTTCCTTTTTCTTTTAGTGGGTCTCTTTGAGATTCGTTGTCTCAAGAAGACGTGGTGGTCTACTTTGTCGAGTTCAGTCTCTTCGATTTTGATTTCGTGTTCTTATTTCCGACGTGATTGTTGCACTTGATCTTCGTCTTGCTGAATATATAGTTTTTCTTTTTCACAAAAATTGAAAATATAGTTTATCTTTTTTACGAAAACTGAAAATGTACTTTTTCTCTTCTACAAAAATAGTTTCGGGTCATTGAATTAGGTTTGGTCAAATTCCTTTCCTTTGAACCGTCTGATTTGGTCGGACCCATTAGGAATTGAATCCCTTCCAGTATAGCTCTCGTTGGAATATGAAAACCACTCCACCACGCCATGGTACTTATTCACGGAGAGACTCATTTATATATCGGTATAATGTTTTATTCATTATACATTACGAAATGTAATCTTCTTAGGTCGAAATAAAAATAGGAGTGGCGTTTGACCCTCAACAACCTGACTAGTCTTTCTTTTCAGTCTCGTATACTATACTAATGTAGAAAGTTTCTCACGAGGTACCTCCTCTCAACTAGTCTCGTTGCATACCAAGCTAGCGTTGGTAAAAAAATCAATTACAGATGCTTAGCCGTGGAGCAATTTGTAGCAAGCAAGACTCTCAGACTTTTCATACAACCGGGAGTGCTCCAAAATAGTGGCCTTGCCTCCGACAGAGCAAAGCTTGCTGAATATCCATGATGGATAAATCACTGCAAAACGATTATTTGCAAGCTAGTCTCACCGACAATTAATATCGATGAATTAGATCCTCGATAGATGTCCCACACATGTAGCCTTGTGCCAGACTATGGTGAATTATCAGTGAAATCGCCTTGTTAGTCGCAGGACTCAACTGTGACAAAATACAGCAGAACGAAGGAAGGAAATGGTGCATAACAACTCCAGGTGCTAAAAGGGAATTAGGAATACCCATTATTTATTTGAATATGTTGCGTGAGCGTCCGTCTGCTCTAAGGATTAAATATATCTCTGATTACCTTGAACATTTGGAGCCAAGATTTAATGTGACAAGAAATGAGATGTGTAAGTAAATTGTTTGATATTCCCACAGTACGAATTTGAAACATTCAATTAGGCCTCTATGGTTATGATAGAATAAGAAAAGTGTGATGATGATAATAATAATAATAATAATAATGATAATAATTGTTATTATTATTATTATTATTATTATTATTATTATTATTATTATTATTATTATTTATTTGCAATCTCACACCGGTTGCCTGGTGGTTACTGCTGGAGGTTGAATGACAGCAAGTCTTCTCAAGTCTCCAGCCCTCCTCTCCATAATGTCATGGACCACAGCAATACTGTTGTTTACAGTTGCATACCAGTTGCTGAAGGCTGAGTGACAGTAAATCTCCTCAGGTCTTCAGCACACATTTCTTCTCTCCCTCGCCTATCACGCCAGTGCTGTGGTTGACATATCCGCTTCCATTTTCCTTCCACTGCAAGCATTTAGTATCTAAGACCATATAACTCTAGCATTTTCCTCAGTATCCATGTGGTTCCTAGCAGTGCTTTGGTCTGTAAAGTTGTTGTTGTTGTTGTTATTATTATTATTATTATTATTATTATTATTATTATTATTATTATGCTCAGTAGTATTCTTTCATTTATCCCAAAAGGGGGTCAAAATACAGGAGGCTACACAAGAAACAGTACATAGTTGTATAACAGACAAAATATTCATGCGGACAGTGCTTTGCAAAGGATGTACGCGGTGCCTGTAAGGACAATTTTCTCGAAGATGCTTGGCTATCCTGGTATTATGCATTTGCACACCATTTGCCAGGTAGTCACAGCTGGAGGTGACAATAAGTCTCCTCAGGTCTCCAGCCCTCCTCTCCACACTCTCATAGTCCATGGCAGTCCTGTGGCTTACAGTTTCACCCCAGTTGCCTGGTGGTTATCACTGAAAGCTGAGTGATAGTAAGTCTCTCTCTCTCACAGGTCTTCAGCCGTCCCCTCATATCTCCCTCACCAATTACAGCAGCGCTTTGTCTCACCCCTCCACCAGCATTTGTGGTGTTTTTTTGTTTGTTTTTTTTTGTTGTTTATTTTTTCTCTTTTAAATCTCCTCCTCTCTTCTCTCTATTAAGTCAGTGCTAACAGCCGGTGTCGTAAATTTCATATTTTTAGCACTTTCCTCAGTATTCGCGCAGTCCCCAGCAGTGCTGTGGCCTTTATATTCTCAATCCGTCCTTTTATCTCAAGTTCTCCCAATCTTGCTTTCAGTGTCTTTGGTTCCGATCGCACCCACTATTACTGGTATTACCCTGATTTTCATGTTCTACACCTCCTTCAGTTCTCTTGACAGATCCTGTTATTTTTCCAGCTTTTCACTCTCTTTCCTATTTACTCTGTGGTCTGCAGGCACGGTCACGTCTATTATTTGTTAGGGTTCTCCTCTACCTGTCCACAAATACTTGGCCCAGTCTTGTGTACTTTCATAGGCGCCCGGGGTCGATATTAGAGTCCACGATATAATTTGTATATCAATTCTCACTTAGACTTTCTGACAACTTGAAAGATTATCCCAATCTGTATTTTTTTTCAGATAACTAGACTGCTAAGGCCCTGCTTAAGCGGATCACGTGATTGCAGCGGCGACAGGGGTAGGTCTTCAAGATCAGGTAAAGGCCAGGATTTTGAAAGCTGATTTTCAATGTTGGTTTGTCCACCATACTTGTGGGATCGGCACAACACAACCATGCTATTTCGATTTCCATCTCATTCATTCTTTTACCTAACAAAACCAAGCTTAAAAATGTTTCTAACATGCTAGTGCCAGTATTCTCCAACTTATTTGAACAACAACAACAACATTAATCCTAATCCTAATATGATCCCAAACACGACAAGATCCCAAAAATATGATCTCAAACATGGCATAACCCCAAAGACATGATCCTCAATACGGCATGATCCCAAACACGGCACGTTCCCAACACGACATGACCCCAAAGACTTGATCCCAAAGACTTGATCCCAAATAGATCATGAACCCACCAGCTTGTAATTAGTAAAACTAGTCGCGTTCAACAGAGTGAACATGAAATAGTTGTGTTAGTTAAAATCTTCCGATCATCACTTTTATACAGGAACAGTGAACATCGACCTGTGAAAAGTAAGTAAACGAATATATATTATGTTTTGAAATCCGTTCTTGCGATTGTTTATCTTCAATATTTCTACCGTCGCTGTGTATCCAAATCGTTACGCGATTCTGAAGTGCTATGAATATGCTTTATCGCTTAATGAATACTTTGAATCACGAGTTATTCTGGTCCACATGTAATCTAGAGAGTGCAGTTTTGTTCAATGAACACTAGTCTTCACATATCACCATGAAGAGAGAACTGCTAGGCTCAAATCAAGATCGTGGTGGCCCAAAAATAAGTCCATCTCTCCCAATCTATATATTAGGGATATTTTGATTTATTAACAAACGAATTCTCTGTACAAGTGCGTCATTTTACCGAAAGACTGTATCTTCTATTAGTTCTAATCGTGTAAGTCCAGTGATAAAGTCATAAAGATACAGTTTACTTTCTCTTCAATTGAAGTCATAGGCCAATCCTAATTTTGCAATTTGCAAATTAAAATAATAAACAAACAGTAATAATGGGTTCATTTATTGCTAAGCTACCATACGATACGTACATTCGCTAGGGAAATATTTCTAATTTATAAACAAATTTTAGGAGGAAACTGTCTAGGTGCACCATATTACCGAAACACTATGTTTCCTTATAATCTGATCAATAAACAATTGTTTGTAAATTAATCGCTGAGCTAACATGAAAAATGCTTCTTGATGCTTTTAACAGATAGTTTTTTTATCATGTTTATAAGTCAAGTCATTAAAATCTAAAAGTTCATAATGACTTTCTATGAAAAAGGGAAGATGAGGCTGGGGTTGAGATGCACTGAGAATTGAACCGGATATGAACTGTATAAACAAATGGTATCAGCACAAATCAGAGTCCACCTTAGAAAGTAAAAATAGGAATATACTCTGGTACTTTGAGATCCAGACCAACCATCCCATCCCATCCAAGCAAGAAGACCAAATCTGATTTTTATGAACAAGGGAAAATATCCGCCAAACCGTTGAAGTGGCTGACCAACTTCAGCTGGTCTTCGAATATTGATTCTATCAGAATTGTTGCTTCCATTATAATTCTATTTTACTCTTTAAGAATTCACTAAACTTGAAACATAAATAGATAATTATAGGTCCTTAAATAAAATTGATTTCTCACAGTTTATTTTATTTCATTTTCCAAATACTGCACTAATTTACATATATAAAATCATTTTAATCAATAACATTTTTGTGAATTGCATCATTTATTCCTATTCATGTCTTTCCTAAGTGCGAAATGAACTGTAGAGACCACCCAAACTCAGTGCACAAAAATCGTGCAAAAATAGGCACCACTGATTTTCCTCCGAAATCGTAACCGAAAATATTTAAAAATCAAATATTGGGAATATTAACGAATATCTGATCAATCACAAGCTAGCATTTAGCAAGCATCTGAGAGCCTGGAAAAATATAAATCAATGACAGACGATTTCGTCAGTCAGTCGCGATCTTCCTTGTCCTGGGCCAACGTCACATTTACCAGCGCCCGGAATTCTCGCTTTAACAGTAAGCAAGTAAGAGGACATACATACATATTCATACGCTTGCATAACACACGTTTACTCACAAAACATCAACGAACTGAGAGTAACTTTTCCCTCACTAAATCCTCTTTTACATTTCATACGCTTACAAGCATGCCCAACACGCGTATTTGCGACTATAAGCACACACACAATCTTACAAACAAAGGATTTATTTACCTTCCTACATTCATACAGACATCTATGTACATAATCCACACAGACAAACTATCCTTTTTTGTTGTTATTGTTGAATAAAGAATTAATTATATTCAGTTCTTTGACCAAGATTTATTTGAACACGCCTTGGAATTAAATTTTGTATGTTGTTATACGTAACCCATACAGTTAGGGCGCTTCCAGTTCATGTGATGTCGAGTGAAAAAAATCCATTTTTGCTGTTAGGCTGGAAAAAGTGGCAACTTCTAGCGACTTCAGAAGTCAGCGCCACCTATCCCATGTTCATCCATGTTCTTCGGTCAAGCTACTATCATAGACTAACATTCAGCACCCAGAGTCCAGCCGTTTAGCTGGCCGGCCATAAGATGCATACAACGAACCAATTATACAATCGCTGCGGTTATCTGAACATATAAGACATGTATTCAAATTTCTTCACTGTATATTTTTCGTCTTGATTTTATTGATTAATTAACCTTCCTATTACGACGACAATGATGGGTAAATACTAGTACTAATATAATGTATTTAGCGCCACAAATCTACCAATCTTAATTCTTCTCCATTCGATTTTAAGCTAAGATTAGTGTATAATAAGACAACAAACGACTTTAAAAAGTCATGCTCAACCTCACATGGAGAGATTACAAGTCAGCACAATATATGTCAGGGAGAAAACAGGAATCTGAGAAAACTCAAATGGCAATGGGCTGGTTATGTTGCAAGAATGGCTGACAACCGATGGACATCACGACTCACAACTGACCTTCCCGTAGAATTCGGCACACCTCTCTATCGTTGGCACCGCAGAGTCAATAATTTCTGAATTTTTCTAGTTCGTCTCTCCATCTTGTATTCCGCCAGCTACAGTTGTGGATGTGATGTCTGGGGATCCCTGTTGTGAGTCGTGATGTCCATCGGTTTTCTGCCATTCTTGCAACATAACCAGCCCATTGCCATTTGAGTTTTCTCGGACTCCTGATTTCTCCGTGATATATATATATATACATATATATAACCAATTGCTCTGTTGGCACGTCACCGTGAATATTATGATGAAAGTAAAAGCTAGTCAAAGTCAACTGCCATTCTAAAGGAAATTATGAATCACTGTCGCCCAAATTCAAAAGTTAGAAAAGGGGATGATCAATGAATAAGTCACTTCTATCACCTTTTGTTGGGTTGTGATCACTAAAAAAAGGTTTGAATTTTTTAAAAAAAGTGGATGCAAATGTTAGAAAAGGGGGGAGTATTTTCCCTACTCATTGAAAGGAGTTTATGTATAAACTTCCAATTTTTCTACTCTGAGCGGGAAGGGGTAGGTGAAGTCTGGATAGAGAGATGGATATATATGTCAGAACACATGAATAAATCGAACCCAGCAACAGTGTTTAAAGCGGTATGTTGTAGGTAGTGGTGATAATAAAAATACGATTTGGTTTACGAAGGTCACTGCATCGTAACTTCGATGCTTTTCTGTCTCTATTGATTATCGATATATACTAAATTTAACTTAGGACCACAATACTAACGGAGAGGAAATGGGGCTTGGAAGATTGTGTTCCATCAATCTTCCAATTAGAGATGGCCTGCCTGCTTTGAAAATTTACATCCAAAATCCTAGCTTTCTCTTGGTTCGAACACTGAACATTTGAGCTGGTGGGAAATCTGTGACTGTCAAACCATCGAGCTTACCTGTTTATACTCACTAAGGATATTTATTAATACTTGCTCAGTGTGAGATCGAATTCACAACAATTGCGAATTATTCTACGATTTTTGATTGCTAACTATGGAGCCACGACAAGCTTCTCGCTAAAATATTTACAAAACATAACTTAGAGTATGGAGTGCCAATTGAAGCTAAAACTTACAACTAAGTGGCAATGGTTTGCAAAACTAACGTCTCCTCTAATTAATCTTGTTTTCAATATTTTATAGGATTAATTTAGTCTTGCATGAGTAAAAAGAGAAGTTCGAACTTAACACTAGTAATGGTGTGCAAAACTGACTTGATAACCACTGCTCTATGATGCGATGCTCATCTCAGATCATCAGAAACAAAAACTGTCTATAGGTTTCTTGAGTTTTTTAGTGAGACCGACTGGATAACTCTCTATGTGTCAGGTGTACAGGCCCGCACCAATGGAGCTAGAAAGCAGAAAATTAAAACACCTACTCTTAGTTTTGTATAGAAAAATTTTTTTTTGTTTTTTGAAAAAACAAACAAACAAACAAAAAACCAGCCCTCAATTGGTTTTTAGTGTGTGTGTATGGGGGGTTCAGTTTACAATGTAAGTTTATGCTAAATTGTTTCATTAGTTCGTATCCACCTGTTTTCTCTTTCTTGGAAATCGGACTTCTTTGGTGATCGACGCCGAATAAAAGGCGAGAAAAGTAACCCATTCATTTTCCAAATTTTTTCTCAATTGATCATCCCAATCACAGAATGCTGCCAAAAGATGGTGGTCACGTGACGTTCTCTATCGAGTGACTAACCAGGACTGCTATCATTGTTTTCAATATTTACTAAGCTCAACTTGGTCTGGCACAGAGCCAAAAGAAAATATTTCAAATACGTAGTCATAGTCGGATCATATCATGACTGCACCATTAAAATAATTTTCAAGCTAGATCATCAATGAACTTCTGTGAATGTTGTTGTCGGCGATAAGACTCGGGACGAGTCTATGATAATCATCGACACTGGATTGGTGAACCATTTGGCAAAAAAGCATTTACTCTCGTTCCCCGTATGTACATGAAAGAATTGTGAACTCAGACCAATCGTAACCATCAAAGATGGTGGACGGTTCTATTCGTTTTTTTTTTCTCAGTATTTGCGAGTGTTTTGTTTGTGTTGTGTGCTTGTTTATATTTTTCATATTCCAGCCTCCTAGCCATACTGTTTTGTCTACAGACTTGAAAATTGGCACCACTGACCCACTAGACCTTTAGAGTCTCCAGAATCTTGATGTTTTCAGATGTTTTTATATGTTTTCTGGTGGAAAACGCCAGTGATGTCATAAATAGAATTATTCTTACCATATCTATCCTTTGATGGATTTTTTTTACATGAATCCAAATTTTGACACTTCGGTTGTTCATTTATTGACTGCGATGGCGACTCTTCTTTCTAGTTCATTGCGTATGTAAATACAAGGACAAATTTAATTATTCTTCAAGTTTTTTCTTCTGATTTTATCAAACTAATACATAAACCCTTACTTTAGTTAGGGTCTCAGACTAGTTCGTTTCGAGTTGTGAGTACAATTCTCACTGGGTAACCCAGATAGAGTGAAGCGCCTGTTGTAGTGTGATGGCTCGTAATCTTGTCCCGCAGAACGATTTGCAAAAGTAGTAATTTCGATTCTAATTAGGTGCTCCATACTTGTGGCCTTGAGCCGCACAAAGCTAAGTTTAATGAAACCTCTAGCGTCTTGTCGTGTTGCGATGGTTGGCAAGATCATCCCGTTGACCAGTTTACAAGTGAAATGACTTCCATCTTAGCAAGGTACTCCACATTTGTGACCTTGTGCCAGACAAACTTTAGCTAAGCTTAGTGTATATCTATAACACATATAGTCAATTCAAGATGCTTTACATTTAGGCTTCCAATGCAAAGCACCAGAATTGTTATCTTTCCCGTTCAAAAATGACTAACTGTCTGGCAGCAGGGTTTGTGGGTTTTTTTTCAGGTTTAGTATTTTTAGGATTAGTATTAGGGTTATTATCGTCTGCTTCTTTGACTTCAAATTCGTCATCAACGTCAATAAATATGGTGCAATTTGATGGAGAAATCCTCTATAAGATTTTCAAGATTCGTAAAGTAATCCCTCTTTGTGAGCTAAAATAATCCTTTACCCTCCAAAGTGTCTTTTCTCTGTGATCAAGACAGAAATGTTTCAACATTCTATTCATTATTTGATGAACTAAAATGCTACCGTCCAAAATGACGGAGTTATTTATGTATGGATCGGCACTAAGGAGCCTAAACCTATTTCATTGAGTAATTTATTTTTGATGAAGATCCTAATTTCAGGTTTTTGTTAAGTCTCAACTAATCTTAAGCTGTTTCAATGTGTAATGATCAGACATGAAGTCTTGGGAGTTTTATAGCGTAATTTTCATTGTGTCATAAATTCAACCAATGTGATCATCCTCCTTTGAGTGCAAACATACAAACAAATGAATAGACAGAAGAATTTTCGTATAAGCTCATTATATAGTTAGATTATTAGGACCAGTGTTCTCAAATTACTTGTTTCATTATTTATGTTTTGGCCGGTTGATTCTCTGTCCTTCCTCAGAAGTGCACCGCAAAAAATTATAAGTTACTGAGTGTTTTGTTGATACTGAACTTGGAATAGCAACACATTTTTCCATGTTGCATTCCTTGTTTTGTTCTACATCGAAACAGAATAACAAATACAAGGAATGTTCGGAGAGTATCCAGGGATTTGATATTAACAAAACAAAAAAAAAGATAGTATGTCCGACGGAACGGCGCCTTAATTCTCTTCCAAATGTTCTCCTTGGAATTCGACGTACTTGTCCCAGCACGTCATCCAATTTTCAAAAAAGTCTACAAAATACTTTTTTCGGGATCGGTATCAGATTCCTCTTTCCGTTCTCCCTAATCCTGTCCACGGTCTGGGATAACTTTGACAGAAGTCACTTGGAGCTAAATCCGGGTCGTATGGGAGCTGGGAGATGTGGGCAATGCAATGCTTAGACAAAGATCCCAGTATGATGTGAAGTACGCACAGACTTAGTCACTGTGAATACAACGATACACATATTTACTCACTGGCTTTTCATTGCCGATCAAGTAACCCCACAGGAGAATGTCTCTTCAAGTGTGCGTTATAAAGTCTCCTCTCATTGGTTGCCAATTTACATCAAGAATGCGCAACCGGTTCTCGGAATATCAAAAATGGCTGGATACCTTCCAAATAGACCTCGTGTAAGACTCTATGAAGAGCTTAAGATCTATAGACCAGGATACACAAGAAAGAAAAACTGAAGTGAGCGATGAAGTACAGTACTGGGGGTTGGTCGCGATGCGTAGAACTTGGATCTGAGCCATCAGGAAAGGTCAGGACAAGCTGACCCGGTGAGACAAAAATTACTTCGGGGGTTTGGACCAATAAGCCAACAAAAGCTACAGACTGGCTCTGTCGTCGGACAGAACACAACGTCTAGAATTATTTCAGACGCGTTTTCTTGCAATAACCTATCAATTCAATAACAAATTTACAAAAAAATAAAAATAAAAAGATGAAGAAAAAAAGACTATTCCTAAGTAACATGTACAAAAAGTTATATTCATGACGTCGAAGCTGTTATCTCTGAGCCAGGGAAAGTAAAAAGGTTTGATCTTGGAAAGAGAAATAGTGAGAAGGAAGAAAAACAAAAACAAAAAACAAAACAAAAAGAGAATTATTTTCTTTCCCCATTCTTTTTTCTAAACGCACAAGAAGCTAACTAGACACATTGAATAGCAACAAAGCCGTCGTATCAAAACCGGCGCAACGCACGGCTACCATTCGTCTACCATTATTATCTCATATATTTCACCAAGGATGTTAATCCTAATGTACCCTGAGCAGAACTCTAAAAACATCAGGATTTTTCGGAATCTTCATATTCTGTGAGAGAATTTTTTGGAGAGCAACTGATGAATATCAATAGTATTAAAGAATAATATAGAATTATAGATTATTTGAAAGATCTATCTGCCATGTAGTATTTCTGTGGGATAATTATATTACGAATTATTAATCGATAAAGTATCTATCTATGCATACAAATCCTAACATATGTATAATTACAATCCAACGGATTAATACTGGCACAAATTAAGCCAAAGCTTCGACCTACAGTCACCTAGATACCGGAATACTAACCTAATACAAGTTTACACTCAACCCAGAGAAACTACAACTAATTCGATACCAATATAGTTTTGATACTCAAACGTAGACCAAGACTATACGACAATAATGATATAATGTTCAAAATTAAGATAAGAAGTTAAACTATATGCTTTACCTCCAAATTCTCATTTTGTTCATTCACTGTCTATATGTGCTCTATTTGTTTCACGACACAGACGATTACATTATTAAGAAATTGATGTGTAATCCGACAGAAATGATAATAGATGCGTTATATTACTTTGAAACTCTTATTTGAGATGATCTCCCGTTATTACACGATGAAATGTATCATTTGGATTACACATCGTAAATCGAATAAGCAATTAAAGAAAATGGGGCCACTGCAAGGAATCGAACCGGCGACCGATAAGGTAGCCACTCCAACGTCGCGTCACTCTTTACCAGTGAGCTAAACAGCTGCCAGTTTGTATTATTATTTTAAAGGGTTGACCGTTATCTGTTTACTGCCTCTTCTCTCCCTCTGTCTCTCTCTCTCTCTCTCTCTGCCTCTCTGTCTCTCTCTCTTTGCCTCTCTCTCTCTCTCTCTCAGCTTCTCTGCCTCTGTCTCTCTGTTTGCATCTCTGTCTCTCTCTGCCTCTTTCTCTCTCTCTTTGCATCTCTGTCTCTCTCTGCCTCTCTGTCTCTCTCTCTTTGCCTCTCCGTCTCTCTCTCTCTCTCTCTCTCTACCTCTCTGTCTGTCTGTCTGTCTCTCTCTCTGCCTCTCTGTCTCTCTCTCTTTGCCTCTCCGTCTCTCTCTCTCTGCCTCTCTGTCTGTCTGTCTGTCTCTCTCTGCCTCTCTGTCTGTCTGTCTCTCTCTCTCTGCCTCTCTGTCTCTCTCTCTGTCTGCCTCTCTGTCTCTCGGTCTTTACATCTCTGTCTCCCCTTCTCTCTCTTTGCCCCTCTGTCTGTCTGTCTCTCTCTGCCTCTCTGCCTCTCTGTCTCTACCTCTCTGTCTCTCTGTCTCTCTCTGCCCCTTTCTGTATCTCTTTCACTATGCATACGACCTTAGTTTATATTCACACCGACGTGTCCATCCCTTTAATAATAATATATTTAAATTAGTTTTCCTAAGACACACAGAAAAGCCGGGCTCTCGATACAAAACAAATATATATATTCACAGAGACTTCAAAATCAGCTGCTCTCAAAGACCACCCAACTGCACAGAATATCACACCACTTCTGCAACCGCTTATGCATTTCTCAATGCAGCGACGTCGGAGATTGCAGTATAACACCCACACCAATTCCATTTCTCTACCACTCTTCTCCTCAGCCAGGTTTCAGAAGAGTATATAGCGTCATAATTTCTAAATCAGCTTGTTTTGCCTGTTACTACCACGGACGTTTTTTTCTTAATTGCTTTTCTTATGCACTCTATTACTTCCCACCAGGAGGCGCTGTGCTTTCCAAAAAGGGAATCCGTGGTTCTTTTATATAAATAAATAAATAAATAGATGTAGAAGAAGGTCAGTTTGGTCGTAAATGCGATCAATTCAAATGTGGGTATTTAATCATATTTTTCAGATTTCTCACACTCCATTTCTCGGGATAATTTAATGATATTTACAAAGCATAGCTTAGTAGGGTAAAAGGCTGAATCACGTGGAAACGAGGTTTAAGAAGAGTGTATAGCGCCATTATTTCAAGTGGATTGGGATTCGATGCAGTGTAATTCAGCATTTGGGACCCCCTTTTTTTTAGGGGATGGGATTAAATACCAACCCAAGTGTTGCCAATTTAGAGTTTTTCGCGCTAGATTCATGGTGTTCTCAGTTTTAGGCAGTGCGAAAAAGCGCAAAATTATATCGGGCGTACTTAAACATTTGGCATTCTTTGGATAATTTTTAGCATCGTTTTGATTGGTTTTGGCCATTTTTTTGGAGTTTTTCGACTATTTTCTTTTTCGAATTTTGCACCTTCCAGTGCTTTCTGGCTGTCTAACTAGCGCAAAAATATATTTCGAGTCAATAACACTGATCGACCTTTGCAACCAATTGCAAAATATGCAACTCTCCCAGCCACGAGGCAGGCGTCAGCTTATTTGTATACATAGCATATCTTGTATATCCAGGAATATACGCATATGTAAAAACTTGACCGACAAATGCCTGACATGCACTCTCTCACGATCTCTTTCGGGGACACACATATACGCATGCACACTCTCCAACACATACCCACCATACACACACACGTGTACGCGCTAGCGTACACTTGTATGCTCTTTCTCACGCGATTGTATATCACCAAAAGGTCAAGATAAGTGTGAGATGTTATTAAATCATCGAGTAGACACGAAAGTAAGTTTAGTTTAGTTTTGGCCCCGGGCCATAGTCTCAGGGCATCCAGTGAGGGTCGAACCCATATCTCAGTAGTAATGATCTGCGAGAATAACTTGCTAAAAATTACGGTATGGTGGGTGACCTTGCTAGGAAAATGTCAGAGAGCCTGTCACGATCAAGCTCACTCGCTTAGTAGTAATGGTCCTTGAGACCAGCTTGTTAACCATTACACCATGGTAAGGCTACTTGCTGCATGAATGTTATCAAATCATAACGTTACAAATTTTTTTAAAAAATAATAAAAAATTAGTAAAATAAAATAAAACAAAATAGATAAAATGAAATGTAGACGTTATTTTTAGATGTGTCCGCACATCTCCATCAAATATTTTTTAGTCAGTCGGTCGGTCGGTCGGTCGGTCGGTCTCACTTACGTTTGATAATAGAAATAAGATGGAAGGAAGAGGTGTGATGTCATTAAAGGTGTGATATCATTAAGAAAATTTAACTGCTATTATGTCACAATAAAATGGATGAGTTCGACATTTTTGCATTTTTTAGAAAAGTCAAAAGTGGCCAAAAATGCCAAAAATGGCTATTCGCGATTTTTATTTAAAATAACACCCACTGGATACTTCCCAATCGCAATATCTTACAAAAATGAGATTTAATTGACTCTAAGAAAACATTCTTCTTCTTCATATTATTATTAATTATTACTATTATTATCATTATTATTATTATTATTATTATTATCATTATTACTATTATTATTATTATTATTATTATTATTATTATTATTATTATTATTATTATTCCTCTTCTTCTTCCTACTATTACTACCACGGAGCATGGATACATCGTTGCACTTGTGGTTCTTACTTTACCAGAGGAAGGTTTAAAGTTACTGGTGGGAACGTTCCGAAGTATCGCTTTATATTCAGATAAGAACACTCCCCTTCCAATATGTTCATCTTCTTCGGCTATAACTACCGGGATAAGTGCCAATCGCACTTAACAAATGGGTCACACGGAAACGAGGCTTTGTAGAAGGCAGTCAAGATAGCGTGAATAAATATTTCAGGAACGTGTTTGAAATGTGAACGTTAAACGCGAAATCAATAAACAGTCACTTGGGCTTGAACCCACGAACGCACAGATCGCGCCCACGCTTGAATGTTTAACTTATTGTGATTCACATGTGATTACTTAACGTCATATGAATTAACAAATTAACGCGTCCGAGTACAGCTCATCCGTAGACAATAGGTGTACTAGTAACACGACCATATGTAATTGGAGTGGTTCAATGTTTTTGTCTCAGATATCTATAACACGACTTTCGATACCGAAAATTTGATCGGCCGCGTACTTGTGAAACTTACTCAGCTAAAATCACAGACTGATCGTATACCCATGCAGAACATCAGTTAGTTGTTGAGCGTAATTATTTGAACTATCCTTCTGAAACCAAGAGACAGACCCGTAAGCTGAGAACCATGCAACGTGCACATGAAAGAATAATGCTTGGCCTCACATGGAGAGACCACAAAACAGCACAGTACATCCGGGAAAAGACAAGAGTTAGAGACATCATAGAATCCATAAAAAATCTCAAATGGCGGTGGGTTGGCCATGTTGCAAGAATGGCAGACAATCGAAGGACATCACGACTCACAACATGGATTCCCCGAGACCACATGCACAACCGAGGCCGGCAAAATGTTAGATGGAGAGACGAGCTAGACAAGTTCAGGAAGTACTGGCTCCGTGACGCCCATGATAGAGAAGTGTGGCAAATCCTGGGGAACGTCTATGTCCAACGACGGACGCTAAAAGACTGATGATGATGATAGTTTGGCATGGGGCCATACTACTTCTGCCAAAGCCTGTTCATACATAGAAGAAGAAAACGTCTTCATTGAAGAAGAATCACTTACATTAAAAACTCATGCGCTGTGAGAGGGTGTGGGCTTACCTTGAAGGTATTCTTCTGTCAAACTCATGCAAAAATAGTACAAGTAGAAACGAACTTTTTTACTTTGATACTCGTTGCACATATTTGGAAAGAAGAAAAGAAAAGAAAAAACAAAAACAGGAAGAAAAACAAAAATTAACTTTAAGTAAAAGGCAATTAGCTTCTGTGTGTGGTACAAAGTCAACAAATAAAAACATTAATTCACAAATAACCTAATAATTCGCTAAATCAGAGGGAAAAAAATAAATCACTTCAGGAAGATTTAGGTTATATTAACACCTCAATCAGAATCGAGAAGAAACACGTCTTCATTTTCGTACACTGAAACATCGTCTGTATCAATTCTTTTAGAAAGTTCATTCAATTTTTTGCATATAAAAATGAAATAAAACCTACTCCTTGATGTAGATTTTAGCGAGTCGTAGGATCAATATTGTGACGACTTCCTATGAAATGACCACGAGTTTCTTTTAAACTCTCATGCGATTACTTGAATATATAAGTACTTTATGATCTTTCATACTAAACAATGTTGTTGGACTATAAAAGGCAACCCTCTCTTCTTCTGTGAGGGGGATATTCTCTTTGATCGAATGGCAACAGATTTTATTGAAAGCAAAAGTCAGGAGTAGAACAATCAGTCCCAGGCTTCAGTTAATCGTTAGGAAAGCGAGCCTGGGGCTGAGAAAAAGTCTACTACCATTTTCCGTCGATCGGGAACAAATAGTAAACTAGACAGCACTCAGAGAGCGCATACCTCCGTCGACGCCATTGTCACATGAAAAAAAAACTGATCAGGTTACAGATCCCAGACTATGTCGACAAAAATCTTCAAAAAAATATTCAACAGAGACGTATCATCGATGAGTAGTTTGAAAAAAAAACCTCAACTATAATGCAGTTTATCATATTTATCTATGATAACGTCATCGTGATGGCGCCATTGTAGTGTTATTGAGTCTGAGGAACCGAAAGACTGTCTTATCTCACGAAGCAAACAAAATCGCAAACAATTCCTGGATCCGACCCAGATTAAATCATTTTTCTGTCCATGGCTCATCGTTCCACAAAATAGTCATCGAGATTCGTTGAGAACCTGGAGATATTACTTGGACAAACGAACGTTACAGACGGACAACCATGGTTGAATAGATGACCTCCGTTGAACTCCGTGAGCAGAGGTGAAGATCATATTTATGAAATAAAACTATGACTTTAAATTCAGATTAAGTGTTTTTTCCACTTGCAGGCATTTATTTAAGACGTTGTCTGCCACACGACCAACCTGTTGTTGAATTGATAGGATCCTGTCAAAGATGGTAATCAGGTGCTACTACTAGAGAATATAAAGAGAGCGGTTTACCCAAATGTTCGTTCACCAGCTGGCTTTTCTGTCCGCGATCTTAGTTTGTTAGTGACGAGATATTTTGTCGAGATGACCGTTGGTGGGCGTAAGTGAGTAGTATGTTAGCTTGAGTTTCCAGAGTCCAGAAACCACTACTCCACTTAATAAACCCGGATCTTAGTCAAAGCATACAATTCGTGAATGTACTATATATTATTCAAAGCTATTGTAACAATGATCCAATATAATCTTAAAAAAAAAGAATGAAGTGAAACAGGTCTGGTAGGTCATTCAATAGAAACCGTCACGTGACCAACATCAGTTGGCAGCATGCTGTGTTGGGCGGGATCAACCAAAAAAAATTGAAAAAATAGTGATCAATGAATATGTTACTTCTCCGCAATTTCTTTGGGCTGTGGTCACCAGAAAAGTCTGATCTTCATTCTAAAATACAATTGGGATTGCTGCCGGACACGAAGTATGGGACTGATTTAGCATAAACTGCAAATTGAACCCACCACTAAAAAAGATATTTAGCGGGGGGGGGGGGATTTTAAAGAAACAGAAGAATTAATCTTTTCTAGATATAATAAGGAGTAAATGTTTAAATTTTCAGCCCTATGGCTACATTGGTGCAGCCTGTACGGACGATGTATGCATGCATATATGATGATTGTCTCATTTCGTCAGATGATAGCCATCCTGTCACTTTACCTGGTCCTCCTGTTTCATTCCACAACGCCCATGTGCTCTAGGGTGACTCTTAAGACCAGCAGCAGACCTGCAAGGCCCAATCCGAAGCACACATAATAGACTGCTCACTTGAATCTGTCGATTGAATCGGTCTGTAAAATGCAAGCCCTGCACACTTTCATATGTTCAACACACATTGCCACATACTACACGAACACTATTGTTGGGAAAAGAATGTAAACGATTGTTATATGCAGTATGTTTCCTGCAGATTTCTGTGTGATTTACATAGCTTGCTTTTTAGGGAAGAGTACAGGCATCGCACATCCAATACTTTACATTCCGTGATAGATCCGCAGAAGCTCTTATGCGCAAGGCCTGTTTCAGTTGAGCGTACTCAATTAGCCTTTTCCCAAACATTCAACATCCTTCCTTAATATTGCACCTCCATCCGCTAAGATGCAGTGCCAGGTCTTCCCAGTTTCTCACGCTCATTCCAAGATTCTAGAGGTTATCCTTTCCGCAGTCCGTGTACTGCTTCTTAAGCTTATGTTGTGGACGCTTTCCAGACTGCAATTCACCATTAAAAAAAAGCCATTTGGGGGATCGTTCATCGCTCATGCGTTCAACATGCCCCTGTCCAACGCATTCGACTAGTATTGATATGCAACTTTATGGTCAGACTTCCGGCTCTTTGAAGCACCTCAGTGTCTGGCGTTAGGGCCTGCCGTTTGATAACATGCATGCGCCTCGAGTATTTTTGATTGAATCTACTGAGCAGCTTCAGACGCCGATGAATACAAAATACATTCATACATTCAAACATAAATACATTCTTAACCAGCCAGTCAGATTAACCTAAAAACTGAAAAACCTATGTTGACAGTTCTAGAGACAGTTTAGGGTGACGTTTTCTAACAGATAAAAACAAGACATAAAAATGAACTATACTAAGCGACGTCAGAAAGGTTATTCGAGTCGATCTGTTATTTGGGAAAGGAAGCAGGGTAATAAATAAGACAATAAAATTTTCTGAAAGAAATAGTATGATTGAACGAATACCTCCTTGAGAATAGCGGCTGTATCAAAGGATGTGGTCTTTCTGAAAAAACAAACTATTCTTCCATGTTTATTGTTGTTGAAAATATTCTCCCACGTTTCCCCAAACTTCTAGGACAGTCAGATTCAACTCAGATGATGGGATTTTCGCTGACTTAAGTTGTTCTTTAATCTCCCGAATTCTTGTATCCAATTTATTTTCATTAAGCATTTAATATAAGGGGGGAACCAGGGCACAATGGATCATAGGACACAGTTTACGATTATAATTTTTTTTTTACAAATGCGAATAGACAAGATGGCTACTACTTCCTTTTCTCTAATCAACATATCCGCCATCTTATTTTGTGGAAGACTTGCCTTCTTGAGCATTGCTGCACTGCGTGCAAGTTAAGAGACACAATGCATATTACACAAGTTATATAAGATATAAGAGATACTATTTTTATCATAGAGTCATAACTATTCAGAATTTTCTAATTGTGCTATATGAGGTGAAATTGAGATTACGTTATAATTGTTTTTTGTCCAAACTGCAATCACTGGGCTTGCTCTTTTGAGGGATGTGAGATTATCTTTCTCAATCGTATGTGCGGGGTGCAATGAATCGTGGTTAGTAGATCACTTTTGGGACAGAGTCGTTTAATAAAAATTGATTCAGTCAATTCATTACACGTAGTATATTAGGAAACTAGGACAGCCTTTAGCTTTTTACTTTTTTATCATTATTTCTTATTTTTTTCAATTATCTTTAAGACTTTGTGAATGTGATTTTGTTTTGAATGTTTCTTTCAGTGTGTCCAACTTTTGCCGATGTATATTTGAGAGATTTCTTATGATCACTTTTTGTAACAATTCCACAACTCTTCGATAAATTGTATAGTTGGTTTCACTCCAGATCTTTTTTTATCTTTTGCCCCCAAATACCAATAAAATAAGCTTTTGCCTGCAAATCATTTTTTCTGATTCACTGTGCCTCGATTTTCCCTACACACATACACAGACACACACACGCGCTTTCAGTCAGATCATTATTATCGCTCACGGGTATGCATAGCAAAGAATGTGTGCTCAACAATCTTGGGGAACAAAATCGAAGGAGAACCTCCCTTTTTCACAATCAAACCTGTAATTGAAAGTATTTTTTTCATCTTCAAGGGTCAAAATCTTTATTGACATCTAAAAGTTGTTTTCTTTTCTTTAAATCCACTTGATTATATCCCTAAAAATGGAAGTGAACGGTTCATCTTGATCTAGACCCCTAAAAGAGAAAAAAGATCTTCCTCATCAATTTAAACCCTTAAAAAAAAACAACATTAAAGTTCTTTTTCTATTTTGTCCCCGGGAATTGAAAATAAATCTTCCTCTCAATTCTGATCCCGAAATATAGTGTAGGAAAGTTCCCCTTCGATTTTGTACACAAAAGTGAAAGAAAATCGTCCCCTCGAGTTTAACTCTTAAAATTGACAAAAAATAATCTCCACCCTCTATTTAAATATCTATAAATGAAAAATAAATGCCAAGTAATTTTGACTGCTAAAAATGAACATAAACGTTCCTTCTCGATTTTTAATTCTATAACAGAAAAAAGACCCCCATCCTGCTTTTCGACTCTTGAAAAAAGGAAAAATCGAATTTCCTCCCAAATATATCTCTGTCTTTCCACAAAAGAGGCCAGTTCATAGTTCTTCAAGCGGACGTATTTGTTATTGTGAATAAAAAAAGTAACGCCTGTTCATAGAGCGTTGTTTTGAAGGTTTCAATTTTCTTCCTTTCACTCAGTCGTAAGAAGAAATTTTCTCTCTATTGTAATTTCGAAATCACCAGAGGCGTGAATCGTGTCATATTTGCGTTATTTTCAAAATATGGGTTCATTCCAGTATAGGTTTTTATTGTGAGGAGAGCATTCCCACCAATCAAGTAAGAAAGCTTCGAATCAAAGAAAAAAATTAAGATAAAACAGATGGCAGAGGAAATGCAGGTAGTGGAAAACTATTAGTTATTGATTTGCTAGAAAAAAAAAGAAAAAGAAAAGGAAAATGCATCGGAGACATTGGCACTGCGACGCCCGCAATAGAGAGATCTGGGGACTCTTGGGAAAGATTTATGTCCGACAACGGACGTTAAAAGGCTGTTGGTTTGTGCATTAGTTTGTACACTCAAGTCCCAGTCATTATTATTATTATTTGCAATCTCACACCAGTTGCCTGGTGGTTATCGCTTGCAAATAATAATAGATGGGAAAAGAAAAAATTGTAT